>CAUYUJ010006043.1:7500-37500 GCA_963575745.1 Prorocentrum cordatum | reverse complement strand
AGTTCGAGGAGCTCGGGCCAGAGGCATTGGCGGAGGCGAAGCGCAAGAAGAAGCAGATGCTCGAGTCCTTCAAACAGGTAGCGGGCAGCGTCTTCGGCGAGGTGCGCCAGAAGGGAGAGGCCCTGCAGGCCGAACACAAGGCCCTGCAGGAGAGGCTGGCGGCGAAGAAGCGCCGCGCGGCCGACGAGGAGGAGCCCGAGGAGGAGCCAGCGCCTGCAGCAGCTGGGCAGCCTGCTCAGCCTGAAGGGACGGGCTTTCCTCCTGATGGACAGCCAGGCACTGCGGGTGGAGCTGGTGACAGCGAGCAGCTTAAGGCCGAGGCTCGGGCTGCGGTCGCAGCGGCTTCGGCGAAGGGCGCAAGCAAGGGTGCGGCTGCTGCTGCGGCGGGCGCATCGGAGTGCGGGTAACACGTTACGAGGCATTCTTGTGCATGGCAGTCGGTCTCGATCGACTCGGGGAGGCCGTGTACGTTTCAACTACTGCGATGTGGCCAAGGCTGGTGGGCAGTCGAGGTTTGCGAAAAGCAGTACTACTTCTTCTACATCGGCTACGTCAGCGGCGACTTCAGCGTCGACTGGTTCGGCCCCATCGTCGCCTGGAACGACGCGGAGGTCGAGCTGGTCGTCGGACCCCCCTCCACCCCTGGCAGCCGTCAATGTGGCCAGAGGCCCCCCAATGGGGGATAATGGAGGGGGGGGCGTCCTCCGCCGCGGGCGGACCCTCGGCAGACTGCCCTGTGGACGGCTCCACGTTCCCCTGGCCTCAGTCGGTCGGGGACGGTAAAGCTCTGGGCGCAAGCCTTGCGCCTTCTGGGCAGGGCGAGGGGGTTTGTCCCTGGGCGGCTGCCGAGAGGCGTGGGGGGGGGGTCGGCGGGCCCGCCGACCCTTGTTCGTGATCACGTGGCGGGCGATGGTGGTCCTTCTCGGCGCGGGGAGAAGAGGCGGCTGTCGGCTACTCTTCCGAATGCATCGCCATGTCCTTCTACCAGTGCTTGCGGTACCGTCAGCACGGCGAGCGGCTCGCCAAATTCGTCTTCGGCACGCCCTACGACCACATCGGGGGCGCCGAGCCCGACAGCGACTTCGGGGCCGCCTCCTGAGGAGGCTACTGGAGGCAGCCCCCGCTTTCCTCCGCCCTGTGCGCCGTTTGCGGCCTGTGCTGTCGGTCACCCAGGGGTCCCCAGTCAGATTGGAGCCGCTAGCTCGTTCGACTTTCTGCAGGCACCCCCAGAGCCGCCCGACCCTTCTGGCTTCGGCCTCAGAGTGGAGACATGTAACGCCACTTGCTGGAACTCGTTCAAGGAGTGGTTGAGTAACACCACGGCTCACATCATTTGTCTGCAGGAGCACCACTTGGTGGGTCAGTCGGCTATCAAGGAGACGACTTCGTGGTGCAGTCGGCACGGTTGGAAGGCTATCCTCTGCCCTGCGAATCCTGGTCAAGGGGATGGCTCCTCAGGGGGCGTGGGCATTCTTGCTCGGGAGTTTCTTGGTCTTCACGAGCCTCTGTGGGGCTCTGCTCTCGCTCCTGGACGTCTGGCGAATGCCCTGGTTCATCTTCCAGGGGATGCTCCGTTTCTGGTCATCTCGGCGTATCTGTTCGACAGTGAAGGGCTCTCGAGCAGAAACTTGGATCTTCTGAGTACCGCTGGGGCTACTCTGAAGATGTCGGGGCATCAGGCGATATGGGGGGAGATTGGAATATGGCGCCTGAGTTGCTACTGGAGCCTGGGTTCCCTGAGAAGCTGGAAGGGCCCTTGATCAAACCGTCGGACTCGGGGGCCTGCAGATCGCTGGGGGGTCTGAATTTCTTGGACAAGTTTGTTTGCACTGGCGGCATAGCAAAGGGGATCCAGGAGACGAGCATCGTGCAAGTGGCGCAGCTGTCACCGCACAAGCCAGTCCACCTGCAGTTGCACCCGCGGCTGTCGCAGTTATGCGCGCTCACTTTTCGCAAGCCACCGACTATTCCGAAGGAGAGGCCGATTGGTGTCAGTCGTGCTCCTCCCGACTGGAGCGAGGTGCAGAACGTTGCCGAGTGGTGTCTGGGGACTGCGCTCGCTGGGAATTTGTCGGAGGCCCAAAGTATGTTGGACTGGGCCTACGGTCTGTGGGCGGATCTGGCGGAGCAGGACCTTAGTGACCTGGCTCAGGAGACGCTGCCTTTTTACGGTGCCCGCAGTAAGTCACCGCAGCTCCATTGGGTTCCCATCATAAAGGACAAGGCCCCCCCCGTTCAGGCACCCCAAGCTGTTCGCGGGCAAGTGGGTTTCTCATCGGTTCCAGGACTTGATGATTGAGTATCGGGATGGAGCCCCTGAAGTTCAGAAGACCCTGGGGGGCTATCTTGGACACTCCGTCGTTCGTGCTGGCCAAGGGGGGTGACGAATGGGATCAGTATCTAGACACCATCCAAACTCTAACGCGAGCGCTGCCGTTACCAGGGAGTCGGCCCTCGTGCTCGCACTTGAACCAGGCTGAGTGGCTGGAGGCTGCTCAAGATACGTGCTCCCTCGTGCAGAAGTATGTCGGCAAGCTTCAAGATGAAGCTCGTCGCGACGGTGAGGCTGGGTGGAAAAACTGGCTTCTCACAAGAATCAAGGAGGGGGGAAAAAATGCGCATCTGGCCTCCAAAGAGGCCCCAGGTTGGATACCCACCACGACCTTGTCTGCGGGAGGTTTGGTCCGTTCGGACCCTCTGCGTTTGCTCAAGAGCGAGGCCTCGAGCTGGGCCAAGCTTTGGGAGGCTACCTCGGATGCCCCTGATCGCATGTTTGAGGGGGGGGGGTGTCAGCCTCTTCCAATGGCCCCACCAGATCGCATGAGGTCTATCCCGGCTGCCTTCAAGCAGTCCACGGCCCAGGCAGTGGACGGTTTTCACATGCGGCATTACTCGTGGCTCTCCGACGCCAGCTTGCAGGTGGTCAGCCTCTTTTTCGCGATCGTCGAATCACTCACTCTCCAGCCTGCCGCGCCAGCTCCAGATTATCCAGGTGGCTCTGTTATCCAAAGCGCCAGGGGGGTATAGGCCCATCGGGTTATTCGTTTCCCTGTTCGGGCTTTGGGGGAAGTGCAGAAGGAAGCTGGCCGCGGAGTGGGAGGCCAGAAACGCTCGTGTTTTTTTTCTCTGGCAGTTCTTTTGCGCGCGCTGCCGACACGGTGTGGCGGCAGGCTGCGCGAGCCGAGCTTAGCACGAGGAAGGGTGAGGTTTCGGCGATGCTTCTCTGGGACATGACGAAGTTTTATGAAAACTTCCCCCATCGTAGGCTGGAGGAGGAGGCCAGGAAGTTGGGTTTCCCTGTTCAGATAACCCAGCTGCGCATACAGACCTACAGGTACGGGCGACGTGTTAGCATGGCCTCTGCTGTGGTGGGGCCGTTCTTTGCTCGTAGACGGGTGGTTGCTGGCTGCTCTATGGCCGCGACCCTGGTCCGTGTTTATATCCTGGGGCCGATGAGTAACCTCCGTCTTCCCAGGGGTGTTTTCCTGGCTCAGTTTATTGGTGACTCGGGTCTGGACTCCACGGGGGAAGCTCAGGAAGTGCTTTTCGGTATCAAGGAAGGTCCGAGGCAACTGGAGCGCGCGCTGGTCCACGAGTGCGGCTGCTCGATCTCGCTCTCCAAGGCTAGCCAGGGCAACCTTGTCTGCTCGGACGGATTGGTGGCCAGGGGGCTTCAGCTTTTCCTCGGCGACAGCACGGGACCCCTGTGCGATAGCGTCGTGGATCTTGGCATTGATTTTACTGTTGGGCGGTCCAAAAGGAAAGCGTATATCAAGAGGGCCCTCAGAGAGTCCAAGTTCAAGATACGCATGGTCAATCTGAAGGCAAAAACGCGCAAGGTCAGGGGCATGAAAAAACATATCACCTCCCATGCCAAAACGATCTGGGTCTCGGGGCCGCTTCCTGGGGTCCTGTATGGATCCGAGTGCCATGGGGTGTCGGACGGGGAGCTCCGCCGTATTCGGCAGCAGGCGGGTTCCGTGATGGGACCTAGCTGCAAAGGGGGGTCTCTCACACGCCTCCTCATCTTGGAAGACGAGCCTACGTGGCTCGCGGCGGTGGCACCTCTTGTTAGGTTTGCCAAGGAACTCGGGTGTGCCCACGCAGGCGCATACCGTTGGTGTTTCAGCTTCGCGGAGCTCCGCGAGGCCTGGTGCATCTTCTTCCAGAAGAAGCCGCCGTCCACGTGGCGCGAGGTCTCGGGTCCGTTCTCGGCCATGTACATGCGCATACAGAGAATCCAGTGGAAGTTCATAGATTGGGTCACTCTGGAAAATGATTTCGGGGAGAAGTTGGTTTTGACGGAGGTCAGCCCAGGGCTTTTGAAGGTTGTGTTGCGACAAGCTGTGCTTCGGAGCCTGGAGCGGGTTGCGGCCCAAAAATCCGTCCTGGAGGTCCCGAGGTTATGTTACGATGTGCTCAAGCGGGCACTTCACTCGAGCAAGGTTTCACCGACTGGCAAAGCGGCTATCAGAGTGATCGGTTGTGATGCCTGCTGGACTCGAGTCAGAGCGCGCTGCCTTGGTTATCATCTTGAATCTGTCGAGTGCCCACTGTGCGGTCAAGGACCTGACACGCTGCTGCACAGATTGTGGCATTGCAGAGCCTGTGCTGAGGAGCGAGCTGAGATAGTAACGAAGAAGTGCCAGGAGCTTGTGGACTCTATGGACGAAGGAAACCCGCAAGATTTTCTCCTACTCACCCGAGGCATCTTCCCGCACCCAGGTGACTACTGGCCCCGACCCGACACGGAGTGTAAGACCTTGTGGCAGTGGGAGGAGGACGTCAAGTAGGATGAGCAGGTGGTGATGGGGGAGCTGTTCCTGGACGGGAGCTGTACCAGGTATATTGTGCCAGAACTCAACAGGGCGGCCTGGGGTCTTGCGATTTTCGATCGGGCTTTCAGGTTCCTGGGACGTGTTTTCGGCACCGTTTATGCTGGCTTCCCCCAAACTTCCCAGGCTGGAGGGTTTGCTGCCTTTGGGTGCTCTGCCAGGTGGTTGAAGGCCAGTGTGATATGTATACTGAGTGTGCCAATGTTTATGTCCAGGCTAATCGACCCCTGGGTGACCAGTTACATTATCAGAGGCCCTATGCTGGGCTATTGTTGCACGGTCAGAAGGTGTCTCACTATATACAGTCGGTGAGGAAAGTCAAAGCACACCTTTCCCTCGAGGAGGAGGGTGTGTCAAATGATGAAATGCAGCTTCGCCGAGGAAATGTCCAGGCTGATCAGGCCGCGAAGGTGGGTGTCCGCCTGCACGAAGAACCCTCCCCAGATCAAGTGCAGGCCCTGGACGAGGTTTTAATTGTCGCGCTGACTGTTTGCAAGCTTGCGGCGGCGCTGCTTTTGAAATGGCCCAGGCTCGATTTGAAAAATGTGGAGTGTCGCGCCCCAGAGGGGCGGGCCAGCGGAGCGCACCCTGACAGCCCCCAACATGACTGGGAATTCGTGGCGGGCAGGTGGAGATGCCGTGTTTGTCTCAAGGCCTCTCGGTCTCAGCTCCGCCCACCCCCGTGCGGTTGTTCGGGAGTGTGTGGGGATTGGGATTTCTCTGAGATGGAACGGAATGGTCATTTTGTCGTCGGCCTGCCGTGTGACGACGGCTCTGTACTCCATATCTGCACGCGGTGTGCTAGCCATGTTGGTCACGGGTCTCTTAAGAAGTCCAACCTCAGTGGCAGGTGTGACCAGATGATGACAGCTCGGAAGAGATGCCTGTGGCGCCGAGTGCTGAGAGGGCTCTACCCCAGCTACTGTTCCACACTGAGGGTAGACCCTGAAGGTATCCAAGACCTCATGGAGGGGACGGCTTGGAGTTCGGAGTGGGGGGGGGGGAGCGATGCTGCCTCTTCTGCTGGGCGCCAGGCTGTCTCAGCGACAGCGGGTGGTGCCGACCTGCGGGCTGCCGAAGTGGAGGCGGCCCATTGTTTTTTCGAGGAGGATCCTCGGATTGAGTTGCCCAGTGCTCCGCCCCCGCGTCGGCGTGGAGCTAGAGAGGCACCTTTTGTCTCGGTGCTCGCGCACCGCGACGAGGGCGACTCAAGTTCAGACTAATGTCTGGGGGAGAAGCAGCTAGCCACGGGGAATCCTCCAGCCAGCTGGAGATGTCTGCTGTGGCCTCCTGCCTTTCCTCACCTGTTCAGGTGTTAGTAACTTGCTGGCCTTGGCCAGCCAGCCTGCTCTAATTGTCTGGGCAGGCACCCTCATTTGATGTTGATGTTGGAAAAAAGGTCCTCTTGCTCCTGCCCCTCCTCCGCCTTTTGATCCTCCTCCTCCTCTACCTCCTCCTCCTCCTCCTCCTCCTCCTCCTCCTCTTCCTCCTCCTCCTCCTCCTCCTCCTCCTCCTCCTCATCCCCATCATCATCATCATCATCATCATCATCATCATCATCATCATCATCAGCAGCAGCAGCATCATCATCAACATCATCATCATCATCATCCTCCTCATCCTCATCCTCATCCTCATCATCATCATCAGCATCATCATCCATCATCATCATCATCATCATCATCATCATCATCATCATCATCATCATCAGCAGCATCATCATCACCCTCTTCCTCCTTCTCCTTTTCCTCCTCCTCCTCCTCCTCATCATCCTCCTCATCATCCTCCTCATCCTCTTCCTCCTTATTCGCATCCTTCATCCCCAACCCCCTCCGACGCCTCCTCCCCCTCCCACCATTAGCTACGGTCAGGCTGCTGCAGTAAGAAACGATTTAAAAGGAACGAAGCCCCTTGTTGGAACCAGAGGAGCATGGATGCACGAGGAGGCCTAGAGGGACAACCACGGGATGATCTGAGGAACAACGAGCCCCTGCCGAACCCAACGCGGTCCTTAGTTCAGCGCCCCGACTGTGAGGAACTCAGGGAGCGGAGGCCAGTGGAAGTCCACTCGTGGATCAGCCATGCCTGTCACCGCCACCCTCAGCAGAGAAGGAGCCACTCCAGGGTCGAATGCCTTCTTGCGGGACTGGAAAATGACCACAGCCACTGCTTCTTGTTTGCGCCACCTTCCAACCTGCCGAAAAAGAAGCAGTGGTTGTGGTCATTTCCCTGGTGCCAAGCTGAACGGAAATGACCACAACCACTGCTTTGTTTCTGCTGGCTGAAGGCGGCAACAAAAGAAAAACAGTGGCTGTGGTCGTTCTCACGCCCCGTACTTCTGGGCACACTACCCGACGAACGCCCCCACCGCACGGCCCCGGGCCCCGGGCACCGAGCGAGCCGAGCACGCCGGGTGTGCGCCGCGCGAGGCCGACGCGGGCCGAGCGGCAGAGCGGTGCGGCCGGTCGCGGCGCGGGGAGCCGGAGTGATCGGCCGTCTGGTCCGCGGCGAAGGCGGGCGCCAATGTGGTCGGCCAGCTGGTGGGCCGCGCCGGGCAAAGACACAGCAGGCAAGTGGAGGAGGAGGGCGGCCGCGGAGGGGAGACCGCGCGGGGTGCGGGGGGGGCTCAGGCGTAGAGCAGCTTCCCCACAAGGAGTACGCACGGGGGCAAGGAACCGTGGGGAGGGGGAACAAGAAACGGGGGTGGGGTCAGAAGGGTGCATCTCTTTCGTGCACCTTCGAGGCCCGGGGGCATCCCATTTTGAGGCTCATTCAGGCGCCCTTTCCTACAGCACTCGACCTCCCTCCAACTTGGCCCACCCCCCCATCGCCGAACGCCCGACCAAAGCCCCGCTATAATGGGCCTGGGATACCCTTGGGGAAGCCCCAGAGATTGTAGAGGCCCCAGCACACAAGGCATGGGGGCCCTCCGCGGGGATGACCACATCCCCGAAGGGTCCGAGGTTCGCCGCGGGGGCGCCCCGCGGCAAGGTCTGAATGCCCTCGCGCCCCTCGCCTCGCACGGCCTCGGGGCCTCTGGCAGCAGAGGCCCCGAGGCCGTGCTCTTTTCCGCTGCGCGGAGGCCCCGAGGAGGCCTCGGACCCTTTCCCGGGGGGGGGGGGGGGGCGCTTGCCCCGGGCCCGGCAGGGGCCCGCAGGGGGGCAGACCACTCCCCAAAAAAAACCCGCTGGGGCGGTCGGGAGCCCTGCGGGGCCCGGGGCCGCGGGCCATAAAGTCGCAGCGCCCGACGTCTGGGGACGGCGCCGGTCGCGCCGGGCGGGTGCGCCGACGTGCGGCGAGACTGATCGCTGACTGCACAACCAAGGGCGACGCCACCACCAGCGCGAGGCGCCAGGGGAAGCCTCCTGGCGGCGTGGCGACCCCCGCCCCCGTTCGCTCAAAGGGGGGGGCGATGGCATCAGCATGAGGGGGGGCCCGAACCCTGGTGCAGTCGATGTGGTGGAATCGATGCGGTGGACCTTACGTGGAGCAATTTACGATGTGCTATCGACGTTGTGAAATGCATGTGGTGCAGTGGATATATAATTGTGGCACAAACTCCGCCGACGTCGTCGGCGTGTATAGGGTGTCTGTCTGGTTCCGTCGACGGGGAGCCGTCTGTCGCCCCCCCCTTTCCATCCTCATCTCCCGTCGGGGGAGACGAGAGAGAGAGAGAGAGAGAGCGATAGAAAGAGAGAGAGAGAGAGAGAGAAAGCACCCTTCCTCGTTCGGGGAACGGGCTTGCAGCTTGAAGGGATTCCATCCACGTTCTCATTACGTCAAATTGAAGCCCCTTCCCTGTGTCCCTTCCCCGGCGAGGGGGGGGCCGCGGGGGGGTCAGACTCGCATCGCCTCTGGGGGTCCTCCTCTCCCACGCCGGTCCTTCGCCGGCGCGCCAGTCCTCCTCGAGTCCTCCTTCCCAGGTGGGGAGGACTCCCAGTGGGGGAGGGGAGTCAGTCACATACGCATCCGTCCCTGGGGGTCGTCATCCCCCTCCCCCCCCCTCTCCCACGCCAGTCCTCCGCCGGTCCTCCTCCCCAAGGGGGGGGTCCCAAACCTTTTCCTCTTCCTTCTCCTCCTTTTTCTCCTCCTTATCTCCGCCTCCTCCTCCTTTTTCTCCTCCTCCCCCTCCTGGTCGTCGTCGATGTCTTTCAGGGTCGGCGGCACCGGCCGTCAGGCCTTCACAATGAGAGATGCAATCGAAGTGGCCACTCTATTTGGTGCAAAGTATGTTTTTGTGCAGTCGAAGGTGTGCTACATATATATATATATATATATATGGCGCAGCCTACGTGATGCAACATTTGCGGTGCATTCTACGTGGCGCAACCTGTGTTTTGTGTAATTTATGCTTGGGGCAATGCAACGTATGGGGTGCAATCTATGTGGGACAGCATACGTGGTTCAATATATGTGTTTGTGCTATCTATGTGGCGCAATGAATATAGTGCATTCTATGTGCTGTGCAAGCTGTGTGTTGTGCTGACTGTGTTTGGCGTATGGCAGCGACTGGGCGCAACACATGTATATACACATACATACATGCATGTATGGATTGAAAACCGATGTTTTGTGCACTCTATCTGTTGCGCAAGCCATGTTTTGTGCCATGCGAATATAAGGTGCAAGAGGTGGGGTGCAATTAATTCTTGGCCGCAATGAATTGTCCACTCCACTGCACGCGCAAGCATCCCACCCACCCACCCGCAACTTGGTTTGCAAACCTCATGCAGCGGCGATTGCAATGAGTGCGTGGCGCTGGTTGGTGCATCTCTGCGGCCGCGCCAGCCCGCGCATGCGCGCGCGCAGCGGCCAGATAGTTTGGCGCGACCGACGCGGCCGCGGTGGTGCTGACCACTCGGCACATCCCAGTGGGCTCTTGAGTGCGAGTCGGCCGGCGACTAGGGCGGGTGCGGTATCATGGCAATGTCGACACTTGTAAACACGAAGATGATGACACGACGACGATGCTCACAGCGACGACGGCACGGCCAGTGACGGCACCGATGCCGATCACGCCGACGACGACGACGGCGTCTTCGCGTCGGTGATGAAGGTTTCGGAAGGAATTCGAAATGCGCGCGCGGCAGACGCGCGAGAGTGGCTCGCATGGTGTGATTTGACACGGATCGTGCCACCCCAGCACTCGCGCAAAGGCGTTCGAATGGTTCCGCCATGCGCGCGCGAAGCCATGTTGGTAGCATTTGTTTAAAATGATGACAAGCGGTTGTCTTAAGAATTCGCAAGAGCGCACGCGCAAGCTTTTGTTGAAAATCCGTGTTGCGAAGCCCTGTATTGTTGCATGTTTGTTGGACACTCGATTTTGACACCCTTCCGAAACCAACGGTTTTGTAAGGATTTCGGCATGCGCGCGGAACGACGCGCGCGCGCACTTCGTCTCATTTGTTTGAGAAGATCCTCGCGACGGCAAGCGCGCAAGGGCGTTCGAACGATTTCGACCTGCGCGCGCGCGAAGTCCGTTTGGTAGCATTTTATGTACAAGTTGAAAAACCTATGGTTTTCTCTGGATGTCGCAAGAGCGCGCGCGCACGCATTTGTTGAAAATCCATCTTGCGAAACCCTGTGTTTTTGTATGTGTGTTGGACACTCGACTTTGAAATCCTTCCGAAACCAACGGTGTTTAAAGGATTTCGGCATGCGCGGCGACGCGCGCGCGCGCGCACTTCGTCTCATTTGCTGGAGAAGATTCTCGCGACGGCACGCGCACAAGGGCGTTAGAACGATGTCGACCTGAACAAGCGATGGTTTCCTTAAGAATTCGCAAGATTGCGCGCGCACGCTTTTTTGTTGTAAATCCGTGTTTCGAATGTCGATGTGTGTTTTGTATGTTTTTTGGACACTCATGTTTGAAACCCTTCCGACACCGAGAGTTTGAAACGATATGGGCATTCGCGCGCGACGACACGCGCGTGCGCACTTCGTCCCGTTTTTGGCAAGGAATTCTTGAAGACTTGTGATTTGTGATAAACGAGTGCGCGCGCATATTACCTGTTGCTGAGGATGGCGGGGGGGGCGATACCAGCCTAGCTGGGATAGTATGAGTTCACAGTTAGGATGGACGATGAAGCAGAATCATACGTAATTTGCAATACGAAACTGTGAGTCTTTAACCCCGGGGGGGAGGTGGTAGAACATAGTTTTATTCATTATATGCATATATTACTAGTAACAAATACTTAATATAGATAGATATATATATATATATATATGCACACACATTTGTTGTATTACATGTTCATATATATATGTATTATTATTATTTTCTATATAAAAAAAAACAAATAATTTTTTTTTTTTAAAAAAAAAAAAAAAAAAAAAAAAAAAAAAAAAAAAAAAAAAAAAAAAAAAAAAAAAAAAAAAAAACAAAAAAAAAAAAAACGTGGTGTTATCCGTGTTTGGTGCAGCGACGACAGGGCGGCGATGGCGGCGACATAGCCGCCAGACCGCAAGACAGGAAGACAGGCCCAGACGACGGGCGGCGACGGACGGAGGGGGAGAACGATGGCAACGTAGCCGCCAGCACGGTAGACAGGCCCAGGCGACGGGTGGCGACGAGGCGGCGACGGGGCGGCAACGGCGGCAACAAAGCCGCCAGAGCGGCACACCGGCCCAGACGACGGGCAGCGACGAGGCGGCGACGGGGCGGCGACGGCGGCAACATACCGCCAGAGCGGCACACCGGCCCAGACGACGGGCGGCGAAGAGGAGGCAACGGGGCGGCGACGGCGGCAACATAGCCGGCAGAGCGGCACACCGGCCCAGACGACGGGCGGCGAAGAGGCGGCAACGGGGCGGCGACGGCGGCAACATAGCCGGCAGAGCGGCACCCCAGCCCGAGTCCTCAGAACAGAAGTAAGAACCCCTAATTACAAACACTTTGGTGGGAATTATTCTTCCTGTCGCAATACCAGTCGTGTCTGTAGAGCGGGCCCGGCGTTTCGCCTGAGACTTCCTCGCCATCTATGATCCAAGTGATTTTGAAATGCAGCAGTTTGAAGAATTCAGGGCGGGTGGTCTTCAATATGTTGCTCTCGCCTTAGCGTCGCGCACGTTCGCCTTAACAAATGAAACACATTCGAGGATTCGTATGGTTCACGTCGCAAGAATGGTGCTCTGGCACGGTTCAGGATCGCCAGGAATCAGTTGTCATGTTGTTTTGCGGTGGTGACGTCCCAGGAATCGGGTTCTGGCACGATGTGGGAGCGTCAGGACGCCACAGTCATATTCTTTCGTGGCGTTCAAATCCAAGGAGTTGTACCCTGGCACGATCCAGTCTTCAGACAGGTGTCTTCCAATGGCGCACTTCACTGAATGAAAAACACATTCTTGTAGGGAACTATGAAGAGGTAACTTGGAGTGAGGGTGTATTGCAACATCGTTGATGCGTCTTGGGTTCCCACTGGTCCTCCTCCTCCTCGTCGTCGTCGTCGTCATCCTCCTCCTTGTCCTCGTGATCCCCCGCCTCCGAGAGGGTCTGGGACGCTTCTGCACCGCCCCGAGCCGGCCCACGATGCTTCTAACACGCCCCCACTCCCTAAGAACATCAACATCTTCCAGATTCCCATCAGCACACTGCCCTCTCTCCCACTCCCCATTGGCTCTCTGTCCCATCCTTTTCTCAACAACCAGGACCCGTGAACATGAAAAGTGACCACAGAGAAGCTCCGTGCAAGTGCATGCTGAGCGTAATTTGAAAGTCGCATCGGAAACTGCGTGGAAATGATCTAGCTTAACATTGCGTGACGATATAAGGTCAGCGCAATGCGCGGAGGAGGCGGACGAGCAGAGGAAATCAGAGGTGGAGGGAGGAAACGACAAAGCCCGACACTCGTGTTGTTGATCAGGCCACCACGTTGACCGCGAGCACACTGCATTACGACAGCATTTCAGCCACGCCGCTGGCAGCGGAGGAACGCCTGGCCAGCGTAGACGAAGTAGACGATTGGCAGCGTTCGCAACTTGTTGAGCCGTCTCGGGGCGTCTTGGAGCCCTTCGGAGGCTATCCAAGAATGTTTGGGACCCGTGTTGCACAGGTTGGGGACCCCTTTGCGCCGTCGTGGGCTCCTTTGGGGGCCCTCTTGAGCCGCCTTGAGGGCCTCTTGGTTCTTCTTGGAACACCCTGACGCCCTCTTGAAGCAGTGCTGGTTCGAGAAGGCGTGCGAGCGAGAAAGCTGGGAACTATGTAAATGCGTGACGACTTGGGCTGTCCAGGGCCTATCTCCGAGAGTCTCGAAGCCTCTCTTGAAGCCTCCCGCGGGCCGCCTGGGGCCTCCTGGAATAATATCGTCGAGTCTTTCTGAGACCTGAGGAGGGCCCTCCTGGGAACCTCTGGGAGCCCTCTTGGAGCCGTCTTGGACGCCCAGAGGCCAAGTGTAGAAATATATGCGGGGCACCCTAGAAAGCGCTGCCTGCTGCCTGCTGCTGGTGTTGGCTACTTGCTGCTGCATGGCATTGCCTGCTGCTGCGTGCTGTGATGTGTGTTG
Source organism: Prorocentrum cordatum (assembly GCA_963575745.1). Classification (NCBI taxonomy): domain Eukaryota; class Dinophyceae; order Prorocentrales; family Prorocentraceae; genus Prorocentrum; species Prorocentrum cordatum. The sequence goes on along the minus strand of CAUYUJ010006043.1, from coordinate 24,161 downwards.
CTGGTTGATGTTGCTTGCCGCTGTGGACGGCTAATCGCTGCCGCTCGGGCGTCATTTGGAGCCTCTCGCGCGCTTATTCCAGTCTCCGCGGGGCCAGCTGGGCAGTCTCAAAACCTTGTGAGCCGTTTCGGGAGTATCTTAGGCAATGTAGGTGTGCCTCTGGACCCTTTCGGGGGGCCGTCTTTGCGCCGTCTTGGACTGTCTTGGGACTCGTTAGGGCCATCTCGGACGCTTCTGCGGCATATCTTCGACTGCCTCGTGGGTTTGGGGCGCCGCCTGGGCAACTTCAGACAGCTATGTGGGCCTTAGTGGGCCGCCTTGGAGACCGTTCAAAGTCTCCCGGGGAAATGCTCATTCATAGGTTGATCGCAGCAGCACGTATCTGTTTCGATGCTGGGCCTGCTAGCTCGCGCGCGTGCCATTCGCAACACGAGCCAAAACACGCACACACGCACACACACACACACACACACACACACACACACACACACACACACACACACACACACACAAACATCGATGTATATATATATATATATATATGTATTGCCCAATCAGAACTTGCCTCTGTAGGGGTCCTAGCGGATTAAAGGATTAGGAGAGAGGTGCAGCCGATTTCGGTGGCCGGGCCCGGGTGCCCGGGTGCCCGGGTGCCCGGCGGTGCCCGCGGGTGCCCGGGTGCCCGGTGAGGTGCGTGGCCGATTTCGGTGGCCGGGCCCGGGTGCCCCGGTGCCCGGGTGCCTGGGGGTGCCCGGGTGCCCAGGGGTGCCCAATAGCCCAGTAGCCCTATAGCCCTATAGCCGATTAGCCCTATAGCCCTGTAGCCCTGTAGCCTTATATCCCTATAGCCCTAATAGCCTTATATCCCTATAGCCCTATAGCTCTATAGCCCTATAGCCCTATGGCCCTATAGGTCACAGTCCTATAGCCCTATAGCCCTATAGCCCGATAGCCCGATAGCCCTATAGCCCGATAGCCCTATAGCCCTATAGCCCGATAGCCCTATAGCCCTATAAGGGAGCAGTTGGAAGATTAAAACATCTTATTGGGGCTTTTCTCCGGCATCATATATAGATTCCCCAATCAGAGCTTGCCTCTGTAAGGGTCCCAGCGGATTTACAGGTAGATGAGGTGCGCCGCCGATTCGGTGGCCGGGCCTGGGTGCCCGGGTGCCTGGGTGCCCGGGTGCCCAGGTTCGCCGCCGATTCGGTGGCCGGGCCCGGGGGCCCGGGGGCCCGGGGGCCCGGGGGCCCTGGTGCCCGGGTGCCCGGGTTCGCCGCCGATTCGGTGGCCGGGCCCGGGTGCCCGTATGCCCGGGTGCCCGGGTGCCCGGGTGACGGGTGCCCGGTGCCTGGGTGGGTGCCCGGGTGCCGGGTGCCAGGTGCCTGGGTGCCCGGTGCCCTGTAGCCCTGTAGCCTTATGGCCCTATATCCCTATATCCCTATCGCCCTATAGCCCTATAGCCCTGTAACCCATATAGCCACATAGCCATATAGCCCATATAGCGCCCAAGAGCCCAAATAGCCCTGTAGCGCTATAGCCCTGCAGCCCTAAAAAGATTATGATTGGGTTTGTTCGCTGGTATCATATATATATATATATACATGGATTGCGAAGCTGGTCCGCAACTCCACTCGGGAGAGGTGGAGGCCGACTCTGCACCGTGCAGCGCTGTACCGCCCAGGCCGAAGAAGCAGCCCAGATAGACGAGCGCGTTCCGCGACTCGCAAAGTAACTACTCGCAAATGGCATGGATCCGCCCAGGGGGATTTACGATAAATATCATCGAAGCGAACATATGTTTTTTCAGACGTTTGCGAGTAGGCACTTTGCGAGTAGTGGAACGCCCTCGGTGACCAAAAGCACTGCTTGAACACAACACCAACAGGGACAGTAACCGCACGCGGCATCGGGCTAACGTCAAACACAGGGGGGAGGAAGGGCAAGGGGAAGAGCAAGGGCTGCGTAGACGACCCAAGACTTGGACGGCCACAACATCTGAAACCCACAGTCACCGCGCAGGCCAGCGGCTACGCATGCAAACGTCCTCCTGAAACCATTGCAAAGCCAATCCATACTGACGAGCAGGAAGTTGTCTCGAGCTTCTCTTAGCGTCTCTTGGAACCTCTCTTAGAGCCCGTGGGAGTCCCTTTGAGCATACTCGGCCGTCCTGCGAACCCTCTGGAACCTTCACGGTCACGGGCCGTATTGGACGCCTCTTGGAGCTCGAAAGGCCGACTGAAACAAAGCAATAATCACGAAGCCGGGTACAACGGAAAATGCTGCTGCTTGATCCACGTGTTGCTTTTGATGCCGATTGCTGTCGTGCGCGGCTACATGCTGCTGCTTGATGCTGCTTGCTTCTACGGATTGCTGGCCGCTGCTGCTTGCCGCCACTTGGGACCTCTTTGCGATTCTCTCCTGGAGTCTCTCGGGCTCCGTTCAACCCTGTGAACCTGTTTCGCCGTCTCGGAGCCTTTTGACACGATCCCGATAGCGGGCTCTCCTGAAGCTCTCCTGGACCACATCGGGGACCCCTCGGGGGCCGGTTGGGGTTCTCTTGCGAGGCCTCTTGGCCTCTCGTGAGCCGTCTCGGCGAGTCCTGGGGCCCTCTGGAGGCCCTCTGGCTGCCCCGGTGCCGCCCTGGACCGTCCTGGCTCAGTTCAGTCGGCCCGGGGCGCGGCCTGCTCTCGAGGCAGCGGGGGCGGGGGGGGGGGAAGGAGGAGGAGGAGGAGGAGGAGGAGGAGGAGGAGGAGGAGGGAGAGGAGGGAGAGAGGGAGGGGGGGAAAAGAGGAGGAGCAGGGAGAGGAGGAGGAGGAGGAGGAGGAGGAGGAGAAGGAGGAGGAGGAGGAGAAGGAGGAGCCGAGCTATATGGGAGGGGTGGGTGCCGAGGCATGTGGTGCGGGATGGGCTGGAAGGAAGTTCGTCGGTCTCGCTCTGGACCCAAGTGTCTGGTCCGTTTAGTGCGTGTCGGCTGTCGCTGGCTCGTGTCGGCTGGTCGATTCGCTCCGCCTTCGAGTGGACCACGCATGAGGGCTTAGACCTTGACATCAGTGTGCGCTGTCCTCGAGTAATCCGCCACTATTTAGTGCAGGCCGCCACGGCCTGGCAGTGGCGACAGGTGGCGAAGCACGATGATTTGAAACATCTGGAGTTTGGTGCGGTTTGGTTGCCCCTGTTCCAGGCTGTCTCTAGCGGACGGCCTCGCTGTGTTCAAAATCGGGACCTTCCGACCCTGGGGCCCGAGGCGCGTGCGTACCTTCGTTCGTGCATTGTTGGCGGGCAGTGGCCCATGGTCAGGAAGTTTGAAGCTAGGAAAGCCTTGAGCAATGAGTGCCTCATTTGTCGCAAACCTGGCACTCTTGTCCACAGACATTTCGAATGTGATTTGTGTCAGGAGCTGCCGTGCCCTGATGCGTTTACTCCGCTGGTTCAGGCTCAGGATCGGTCCCAGGTCCGTGTGCTCCTGGAGAGGGCGCTTTGGCCCATCCCGCGGACCTCGTGGAGGGCCCCTGCCCAGGACACGGTGGTCTGGCATCAGCATGCGGGGCCTGGGGTCCTTATTGCCAAGGAAGCCTACCTGGACGGTTCGGCCTTTGAAGGCCAGTGGAGTAGTTTGAGTTGTACAGGCTGGGCCGTCGTTACTCTGCGTGATGAGGCCCCCCTCGGTGTAGTTGACATTGTTTACTGCAAGTGTTCGCAGTCTGTGTTCGACATTGACGGGGCCGAATTGGAGGCCTTGATCTTTTTGATTCAGAATTCGTTGCCTCCGATCACTGCTGTCACTGATTCAGATTTTGTGTTTCGTGGAGTGACTGAGAGAGGGGAAGAGGCCACCACGGCCCATTCCTCGGCCTGGGCTTGTCTCTGGCGGGTCTTCTGGAAGGCCCTGGCTGAGTTTGGCGGCCTTTGCGAGGCCGGCCTTTCGATGCGTAAAGTCAAGAGTCACTGCACGATGTCTGACGTGGATGCGGGCCGCATCACGCGTCGGGACCGTTTCGGCAACTTCCACGCCGACGTATGGGCGAAGTTTGGAGGCCAGCTTGCGCGCGCGCCTGCTGAGGATAGGAAGCGCATGCAGCAGGCTGAGCAGTTTGTGGAGCAGGTTGGGCACAGGATTGGGGAGGTGGGCGCGCATGTGGACGGGCGTGACACTACGCACGTTGCGCGCCGCACGCGTGTGAGCGCGCCCCCTCTCCTTGTTGTCGTCCCTGCTCAGCTGCCTCATGATTTAAGAGGGCCTTCCAGGCGACCCTGGTGTGCTCGCTGCCGTGCTGTGGCCCCCGTGTCCGAGGTCTGCCCTTGGTCAATCTCGACGCGTGCGCGTGATGCCAATGAGCGCTTGCACGAGCAGGGTTTGAAGGTACATCGTTTAGTTGTTTTAGGGTGGAGGAGTCCCTTCAGGATGCGGCCCATCCCGTTGTTGCGTGTACGCTCTGTGGTGCTCACAGTTCGAAGCAACTCAAGGGATTCCTCGCCCCGTGTTGCAAGCCTGGGGAGTGGGGTAGGCGGGCCGTCCGAAGGATGTGCCAGGGCTACCTCCCAGGTGTGGCTGGGAAAGTTCCAGCTGTTGTCGTTCCTCTTGCGTAGGGACTTCCCGCGTGAACAGTTGTGCCCTCAGAGGGGGGCTCCACGGCTTCGGGAAGAGGAGGAGAAGGAGGGGGAGGAGGAGGAGGAGGAGGAGGAGGAGGAGGAGGAGGAGGAGGAGGAGGAAGGAGGAGGCGGAGGAGCATAATGGGGAAGGAGGGGAGGAGGGGGAGCGGGATGTGGAGCAGAATGAGGGAGGGAGGGAGGAGGCAGCGGAACCAGGCTAGGCAACGCGGCCCGAATCAGTCGCGCCAGCGATTCGAGGGCATAGCGACCGTCCCCTGGAAGACCTGGTTCCCACTCTGCGCCTTGCTTTAGGTCGGGCATGTCCTCCTACAGGCGGATTGTGGAAGAAAAGTAAACATCATTAACCAGTACTCAAAAAAAGGAAACTTCTAGCCGGAGTGCAGTATCCCCAAACAGGGTTTTGAAACCCACTGCGGTTTCCAAGGTCGATTGCGTGCCCGTCCAGTGATAACATGATAACATGATAACATGATGCTTGCACATGAGATCCGCGGGCGCACGTCTCAAAAGAAAAATCGTGACGTCGGATGTCTGGGGAGGGCGGAAGGCAGGGCGCGCATGACGGATGCTGAGGCGGCAGAAACGACGACGGCGGGGACGGGGAGGCGGAGGCAGAGGTGCAGCAGCGGGAGGCGGGAGGCGGGAGGAGGGAAGAGGAGCCAGGCGGGAAGCGGGAAGAGGGAGGCGGGAGCAGGAATGAGAGAGGCCGTGATTGCAGCCCCTGTGCTACGAAACGTCTCAGGCAGAACGGGCCAGACCATCTCGCGCGCAACATCTTCGAGCTTCGCTTTGTGAGGATGGCTCAGGCGAAACGGGCTGGACCACTTTGCGAGCGACATCTTGGAGCTCAGTATTGGAAGGATGTCTCAAACGAAACGGGCCCAACAACCTCTCGCACACGTTCTGACAAGTCCACGTCACACTCGCTTCCCGTTAGGTCCTCTCCTGCAACTCCCTTCGTTCTCCCCCCTCCTCCTCCTCCTCCTCCTCCTCCTCCTCCTCCTCTCCTCCTTCCTCCTCCTCCTCCTCCTCCTCCTCCTCCTCCTCTCCTTCTCCCTCCTCCTCCTCCTCCTCCTCCCCCTCTCCTGCCTGCCCCCTCATCCACATAATCCTCCTCCTCCTTCTCCATTCCATCTCCTCCTCCTTCTCCTCCTCCTCCTCCTCCTCTACCTCCTCTTCATCCCGAACGGCATCTCGGAACCCAGAGTTGCGTGGATGTCTCCAGCGAAACGGGCCAGACCACCTCGCGCGCGGCATCTCGGACCACAGAGTTGCGATGATGTCTCGGGCGAAACGTGCTGCGAGGAAGTCTCAGGCGAAACGGGCCCGACCACCTCGAGCGCGGCGTCGCAGAGCTCCGAGTTGCGGGGGCCTCCTGGAACCTCCTGGGGACCTCCTGGGGGTTCCTCCTGGGCCTCCTGTGGCCTCCTGGACCCCACCTGGGGTTTCCTGAAGCCTCTTGGGGCTCCCAGGGGGGGATATCTAACATGCATGCGGCCGTCTGGGCCCCCCCGAAATGGGGGGCCACAAGAGCAGGAAAATCAACGAATCGACACCGGATGTTTATTAGATTGACACGTTCTGATAGGGGGCCTCCTGGGGCCTCCTGGGAGCCTCCTGGGAATCTCCTGGGGACCCCTGGGGCCTGTCCTGGGCGTCCTGCGGCCTCCTGAAGCTCTCTGGGGCCTCCTGGGGCTCCCAGGGTCGCAGGGGGGATATGTAATATGTGGTCTTCTGGTCTGGGCCCCCAGGCTGAACCACCTCTTGCGCGGCATCTGGGAGCTCAGCATTGCGAGAATGTCTTGTGCGAAACGGGCCGGACCACCTTGCGCACGGCATCTCAGAGCTCAGAGTTGCGAGGATGTCTCAGGCGAGACGGGCCGGACCACCTCGCGCAGGGCATATCAGGGCTCAGAGTTGCGAGGATGTCTCAGGCGAAACGGGCTGAACCACCTCTCGCGCGCGGCATCTCCGAGGTCAGAGTTGTGAGGATGTCTCAAGCGAAATAAGCTGGAACACCTCTTGCGCGGCAGCTCAGAGCTCAGAGTTTCGAGGATGTCTCAAGCAAAACGGGCCAGACCACCTCGCGCGCGGCATCTCAGAGCTCAGAGTTTCGAGGACGTCTCAGACGAAAAGGGCCAGACCACCTCTCGCGCGGCATCTCGGAATGCAAAAGCGCGCGGATGTCTCAAGCAAAACGGGCCGGACCACCTCTTGGGCGGCATCTCGGGGATCAGAATTTGGAGGATGTCTCAAGCGAAACGGGCCAGACTACCTCTCGCGCGGCATCAGAGAGCGCAGAGTTGCGAGGATGTCTCAGGCAAAACGGGCCGGTCCACCTCGCGCACGGCATATCAGGGCTCAGAGTTTGGAGGATGTCTCAGGCGAAACGGGCGGGACCACCTCTCGCGCGGCATCTCGGAGCCCAGAGTTTCGAGGATGTCTCAAGCGAAATGGGCTAGACCACCTCTTGCACGGCATTTCAAAACTCAGATTTGCGAGGCTGTCTCAGGCGGAACGCGCAGGACCACCTCGCGCACGGCATCTCAGAGCTCAGAATGTGGAGGATGTCTGAAGCGATACGGGCTGGACCACCTCTCGCGCGGCATCTGGGAGCTCAGAATTTGGAGGATGTCTCAGGCGAAACGGGCCGGTGCACCTCTTGCGCGGCGTCTGGGAACTCAGAGTTTGGAGGATGTCTCAGGCGAAACGGGCCGGAGCACCTCTTGCGCGGCGTCTGGGAACTCAGAGTTTGGAGGATGTCTCACGCGAAACGCCCAATCCCGGACAACTCAGAAACGAGAGTTGCGAGGATGTCCCAGGCGAAACGGCCCGGACCACCAATTTTTGTTTGAGGACGTCTCTGCTTTGATTTTCCTCGACCAGAGTTGGCTTCTATCAAAACATCACCCCGTTCAGCAAGCTGTTTGGGGAAAAACATCGAAGAATCGTCCCCATACCATGTTTCACTAGTTTTGCAAATTCCTCGTGTAGATGGACATGCCCGACTTAAGCGCCTTGCTCTTGAGGTCCTCGAGCTCCGAAGCCGAGAACCGCTTGTCCCTCTCGGCGGCCTCCGAGCCGGCGCCCAGGACGTTTGCCACGTAGCCCTGGGCCCGAGGCATGTGCCGCATCTCCGCCGCGGGCCGGTGCGCCTCGGCCCAGGCGGCGGCGGCGTCGGCGTCGAAGGAGGCCTCGGCGCTGTAGGCCCCCTCGCCCCTGTTCAGCGAGATGCGCGGCGCGCGCGAGTTGCCCCGCAGGCCCGCGGGCGAGACCGCGTTCAGGTCGCCGACGCCGCGCGGTGCCCAGCGCACCTCGTCCGCCACCGGCTCGAGCGTGGCCTCGAGGGCGTGCGCCGTGGCCAGGCAGGTGGCGGCCAGGGCGGCAGCCAGGCGCAGGGACATGCGGGGCTGTTCCTGGCAAGATGCGATATCACACGCGTGCGCGCGGGGGACGGAGTGTGGGTTACGAAAGGTGGCTTGACCAGGAAAGGCTAGGAAAGGTGGAGGGGAGGGGCAGGGGGAAGGGGCGAGGAGAGACAAGCTGGAGGCGGCAGGAGGTGTAAAAAGATTGGAAGGCTCTTGGCTTCTCGAGGCCTTAAGGGGCTTGTGGACGACATGCTAGTTTTGGAGCGGGGACAGGACGACGACGACGACGACGACGACGACGACGACGACAGGGAGGATGACGAGGAGAAGAAGAAGGACCCCGAGCAATCCAAGCATACATCCTCTGTGCTGCGGCACGCCCTTTCGCCCCGCACCCCCGTTCTCGTAAGCCAGCGTGGGTGCTCCTTCTCACTGCGGCGAGCGCCCACTGGAAAGCGTATGGCCCCATGGGGTTCGCCTGGCGAAAAAAACAGTGTCCTTGTTGTGGCCTGTGCTGACACCACCTCCCCCCGCGCTCCTCCTGAGGCTGCAACTCTGCGAGGCGGGGATTTGTCCACATCCACCGCCTGTGAACCGACGTCCTGGTGCCCTAGCGGGCGGTGGATATGAAAATATTTTGGCCCCCGGGGGACCGAATCTATCCATATCCACCGCCTGTGGAGGTCCGCGAAGATCGAACCCCCAGGCGGTGGTTATGGATAAACCTCCGCCGCGGAAAATCAATTTAGGGGCATGGAGATTACGTGTATGATCCAGACGCCTGGCATGACAGCTACACTGGCGCGTGCTCAGACCCGCGAGGCGGCTCGGACAGCGGGCGCTGCCACGAGGAGAAGGCCGACTGCAGTCTTGCTGGTCCTGCCCAATGAAAGGGAGAGGAGAACACAACTACACACTTACATTATGTTGCATCCTCGGGGGACCTTGTCTGTCCCCTCTCGGCCCTATCCGCGTCGAATCGGTGTCGAGTCCATGTGGGACTCGTCGGATCCGTGTCGAATCTGTGTCGAATCCGCGTCGACTCGGGCACAAAGAAACACACGAGGTCCGCCGAAGATGCAACGTAATATTGTACCACCACTACTTCGCGGGGGCTGCTGCGATCGGCTTCAATACCGAAGGGCAAACCGCGAATGGTGTCGAAGTCTGTCCCGTGCGCGGATATGGCGATCTGTTGCACAATTGCTTGCGCATGGTCGCCGCGCAAGCTTTGCATGCGCATATGTACGCGTGGTGGCTCATGCGCAAAATTTGCATTCACAGTACGCCTGGGACTCTCATGTATGTTACAAGAAGGTCTTTGAATCTGTCCGCGGTGAGCGCTCGCATTATCCCTGATATTCGGTGCTGACGTGTCGTGCCAGTTCGTTTTCGTGCTGCAACTGGTTCCCAACATGAGCATGGCGTTGCGATTGTGAATCCAGCTGGCGTGTGTTATCGGCATGTGTCGTGGGCGCGCGCGCGCGCTGGTGTATGACATTGATGTCCGTTCGCCGCGTAACGTTGTGAACAGCAGGTTAGCGATGTGTTGTGCCCATGTGTGTGATTGATGTGTTGTTGGTGACCGCTGGCGGCGTACATGTGTGATGAGCGGTGGTGGCGCACGTTGCTGGCGAACACGAATGGTATCTGTTCTACCAGGTACGCTTGTACCACTGATGTGGTGCGGTGCGTGCGTTATTGGTGCATGATACTGATGTGTGGCAGCGGCCTGCAATACTGCTGTGTGATATGATCGACGCATGTGGCTGGTGCACGTGATTGCTATGATGTGCTGTTGTCACTTGTTGTGCGTTGAACATGCTCGTATGATAGGTACGTTGCCCGTTGTGCACGACGACGCCTACGCATGCGATTGGTGCATGTTACCGGTAACGGGTGGATTCTAACTGAGGTCGCGCATAGTTGTTGCTGGCGGTGGTGATTGGAGCGTGCTCTTGACGTGCTTAACTGGTGCATGGCTACGATGCCTGGTATTGGTGCCACTTCCTGCTGTGTGTTGTAGCTGCCTGTTCTTGGTGTATGTGGTTCATAAATATGGCGGATGATCCCTGAATGCGCTGTCTGTAAGGATCCCACGCAGATTGTCCAAAACAAGGCACGAGAACCTCTGGGACAGGAATCGGTGGCCCGTGGCCGGTGGAATGGTCTCCCAGATAGACTCCCACGCGGTTTCCCGCATGGCCTGCCGTAATCTATCTCTTGCGATCTCCCGCATGGTCCCCCGCGCGGTCTCCCGCATGGTCTCCCGTGCGGTTTCCTGCATCGTCTCCCGTATGGTTTCCCGTTCGGACTCCCGCACGGTCTGCCGCCTGGTCGCCCGCTTGGTCGCCCGCTGGGTTCCCCGTCAAGATGTTCAGGGTACTCTGCCGCCGAAGGTGGCATATGTTAGTGATGGCTAGTGCTGTGATATAAGCCTGACACGCACGGCGGATTATTGTTAGCGGCGCGCGTCCTAGACACGTGCAAATTAATGTGCGTTGCTGCAAACCTACGCTGCACATGTTGGCGATGTATGCGGGTAAATTTGATGGTGCGTATGTGTGCTTTTGTTGACGCCTGTTGCTGATATGAAGTCGTGGAATCGGAGCTGATATGTCTTTGGCCAAAGAATCGACATACACTGACGAGTAAACATCTCCCATGCTTTGATCTCCGACCCTTAGGGATCACGTGGATCTAATAGATGGATGAATTCTTGACGCCGTCGCCCACCATCGCTGCAATGATCCGCGAAGTCCGCCGCCGGCACGCGAGTCTCGCAGAGCCCGAGCCACAGCTTGCACCCCGATTCCCAGGGGGCGGGGGGGCCCTGCTGGCGAAAGGGGGGCCGGAAGGGGGCGGGGAAGCCTCTGCGCTCAGTTTTCTGGGCGGGGGCCGGGGCGCGGAAAACATCGGCCACGTTGCCACGCAGGGGCCAGAGTGCGCCAGATATGCCCCAGACGGCTCAAGATCCACCCAAGATGGCCCAGGGCACCCTTCAAAACAGGCCCGAAAAGGCCTTAATCACGAATTTGCTATGTGATTTTGTCGCCTTATTCTTTTCGGCCTTCCGACAGCTCCAGAGGCCCCCAACATCGCCGCAGAGGCCTCCAAAATGTATCCATGACGGCCCAATGAACTCCGAAGACGGCCCCACGAGGATCCCAAGACTGCCCCATAGGCCCCAAGACGGCCAAGATTACGGTGAGAGTTTGTTGGCGCGTAAGGCCTGCCATGAAATGGAAAGTGGCGCCACCAATGGGCCTCGCAGCACTGTTCTGTGCAGCGAACCCGCGAGTACAGCCGGGGAAGAAGTGATCATACACAGGTAGAACGACTCGAGTCATGAAATACGTTTTGCCCGATCCTCCAGGGCCGTGCAGGAAAAGGCGCTGCACGAACTTGGCAGGAGCGTCCATGAGGAGCTGCCGTCTTCTAGCGCGTGTTCGGAATTCGGCGAGCCTGCCGCGGGCTGCCGCAAAGTCCCACAGATGTTGGAGCGGTGATATGCAGAAGAGCGTGGCGTCGTACTGGTCTTGAGGTATGCGATATGTGTCGGCATTGCCCACGCGGTGTGGAAGTCGCTCAGCCATCAGCTTTCGCGCGTACATGGCGGGGGAAAGGCCCCAGAGCGTGTCTGGTAGGAAGGCTGCTTCCAAAGGAGCGTCGTTTTCGTCGTCGTTGTCGTGGATCCCGGCATGGCCAAGCTGAGGTGGTGCGGCGTGTACCTCCCGTTCTTCTTGGGCAGAGCGCTCCTCTCGTATGCGCAGCTGCCTGTGGGGGAGGGGGATCGTCGTGGGTATTAGGGAAGCAGGAACGTGGGGGAGTACGAGTGTGGAGAGGGTGGGGATTCGGAAGGAGGGGGAGAGTTCGAGGAGGAGCGGGGAGGAATCTTGCAGAGTGGTCGACTGACCTTTGCATGGCGAGGTTCTCTGCGGCAGCTGTAAGATGCGACCCAACCCGAAGCGTAAGAGTTGTAGTCCGAGGCTCGCGGAGGTGCTCGTAGAGGTGGGCCTTCGCGTTGAGGAACTCGTGGATGCGGAGAAATGTGTCAGCCGACCGCTTGTCCAATTTACCAGCGGAGTGATGTCGGTGTACGACGTCCAGCACGTCAGAATCACGTACACGCACGTGTGGTTTATATTGGACAGCGGTTGGGGTGTCGCGCTCGGTGCCGTCGTCACATTCTGGGTTGGCGCCGGCGGAGTCTCCAATGTCGTCCACGTCAGCCCTGGTGGCCTGCAAGCCGAGGTGCGCATCATCATCAACCAAAGCTCCTTTATGCAATAGGGCAGGTCGTGGGCGTTTCTGGGCCTCTGCCATGAAGCTCCAGTTTGCGCTGCTTTCCAGAGTAACGAGCGCAAAGAAGTCTTTCGGCGTGAGTTATTCGTTGTGTACGCCGAAAGAGGTAAAGGGCGCAGTGCTTTCTGAGTTCTGGGGGGGGTCAGCTTCAAGTGCGAGGTCGTGTGCGAGGTTGGGGGTGTTGGTCAGTCGTGACGGTTCCTCGTTGTAGTCGATGACGTCGGAGACGAAGCTTAGGATTCTCCGAGCTACGTCGGGCGGCAACGGCCGACGGAACCCTGCGGGCTGGCCGTCGTGGTGGGCGTGGTGTCGAGTTCGGAACGCGTGCGCTGGCAACGAACTCCTCAAGCAAGCCTCACCAGGGACTGGAAGTGAACCCGCTGCAGACGCCCCCCCCCTCCCCGCGGTATAGGTGAGGTCTGATGCCTGGGGGGGGGTCTTGGGAAGGACAGGGGGGGACAGGGAGGGAGGACGATGAGGAGGAGGAGGAGGAGGAGGAGGAAGAGGAGGAGGAAGAGGAGGAGGAGGAGGAGGGAGAAGAGGAGGAGGAGGAGGAGGAGGGAGAAGAGGAGGAGGAGGAGGAGGAGGAGGACGAGGAGGAGGAGGGGGAGGGGAGAGAGGGACGACGACCTGGACTTGCAATGTCCTGAGCAAGCCGATGCAGTTTCCCCCCGACATTGCGGAGGGGCTCCCGTTGTGCATTCTCCTGGGGGGTCTGGGGGAGCCCCATCGAAATCTAGCCTGGGCCACGGGCGGAACGCCGGCGGAACCTGGCGGAAGTCCTGCGGCACGCGGCTTGAAGCGACGCGGGCGGCCTCAGAAGGCCCCTAGAGAGGGCCCGAGACGATTCAGGATCGCCTCCAAGACGCTGCCGACAAAGATCGCCCAAGATAGCCGCAAGGTGGCCCAGGACTGCCTCGAGAAAGCCTAAGGAGCCCAACAAAATCGCACAGGAGGGCTCCCATGGGACCTCCAGGAGGGCCTCCAAAGGCTTGAACCATCGATCTTCAATAGGTGTTCAACGGAGTTTGGAGTCCTCGAGTTCCCAGGCTGCCGACTATCCACGAATGCCCTGGAGGCCTCCGAGATTCCTCCAAGATGGCCCCAAGATTGCCCCGCGACTGTCGACGAATGCCCAGACGGGCTGACGACTGTCCACGAATGCCCCAGAGGGCCCGGGAACGGCCCTAGAGGGCCCAAGAGGTCCCCCAGAGCGTCCTGGATGGCCCCAAGAGGATCTCAAGGCGGCCTGGAGAGGCCCCCAAGAAGCTCCCTAAGAGGCGCATAGCCCCCCACACAGACGCTCTTAGGAGGCCCTCAAGAGGCTTACAGGACGCCCACCACGCCCGTACTTTGCACGTTCCGCGCGCGCACCCCGCAAAGCGAGCGGAATCCCCAAGAGGCCCCTCGGAGAGCACACGAGCTTCCGAGAGGCGACTACCAGGAGCGGCCCGAGACGCCCGACAAGGCTTTCCTGGGGAAGAGGGAGGCGGTGGTAAGCCAGCCCTGGGGAAGGGGGAGGCGGTGGCAAGCCCCGCGCGCGTCGCGCGCGCGAGGGCGTCGTCGTCGTCGTCGTCGCCGTCGTCGTCGTCGTCGCCGCCCGTCGCCGCCGCCGCCGCCGCCGCCATCGTCGTCGTCGTCTTCATCGTCGTCGTCGTCGTCGGCGTCCGCGTCGGCGTTGGCGTCGGCGTCGGCGTCGGCGTCCGCGTCGGCGTGCGTCGTGCGTCGTGGGTCGTGCGTCGTGCGTCGTGCGTCGTGCGTCGTGCGTCGTGCGTCGTGCGTCGTGCGTCGTGCGTCGTGCGTCGTGCGTCGTGCGTCGTGCGTCGTGCGTCGTGCGTCGTGCGTCGTGTGTCGTGCGTCGTGCGTCGTGTGTCATGTGTCGTGTGTCGTGGTCGGTCGTCGTCGTCGTCGTCGTCGTCGTCGTCGTCGTCGTCGTCGTCGTCGTCGTCGTCGTCGTCGTCGTCGTCGTCGTCGTCGTCGTCGCCGTCGTCGTCGTCGTCGTCGTCGTCGTCTCCGTCGTCGTGGTCCAGCGTCGACGCCGCCGTCGTCGTCAACCGACGTCGCCGCCGCCGCCGCCGTCGTCGTCGTCGTCATCAGTCGAAAGTTCTTTGGACGCTTCTGGCGGCTCTCGTCGCCACGGCGAGATGCAGCTCGAAAAACTGGCTGGGATAGACCCCCGGAGGGGTCTGGAGACCGAGGTTGAGCGGATTTTTGTCGTCGTCGCCGCCGCCGTCGCCGAAAGCCGTCGAGGGCCGCCGAAAGCCGCCGAGGGCCGCCGAAGGCTGCCACGGGCCCCCGAAAGCCAACGAAGACCGCTGAAGGCCGCCGAAGGCCGCCGAGGGCAGCGGAGGAGGAGGAGGAGGAGGAGGAGGACGAGGGGGAGGAGGAGGACGAGGAGGAGGCAAGCAGGAGGAGGAGGAGGTGGTAGTAGGACGTGAAAAGAGGAAGGAAGGGGAGGAGGACAGGAGGAGGAAGTGGAGGAGGACGAGGAGGACGACGAGGAGGAAAAACAGGACCAGCAGCAGGAGGCGGAGCTGGCAACTGGATCAAGCACATCGGGAGCCCACTTAGCAGAACAGAAGCCCACTTAGCAGGAACACGACTTACCTGAAATGTTCCCTTAAAGATAAGTGAGACTGGATAGTGATACGCGCGCGCTGAAAGAGACGCACGCACAACGTTTTCCTCTAAAGGCTAGTTGCGTCTTATCCTCACAACTGTTCTGAACCAAACGCGTGCAGCGACATGGAAGCGCAGGTTCTAGACAGAGGCGGAAGGAGCGAAGGTAACGATTTGATGTGTGCCCTGCACGCCTGCTCTTGACGTACGATAATTGCGTGCTCGATTGATATGTTCTCGATATATGTAGAGGGCGTGACGTCACGACGACTGCCATGTCTGAGTAGTCGTCGGGGCCCAGCGGAGCGGGATACTCGGAACACTTGTATTCTCTTGACTGTTGGGATTACTGGGGCCTGGCGACCGCGGCATGTAGGGCTTGCGGACGAGGCGGGATACTTGGGATACTCTCGACTCTCTGGGTTAATCGGGGCCTGACGGACCCAGTATGTAGGGCTGGCGGGCGGGTTTCTTAGATCTAACAGCCCCAACTGGTCCGGCGGAAAGGAGATACACAAGGGCTCCCAACGTCGCGCCTCGCGCTGCGCGAAGCGCGAAGTGCAAGTAACCTCGCGCTCTCGCGCCGCCTCCCCGGGGAGAAGAGGAGGAGGACGAGGAGAAGTCGGGGCCGTACCGCGAGGCGCGAACAACTTCGCGCCCTCGAGGCCGCCCCCGTCACGAAGCACAACCTGCCGGAGTGGCGCGCGGGCGTCTTGGGTCGGCGCTGGATCCCCCCCCCCTCTGAAGGCGTGCCACGGGGGGCCCAAGGGCCGACCCGAGACACGCCCGCGCGGGCATCTCCGAGGGTCCGTGCCTTCGTGCAGTCATCTCTGCGCTCTGCGACGGGGGCGCCGGCGTGGGCGGGCAAGCTTGGGAGGCGAAGCCTCGACCTGGGAGCGGCCACAATCCCCGAGAAGCGAAGGCCTACCAGACCACCCCAGCCCAACCCGAAGGTCCGAACTATGGGTTGGGGTGCATGTGTGCTTTTTCAATGTTCCTCGACCCGCCCCCACCCACTGGAAATGGAAGGCAGACGGGGCGGGCCTCCTCCCTCCTCCCTCCTCCCTCCTCCGACGGCTCAAAAGGCTCATATAGCTTCTGATTACCTACCAGACCACCCCAAGCTAACCCGAGGACCCCAAAAATTCGGGCTGGGGGTGGAGTACGGGTTCCACAAGTGTGGTGTTCGATGTTCCACAGCCCCCCCCCACACTGGAAGTCGAGGGTAGATTTGGGCCTTCGGGTTGGGGTGGGGTGGTTTGGTGGGCGGTGGCAAATATCGCCGGAAGAGCGACGACAGGCCCCCCATCGCAAAGCCGCAGAGTCCTGGGCGGGGTTGGCTGTCGGGCCCCGACGGTCGACCCGTACCGCAGGGACGCGCGGCAAGGGTGCAAAGGGCAGCAGGGGCCTCGGAAGGCCACGTCGAAGCTTTTCGAGCAGGGCCGCGGCCAACGAAAGCGGCCAAGGATGGGCCGAGGAGGAAAGGATGCAGGGGTACCCTCGGAAGGTCGCCCATCCTCACTAATGACTGTATTGTATCGGCGATTGGGGGTCGATACTTCCCCCCCTGAGCCTATCCCTCACGTTGACCCTGGATCCCGTTCGGAACGATCGTGGCACCCTCGGAAGGCTCTCGGCGAGGACCACACGCTGCAAGGCATCCCGAAGCTGAAACATTGCGCGGGAACGACGACAGCGTCCGAACACCAACGCCTAAGACCTCGAAGCTCCAATCCTACGCCTCCTCCTCCTTCC
>CAUYUJ010006043.1:0-2500 GCA_963575745.1 Prorocentrum cordatum | reverse complement strand
CGTCGGGGCGGTTCTCTCTGAGATCGCACTGGGTGGGGTGGCGTTTGACCCAATGGGCCGACGACACAGTGCCGTCTCTGGTGCCGGGCTGGTCCCGCACTTCTTGCCATATAGCAAGCATAGCAGGCGCGTCGACGGGGACTCGGGGTCCCCTTTAAAACGCATCAACATTTGGCGGATAGTCAGTGCACAACGTGATCCGTCCAGCAGCCTCAACAGAAAAGGGCAGCAGTAAGCTCGGCACGGGGAGAACTTTGATGGGGGCCTGCCAGGGTGCCACATATAACACCTTCACTTCCACGATCTGCCAATTGTCGCTGAGCGCGCCCAGAAACGACCCCCAAGCCCAAGCGTTCAGAGAAGCCTCGGGGAGGGGACCCAGGAACCAACCATGGGGAACAAGACCGCGGAGCCAGAAACACGGGGCATCAGCGGCCCCTCGACTGGCTTCGGGAGCCATGCCTTGAATGTGGGCAACATGGGGGTCGCCCAGCCTTCGGTTACAAACACACTCCCAAAATCGGTGCATTGGCGTCTCGGCACGGAGCCCACACCTGGGACGAAAACCCCTCGAGTCAGATCCTCCATTTGTCAGACGCTGCCCTGGCCAATGAGCTCCAAACATGAAATTATGGAGGATGCCTGCGCCCTCCGTATCTACGTATTTGTGCAACTGCTTGTTGAGCCGACGGCGGACGATAAAACCGACAGTTCCTTGCAGGCCATCTCCACGACAATGCTCTGCAGCTGCGCGCCGCTGCCGTTCAGAAGCGCCAGCAACGACAGCGTGCCACAGGAAAAAAACGAACATCTGCGCAACCGACTCGAAAGACGCCTCCAGGGAGCCCCCAACGAATAGGGCTCAAAGGTGCACCTCCAGGCCCAGGGCGGCAGCAATGCCAGCACGCACGGGTCTTCTGGCCAGGCGGCACACATTATCAGGCCCAGCCCCACGCAGTTTCTGCGCCAGGGAGGCCCAAATCTCAAGGATGCATTTTGAACTTGTCACCGGGATGCGGCCTCAGACGCCCCCATTCCACGAGGCGTTCACACGTGAGCTCGCGCCCGGGATCGTCACGCGCTGCCCCCCCTAACGCCAGAACGGCAGTCGCGCGCGACCCCGGGCCCCACCCGCTCGGGGCCTCCGCGGCCTGTGCTCGGAGCGACTACACTCTGGGTGGGGGCGCGCCAGGCAATCGGTGGGACCGCGCCCCGACGGCGATGACAGCTGACTTGAACAACCTGCGAGCCTTCGCGCTGGGAGCGGACAGAAAACTCAGCTCCTTGGACCTCCTCATAGCTCCCCTGTTCCGAACATTCATTTTTCACACGGTGCGCCCGCGCCGGGCGGCGGGGTCAACTCCCGGGTCTTCGACTGCGCCCGCGCACGCGAGGGGGGGCCCGAGCCTGGAACAGACAGCCCTCGGGGCCGCTCAAGAACTCTACCAAGGGAAACCACAGCTGACGCTTCAGAAATGGCACAAAAACGATTGTTGTGGTTGTTGGCGACGCGGCGCCTGCGCCGTGGACGCCCTCGGCCGGAGGCCGAGAAAGTAGTTGAAGGTGTAGAAAATGCTGGCCAGACGTCGCCTTAAGCGTCACCCGGCCGGAGGCAGGAGAAGCGGTGAAGGACCGCAGCCAGAAATGGCGCAAAAACGAACACAAAATCTAGAGCACAGGTTGGCTGCTGCAGGGGCAAGTCAAGACGCTTGCAAATGTAGGCCGCCGTGCCCGGCAGCTACTGCGCGACGTCATCCACGCGCGCAGAAACTGGAGCACGAGGGAGCTGTGCACGCATGTTCTAATATCATAGACGTAACATGTTGTCCAAGGCAGCGACTGCGAGCACCCAGCCAGAATGGAGATCCCACCGGCCACCACGAAGGACACCACATTGGTCACATCAAGCACCCAGGGGGCCCGCGCGTGCATCACGAGGCCAATATTTCACATGCAGCGCCAGCCCAATCAGCTGGACAGGGTCGGTCACCATGCCCAGTGGACGGAGGCTGACGCCCTTCCCTAGACCTCGAGCGACCTCGCGCACCAATTCCCTTCTAATAGCAGCCCTCAAGGACGACGAGCTCTTAACAGCGGAATCCCAGCAGACAATGTGGGCGTCGGTCCACTCCAAGATTTTGTCTCCCCGAAGCTTGGTGTAGACCGAAGAAATGGTCGGGCATTTGGCGATGGGTCGTTCGGAAGTCTCATTCTTGGGCAGCAGCGCGACGAGTTCAGAAAGACCTGCTGAGGGGCGCGAGCATCCGCTCGACGTCTCGGTAAATGCCCGCGGGAGACGCAAGCGCCTCGACGGGGGGCGTCAGAAAATCTCCGCGGGACCACCCATCGACTCCAAGGCCAGCGTCCGCGGGGAACCACCTCGACACTCTGAGCAGGTCCTGGGGCCCAATGAGTTCCACCCCGAGCGCTTCCTTCTCAGCGAAAGGCCGCAGGCGGCCAATTGCAAACTCCCGATCAGTTTTCCGGGCGACGGTGGGGG
>CAUYUJ010006042.1:0-56570 GCA_963575745.1 Prorocentrum cordatum | reverse complement strand
TAGTCGTAGAAGTCGTAGTAGTTGTAGCAGTAGCAGTAATAGTAGTAGTAGTAGTAGTAGTAGTAGTAGTAGTAGTGGTAGTAGTAGTAGTAGTAGTAGTAGTAGTGCAAATAGTAGTAGTAGTAGTAGTAGTAGTAGTAGTAGTAGTAGTAGTAGTAGTAACAGAAGTAGTAGTAGTAGTAGTAGTAGTAGTAGTAGTAGTAGTAGTAGTTGTAGTAGTAGTAGTAGTAGTAATAGTAGTAGTAGTGGTGGTGGTGGTGGTGGTGGTGGTAGTAGTCCTAGTAGCTGTAGCATTTGGAGTATTTATACGAGTACTAGTCGTAGTCGTAGAGAGTAGGGATACCAGCAGCTGGGATATGAATCGGAGTGTAAATAGTCGTGGTAGCCGTCTTATCATAAGAATAGTAGTGGTAGTAGTGCTAGTAGTAGTAGTAGTAGTAATAGTAGTAATAATTGTCGTAGTCGTAGTAGTAAGAGTAGTACTAGTAGTCGCAGTAGTAGTAGTAGTAGTAGTAGTAGTCGTAGTCGTAGTCGTAGTCCTCGTAGTAGTACTTGTAGTCTTCGTATTCGTAGTAGTTGTGGTAGCATTGGTAGATGTAGTAGTAGTAATAGTAGTAGTTGTCGTCGTCGTCGTCGTCGTAGTAGTAGTAGTAGTAGTAGTAGTAGTAGTAGTAGTCGTAGCAGTAGTATTGGGTGTAGCCCGAGTATTAATATTATTATTATTAGTAGTAGTAGTCGTTCCTCAGGGTTTCCTTAACACCCGGTTGCGGGATCACCGTTATCGCACCTTCTAGGATTCCCAGTGACTTGATGAAGCGCCCCGCTCAGACCGAGGCTGAAGATTTCTTGGCGAAGATCGGGGATATGCTCAAACAGTCGGGGGACGAAGTCGTGACGAAACTCGGTGGACGGATCGATAAGGTTGAGAAGGCGCAAGAAGATTTGTGCAGCCGTACGTCGAATTTGGAGGAGAGGATGACCGGGTTGGAGGAGAGAGTCGGGACGAGCATGTCGTCAGGGGAGAAGTTCGTTCCGAGGGCGGTGTGGTTGAAGAGCTTCTGCGAGTACTACGAGCGCCGTGAACGAGGAATTTCTCGTCCGCAGGTCATCTCCCTCGTAGGCAAGCTCAAGCAATGTCTCGATCCAATTCTTCAGGCACAAGTTGGAGATTTTGAACTGACAGGGCCAACTAATCGTAAGGTGAAGGTGCACGTGACAGGAGGATATGCTGTCGAGATCGCGGGTGCGTGGAGGGACGTCTTAAGGAAGGAGGAGAACATGTGGAACGGCCGGACGATCCAGTGCATCGCCGAGCGCACGGAACACGAACAGAAGTGGTACGACAGTGCCGGCAAAGCCATGGCTTGGCTTCGCAGTCTCACCCCCGAGGGCGAGCCGCGGTGCTCGTGGATGCCTGATTTCATTCTACAGGTGAGCGGGGAGATGGGTGACATCATCCCGGTCGGCCACATCAAGCAGGACGCGTCCGTGGAGTGGTACCCCGACGGCATCGAGCGCGTCACCCGGATGGGCTTCCAACCAGCAGTGGCTTCCTGGAGCAGTTTCGGGATTGGCCCACGGGCCTGGCGGGGCCCAGAGACAGCGACGCGACATTTTAATTCATGCAAATTCGTTACTTGGAACACGTGCCACAAGAGCCATAACAGTGCAGCTGGGGTGTGCAAGCATTTAAAGCAACTGGCCGGTGCTGACACTGTGGTTGGCTGGCAGGAGGCTTCGTGGTACCAAGTCCGTGGTCGTGGGTATCACGGGTTCGTGGTATTTGCATGGGAACAATCAGAGGCCGCCTTCCTAATCCTTAGACTTTGGGTGCGAGGCGTTGTCGCTGAAGGGGCTGGTTCCTATTGGGCCGGCGTGGTGTGATTCGACACTATCTTCCTTAGTGTGCAGCTTCTCGACCGTTGTTTGGACGGTGGCCGGGGCGACTGCCCTATGTCGGAAATAATTAGATTCATGGGCTTACGCCACACCGCCGACCCCTTGGGATATTTGGGAAGGCCTTGGGTGCGGGGGGGGTTCGTGCAGCATTAACAACCTGGCTCTCGCTATCTCGCGCGGGGCTTTTATCTTGTGCACTGCCCCCCCCATGTCGCCGCGCTAAATTGCCGCTGCTTGCTCCGGCCTCGCATCAGGTCCACCCTCAGCAACTTTGTGCGTTTGTATGTATTAATGATCGTATACAAATATATATAAATATATACACATAAACATATGTGTGTATATACAGAACATGCAATCGTAATTGTACACGCGCGCGTACATGACATGGGCAGGCATGCGTGCGCAGAGGTGGCACTGCGCGGTGCCATTCGACAGCGTGTCTTTGGGCTCAAGAATTGGCCCGTGGTGTGTTCATTCGGCGCTAGCGACAGCGGATGATGATGAGGCGCCAGCGACAGCGGTCGCGAGCAGATCTCAATTAGTTTTTGCGTGTGCCGGGCATGTACATATATAAGCCAGATGATGCAGGGGCGTCCCCCCGCAACGCAAGTATACGTATACATATGTGTGCAACATACGTGGGGGCCTCCCCCTCACCTGCTGGCTCGTGGGTGTCTTTCCCACCTGCTACTGTGCAACGTCTTTGAAGCACAGGTACGGATCGGACGTCGCTGACGCATTGCGGCGAGGCTCACGCGTGCGCGGAACCAACAACGGTGAGTTGAGCTGCTGCGACGCAAGTATGGGGAAAGGAGGAGGCATGAGGTGGTTCAGAAAAGGAGGAGCGATTAGTGATGCAGATTCTGTTCCTTTGAGCCGCAACGTAGTAGGAGGACTCCGACGAAAGCCCTGCGAGGAGGATCTCGCAGCGTGCGGACGTCCCACCGCGCAGGGTGGAGGTTTTGAAGCTATTTTTTTGTCCTCCGGACCAGCGGTGGTGCCTCTTGGAGGGTTTCGCCTTCGGAGGCGCGTTGGAGGCTTTGAACAGATCGAGTCCAGATCAAAAAAAGTCCAAACCCAATGGTCGTGTGAGGATAATCGCGCTTTGCGGTCTGGTGGTGAGTGTGCGTTCTTTATGCGGTCGTGGTAGGGGCTTGAGGATGGTCACGCTCGTTCGGCGCAAGATCCTTTGGTAGCCAGGGCTTCCTCCGACAAGACCGTTCATGCGAGTTTCGTTGGGATGCTCGGGCGTCGCTGTGACGTGAAGTTTCGATGCCAGCGGCTGTTCCGCAATCTATCCAAAGTTGCTCCACGAGAATCGTGTCTTGCGGTCTGGGTTGGCAATGTGTTTTGCATGCGGCTGTTCCAAGGGCGCGAGGAAGGGCACGTTTCCCGCGGCGGCTGCTCTTTTGGCAACGAGGCTCCCTTTCCCGCGCCTCAGGAAAACCATGTGCTTCTTGCAGTCTGTTCCAGTGTTGCTGTGGCTGCAAATGCCGATGGCAGGGTCGTCCCCGCAGTCCACTCCAAGGTTGCGCCAGGATAATCGCGCCTCGCGGCCCGTGTTGGAGAGTGATCTTCTTTCGTGGGTCAGGGGGGGGGGGGGGGGGGGGGGGGGGGGGGGCGATGGCGACGGCGTAACGGATTAGTGAGGGGTTCTTGTAGCGCGTCAGTGGTGGCAGGCGTCCGGCCAGTGGCTGGTGGCTGTTGCCACTCCACGAGCAGATATTATTTTTTTGCGTGTGCAGCGTCACTGTTGTACATCTAGATGATACAGGGGCGTCCCCCCACATCGCAGGAATACGTATGGGCGTCCTCCCCGTATGCTTCCTGATTGTATCCTTGTCGAACATATAGTGCAATGTCTTGCGGCGCAGGTCAACATTGCACTTCGCCGATGGACGGCGGCGAGGCCCGCGCGTGCGCGGAATTATGTGCTGGCTAGTAAGAATCCACGTGCGGTTTTTTCCCCGCCAACGCGAGTGCCTCCTGGAAGGCTGTATCTCTAAAGGCCCGTGGGTGAGGATCAATCCCAAAAGAAGTCCACGCCCCAACGGCCGTTCAGGATTGTTCCAGTGTTGTGCTGGCTTCAAATGCCGATGGCAAGTTCGCCCCCGCAGTCCGCTCGAAGGTTGCGCCAGGATAATCGCGTCTCGCGGCCTGCGTTGGAGAGTGCTCTGTATCCATGGGTCCTGGCGGGGGGGGGGGGGGGGGCGAGAATGATGTCGCAGCGTGCGGAGGTCTCAGCGATCGGCGGTGGACTCTGCAACACCAGTGAAAAACTTCGTTTTTTTTTTGGGGGGGGGGGGCTACTGCACGACGAGCGTTGAGGTGTCGCGTTGCCATGCCCGACGCAGGTCTTCCTTCAGAACTCCCCAATGCTGAAGCCGTTGTGGCTCCACTGCGCAGCCCATGAGGAGCGCCTGTTTTCGGCCCCCGCGGGAGTAGCGACGCATGGGTGATGAGGCGGCTCTGGGCCCCGCGTCGGCGTCGGCCTCGGCAGCCGGTGCCGATGTGCAAGCGCTCCCGCCGCATGCTGCTGCCGCCGATGATGATGAGACCTGGGGCTCGTGGACGTTGTCTGCAGCGGATGGGAACACTCGTGCGGCGCAGCCACAGACAGCGACGCCACAGCCGCACTCGGAGCCACAGCTAGCGCGTGCGCAGCAGCAGATACCCCAACCCCAGTCAGTGGCTCCGCAGCGACAGCCGATACGAGCAGAGAGAGCGCCTTGCCACAGGCCACCATCGGTGCAGCCATCGCCTCGGAGACAACGGGCACCTCGACCAGAGAAAGCGTGCCCGCACGATCAGCGGCAGCCGATGCCCCCGCTGCATCCGCCACCACCAGAACTGCAATCAGCGCGGGGGATTGTGGAGTTGCAGCCAACATCCCCGCAGCACCCGCCACTACAACCACAGTTAGGGCAGCCGTGCGGTGAGCTGCACTGGGCAGTTCCGCAGTTTCCGCCAGCGCCCCCAGTGCCGCCACCCCCAGTGCTGGCGCGGCCAACGTCAACTTGGGTTCTGCCAAATGCGCGGCGTGGCGGCCGAGCAGAGGCGTTGCCGCCAGTGCCTGTGCCAGCGCCGCCCGCGCCGCCGCCGGTTGACCTCAGGGCCCAGGGCTTGCCATGGGCCCCAGAGACTCCGAGTCCCCCGTAAAGGAAGCGCCCAACAAAAACTGCAGCCTCGGCTTCAGTTGCCGCGGGGGTGGCAGCAGCAGCAGATGCAGTGGCGGTGGCAGCCCCCGCAGATGCAGCGATCCCAGCAGATGCAGCAACAACGGGCTCAGCAACGGGTGCAACAACGGCAGTGGTGGCAAAAGCGCGGACGTCCAGCGAATCTGCGGTGTGGCACAGTGCCTGCGCGCAGGGCTTCCAGGGCGGCGTCAGTTTTGGATTCGAGAGCGGGAAGAAGTGTGGCGCCCTCGCTGGGGTGATGAAGGAGATTAGGGTTGATGAACTCATTCGTTTTCTGTTTTGCCATGTGTCTTTTCTTGTGTTGTGTTAGGTGTTGTCTCCTGTCCTCTTCCCCTCTTTATCTATCTCTTTATTCTTCTGGTTACTTGTCTGATCAGACTCTGAACGAACTCTGAGTGAACTGCAGCCCAGCGAGGAACAGCAGAAGTGGACGAGCTGGCATGGTGTAGCTCCAGGTGTGCCGCCTGGAGGGTTCGAGGCCATGACGACCCAGATCGCCCGGGAGATCGGCTCGTTCCCGACGGCGGAGACGGGCGTCTTTGTTGAAAGGGGTTGGGGAACGCACCAATGATGGAAGAAGCGAGGAAAAGGGCCACCAAGGAGAGAAGAAGGAAGGGCGACACAAGGAGGACGGGAAATACGGAGGAAGGATCGGACAGAAGAAAAGGAAGAAGGCGACATGACGGAGGGAGGTGTCCTACGGGGGAAGAAGATACCTAAGATAATGCAAAAGGGATTTGTTGCAAAACAGGGGGATTACGGAATAGTGAAGAATGTCCAGTATTGGATTCTGCGGTTCATCCTGCATGTTGCTCATTGCTTTCGGCCTTCGGAGCGGTCAGAGAGGACCCCAAGATAATCGCCAGCAGCCTGTCCAAGATGAGGGGCGCCGCCGCGGCTTCGACTTTTAGCGTTGCGAGCGGCCCCGAGCGCCAGGAGGAGTCGAATGCGACGGCAAAACGGATTACTGAGGGGTTCTTGTAGTGCGTCAGTGGCGGCAGGCGTTCGGCGAGCGGCTTGTGGCGGTTGCCACTTCATGAGCTGACTTCCAATTTTTTTTGTTGCGTGTACAATCGCTTGTGCACATCCCGATGATACAGGGGCGCCCCCCCCCATCGCAGTAATGCGTGTGGGCGTCCCCCTCGTATGCTTCCTTATGGTATCCTTGTCGAACATATAGTGCAGCGTCTTGCTGCGCAGGTCAGCAGCGCACTTCGCCGATGCACGGCGGCGAGGCCCGCGCGCGTGCGGAATTGCGTGCTGGCTAGTTGAGCTGCCGCGATGCACGCATGGGGGGCGGAGGAGGGACGAGGGGGGTTTTAGAGAAGGAGAGGGAATCGTAATGCGAGTGCTTTCTCTTCCAAGTCGCCACATTGTAGGAGGCGCCGACAAGAGCCATGCGAGGGTGAACTCGCAGCGTGCGGATGTCTCATCGTGCGTCGGTGAAGGTTGTGCAGGCCGTAAAAAACCACGCGCGGTTTTTTTCTCCGGCCCAACGGGCGTGTCTCCTGGTGGGCTTCCTTACGGAGGCGCGTGGGGGCCTTTGGACCCGGCCGGCACCGAGCCAACAACAAATCCACATCCAACGGCCGCGCCAGGATAATCGCGCCTTTCGGTCTGGGTTAGTAAGTGTGCTTTCTCCATGCGGTTGGCGCTAGGAGCGCGAGGGTGGTCGCGTTCCGTCGTGCGGCGGCAGAATCCGTGTTCGCAACGGGCATCGCGACATAGCGAGAGTGGGACGTGCGCGCGCCCAGGAGGACGCAGGAGGAGGCAGGGAGGGAGGAGGGCGAGGGAGAGGTCAACGAGGATTCGCAGCTCTCTCGTGAGTGGCCGAATTGGCTCGAGTACTTTCCGCGCGCTCAGCGCGCATCGGGGTTGCAGTCGAAACCATTAGTATCGATGCCCGATAGCCTCCGCGACCGATCCCGCTCGCCACCAGTAGAGAAAGGCGCAGGCAAGGACAACTTGCAGGCAGAGAACGCCGCGGGCAAGGGGAATGACAAGAACAAGAGCACGGGCGATGGTTTTGAGGACTGCTCGCAGTCAGCGCTGGAGGCCACGTTCACAGCATGCAGCCGCTCAAAATTTGGTGCAGGCAATCAAGGGCATGGGCGAAGCCTCGAGGCAGAACCGCGAGCTGAAAAAAGCTGTATTGGACTTAACATGTGGGGTGGGGTACCTTGAGATGGTTGTGAAGTTTTGTTTTTCCGATCAAATTAAACCGAAGGTTTTGAACTGCCCGCGTTCCAAGCGGGCGCGTACGAAAGAGGACTGCGCAACGTGGTGGCGCCAGAACCTGGAGGACACCCAATGGGGCCCAAGGTACTGGAGCTAGTACGTCAAGTGCTGGATGTACATCGCGGAGAACAACGACGAGTTCGTATACATCCGCGACTTACAGTACAACGATCGATTCCACGGCTGGACCCCAGGTACAACTTGGGCGACCTATACGACGATCTTCGTCGGGATCGATGGCCGCAGGATTTGGGATCACAGGTTTTACATGACAGGCACTTCGTAGTTTTGTTGGCCGCAAGGCCATGCATGATTTGCTTGAGCTTTATCCTTATACAAGGTCGCCTCGAGCAGTGAATACCACTATAACCCGGCTATACATTAATACATATGTATAGATATATGTAGAGGTACATATATATAACAAATTAAAAATCTGTGTATGCATATATATATATATATATATACATATATACACATATACGTGGGTGCGTCCCTCTCACGTGTTGGTTTGTGCTATCCTGTTCGAAGATGCTGCGTTCGCCCACGCGCGGCGGCGAGGCTCCCCCGTGTGCGTTCTGCGATGCACGTAGGGGGGGGGGGGGAGGGATGAGGGGGGTTTAGAGAAGGAGGGGGGATTAGTGATGCGGAGCGCTGCCTCGTCCAGGCCGCAACATTGTAGGAGGATTCGACAAAACAGCCATGCGAGGCTGATCTCGCAGTGGCGGATGTCCCAGCACGCGGCGGTGGAGCTTATCCCAACGGAAGTCCACACCGCAACGGCCGTTTAGAATTTTTCCTTGTGGTCTGGAGTATCGAATGTGCTTTCTTTCTGCGGTTGGCGGTGGATCCCCTGGCGCCCAGACCTTCCTCCGCAAAGGACGTTCATGCGAAAACCGTTGGAATGCTTCAGTGCCTCTGTGGGTTCAAATTTCGATGGCAGCGGCTTCTCCAGAATCCACTCCAGGGTTGCGCCCAGAGAATCGTGCCTTGCGGTCTGGATTGGCGAGTGTGGTTTTGGCGTGCGGCTGGCTCCAGAGGCGCGAGTATGGTCGCGCTTCGTGCGGCGGCTGCCCCTCCGACAGCGAGGCCCCCTTCTCTCGCCTATCAGAAACCACTTGTTTTATTTGCTGGTTTGCTACATTGCTGTTGTGGTGGACATATCGATGGCAACGGCGTTCCCGCAGTTCACCCCAAGGTTCCGCCAGGATAATCGCGTCTCGCGGCCTGTGTTGGGGAGTTATCTCCTTCCCTGGGTCCTGGGGGGGAGCGCGTGGCTAATCTCGCCCCCGGCGGGTGTGCTAGTGATCGGCGGTGGCAGGTTTGAGATGGGCACAAAAACCACCAGCGATTTTTCCCTTCGGGATCACGGGGGTGGCCTGGAGGAATTCATGCCCGAAGGCGTGTTGAAGCAATCGGGCAAGTCGCGAACGTGGGCGTCTGGGGCCGAAAGAGAGCGAACACATCCAACGAGGGCGATGTCCCCACGTTGAACCTCGCAGGCTCAGAATCAACCTGATCTTGAACTCAGACCCCTTTCGTGAGTGGCCGAATTGGCTCGAGTACTCGCCGCGCGCTCAGCGCGCATGTCAGGGCCTCGTTCGAAACCATTGTCATCGATGCCCGATGGTCCCCGCGACCGATCCCGCTCGCCATCAGCACAGAAAGGCGCAGGCAATGACAACCTACAGGCAGAGAAAGGCGCAGACGAGGACACAGGCAAGGACAAGAGCATGGACGATGGTCTTGAGGGTTGCTTGCAGTCAGCGTTGGAGGCTAGGTTCACAGCATGCAGCCGCTCAAACTTGGAGATGTTGCAGGCGATGAAAGACATGGGCGAGTCCTCGAGGCAGAACCGTGAGCCGAAGAAAGCTGTATTTGATTTAACATGTCGGGTGGCTTATCTTGACATGGTTGTGAAGGTGTGCTTGTCCAGTCACATCAAACACAAGATTTGGCGCTGCCCGCGCGAGGGGGCGAGTTCTCAGACCCCGCCGCCTTGCACGGATCCCAAAGCCGAGGAGGGGGACTTGAATTTCGAGGAGGGCGATCCGAAACGCGTGGAGTGAGGCGGGCTCGAGGTGCAACGCCTTTTCCAGCGTCTCTCCTCCTCCTCGTCCCCTCTGCCTCCACCGCCTCCTCCGTTTTCTCCCCCTCCTCCACCTCCCCCTCCCCCTCCTCCCCCGAATTCGGCTTTGCGCTGCCTCGCCGCGACCGTGGCCGCGCGCTGGCGAGAGCGTGAGAGAATATATATATATATATATAGAAGAGGGAGAGAGAGAGAGAGAGAGAGAGAGAGAGAGAGAGAGAGAGAGAGAGAGAGAGAGAGAGAGAGAGAGAGAGAGATAGAGAGAGAGAGAGGGAGAGAGAGAGAGAGAGAGAGAGAGAGAGAGAGAGACAGACCCAACGTTGAGCCTTTTGGGCTGGGATATTCCATATCATGTTGATTATTATCCATTGTTCTAGTCTTCCTTTCTTGTTTGCGTGTGTGTGTGTGATTGGATGCAGAGATGCCCGCCCAAGGGTCTCGAATTTTACGGCCTGAATCTGAATTGTCTTGCCGGCTGGTGCCATTGACGCGCCCAGCGCCATCCTTCGCCCGCGCGTTGCCCGACGTCGTCCGCGTTCTTTCGATGCCGTAGGCGGATATGGCGCGGGCGTTTGCCCTGAGTGTTCAATTCGGTGATTGAGAATCCGCTGGACGGACTGGTCAGTGTGGCCTTGTTCGTTACAGAGGGCTTCCCCGGCTTCTTTTGAAGCAGATTGTCTCGGGGCGTCCGCGAGCGACCCGCGCTTGCTCGAGGTATAGAAGCAGCAAAGCACGCGGGTGCACAGATGCAAACCGAGCAACTTTCCGCCCCATCGGGTTATGACCGCCACGGGGCCGAAGATTGAGGAGCAGCGAGTCGCAGCGCGTCCTGTTCTTGGCCACGAGCAGCTTTCAATTCGTGTTGGCGTGTGCAGTGATGGACATATGTACACTCAGATGATACCAGGGCGTCCCCCCGTATATATATATATGTGTATATATATATATATGTACATATAGACACATGTCTATATACGTGGGGGCGCCCCCCTCATATATTCATTTGTGATGCCCTTGTCGGAGAAAGTGTGCGACGTCTTGCAAGCGCAGGTAAATGCGGCATTGCCGACGCACGGCGGCGAGTCTCACCCGTGTGCGGAATCGTGCGCCCGCAAGTTGAGCTTCCGCGATGCACCTATGGTGAAAGGGGAGCGATGAGGGGGCGTCAGAGAAGGGGAGGGCATAGTGATGTGGATCGCTGCCCCGTCCACGCCGCAGCGTTGTAGGGGAACTCGGGCAAAAGCCATGCGAGCCAGAACTCGCAGCGTGCGGATGTCCCAGCACGCGGCGGTGGAGGTTTTGAAGCCATTAAAACATAAGCAAGCGTTTTTTATAAACCCAACGCGAGTGCGTTGGAGGCTTTGGACAGGTTGAGCACCAAATCAAAAAAAAAAAGAGCCCTCAATAGCCGCTCCAGGATTGTTCCTTGCTGGTTGCATTTCCGAGTGTGGTTTCGCATGCGGCGAACTCCAGGGGTGCGAGGATGGGCGCGTATCGTGCGGCAACTGTTGTTTGGCAGCGAGGCTTCCCTATTCCGCCCATCCGCAGCAGCATTTTTTGTTTTGTTTTGGGGCTGGGTTGCTACAGTGACGTTGTGGTCGAGATGCCGACGGCAGCGGCTTCTCCCCATCCCATCGCGGTTGCGCCAGGAAGCTCGCGTCTTGCGGCCTGTGCTGGGGAGCTTTACCTGCCATGGGTCCTGGGGGGTGAGCGCGAGAGCAATCTGGCAGCGTGCGGGTGCGCCAGCGATCGGCGGTGGAAGCGTGCAAAACAAAAAACCACGCGCGGTCTTTTCCTACGGCATAACAGGAGTGTTCTGAAAGGCGTTATCCCCGAAAGCGCGTTGAAGTTTTGGTGCATCGCGAACTTGGATGTTCTCGGGGCCGAAGGAGAGCGATCCATCCAACGAGGGCTATGTTCCAACTTCATACCATGCTGATTATTATCCCCCCTCCCATCTTCTTTCCCAGAGCTATTCAGGCACCGGCGAAGTGCGGGCCCCGGCACTGCAAGTGCATGCCCGCGCAACCGCGGCGCCCAAAACTGGAATTCTCAATGCCCATTTCTTCATTCTTCATTGCTGTTTGGGTTTATTTGGATGCAGAGATATCCGACCAGGTGGTTTTGAATTTTACGGTTTGGTTGCGGAAGTGCCCCGGTTGGGGCGGTGCCATTTACAGGCCCCGCAACATCCTTGATATGGCCCGCGCGTTGCCTGACGATGTCCGCGAGATGGTGGCTCCTTTGCTGCAGTGCAAGCCGTCGGGCAAAGTACTTTGGATACAGCAGGCGGATATGGCCCGAGTGGTGGCGGCGTGGTCCGTTGGCGGCGTTGATCTTGATGTGCTCGATTCGGTGGTCGAGAAACCGTTTGACGAACTCCCCAGCGCGGGCTTGCTCGTTGCAGAGGGCCTTCCTTCGGCCCCTGTTGAAGCAGACTTTCTTGGGGCTTCTGCGGGCGACCCGCGCTTGCTCGAGTTGTTGAAGCTGCAGAGCGCGCGTGTTCAGAGCTACAGACCAAGCAACTTTCCGCCCCATCGGTTCATGCTTGCCGCGGGGCCGAAGGCATGGGAGCAGTGGGCCAAAGACATTGGCGTCGAGGCGCTGGCCTTGACCAAAAGATTCCACCGAGGGAAAAGCAGGAACGCAGAACAGTTATGGGTGTGCAGTTTGGATGTCGAATGCCCTTGCGTTGTGGTGCGCCGCGCCTCTTCGTGGATGGGGAAGTGGAGACCGTTAGACCACGTCGTGGCCCCGCCAAAGAAACGCGCCCCGCTCAAGGTGCGGGAAGACTTCAACACTTTGCCTTCCAGTTCGGCTCGACCATTGGCGCGTGGTGTTGCAGCTGCGAGTGGTCTCCCTTCGGTGCTAGCGACCAAGGTAGAGGAATTGGCCCAGTCGGCCGACGCTCTGTTGGCGCTAGCGCGGGGGGCGGGGTGCTTCCACCCATCCGATTTTCCAGATGTGTGCATGGGCCAGGCCTCGAAGGCTAACGAGACGAACCGACGCGCTCTATTGATTCGGGTGCTGGCCATGCATTGTATTGAACAGCGCAGGGAAAAGTTGTTGGAGGCGCTAGGGGCAAATATTCAACTGCGCCGAAAGGCGTCAATCGCGCTGGCGGATTCTCGCGGCGACGCTTCTGCCAAGGCTCTCGTGTCCTCCATGCGTGGAAGAGGCCTAGGTGCGAAGAAAGTGTGATGCGAAGTGGCCCTCAACAACGGGTACATATTTCTTGTGGTGTGTAGTTTTTCTTGTATAGAGTGGTGGGGCGTCTCTTCGTTCCTCAGCTCGTGCCGCATCGTTTCCCGGCAGCGAGCAGCAACGTCCGTGTTCCAGCCACGCGCAGATTTGAACTCGTGTTTGCGTGTGTAGGGCGTGTACATATGTACACCCACTTGATAGAGGGGCGTCCCCCCACAGAGCAGGAGGATATGTAGAAATATGTATGCAGCGAAATAGGTTGAAATGTGTGTATGTGTATCCACATATATATGTATATATATATATGTATGTATATATAATTATATATATGTAGATATGTGAATGTATACTTATAACAGGGGGCGCCCCCCTCGAATGCCGCGAAGCTTTCAAAACAAAACCACGCGTGTTTGTTTGTTCTTCAGCTCACTGACAGCGGTTTTTCGCAATCTATGCCATGATCTCGCTGGGAGACCCGCGCCATTGCGGTCCGGGTGGGCGCCGTGCGATGCGGGGGCGAGACCCTGTAGTACGTCGCGTAATAGAAAGAGGTGAACATAAACGTACGTGTGTATGTGCAAAGGGGCGCCCCCCCCCCCCCCCCCCCCCCTCAAATGATTCTTTTGGTAATCTTTTTGAAGACACTGAGCCGTCCTGCGCGCGCATGCAGGACATCGACGTTTGCCGACGCACGACGTCGAGGTTCAGTCGTGCACATGTGCAAGCACGAGTGAGTGGAGCTCGCCGCGTTGCAATCACGAGCGAGTGAAGCTCTGTAACGGACGGGGCGAAGGGAGGTGAGGAGACGGTTAACAGAAGAAGCATGAGTGAGGGACGTGCAGCTTTTTCTTTCGAAACGTTACTTGCAGTGGATTCTGGCAAGATATGGTTGGCCAGCCCACTGAAAAAGGCACCGCCTATACAGAACTGGAAGGGGGGCCAACATAGGGTGGAGGTGGAAGGGGGGTCGGTGAGCGCGGAGGACAAGATGCGTACATCTATGTGCAGATATATCTACCTACCTCTGTCAGTCGCCCCACCCTCCCTCCTACTACGACCATCTCTAGTACTACTGGTTCTATTTTGCACACAACTCCGTCAAGTACCACTAGCTTGCTTGTTCTTGGGGATCTGTTGGAAAGAGCTTTGCCTCGTCCGTGTTTCCGTCGCCCGCATCCCTCCGCGCTAGGTCAGTTGCGAGCAGTTCGCAGGATGTGAAACTGACCGACACCCCGTATGTGACAGATCCTTGCTTTATCTGACGGATGGGGTTCGCTCGCCCATCTCGTTGGAAACGCGCTGCCGTCGTAGGTTGGTCTCTACCAGTCAACCTCCTCACTGTCCACAGTTTGGATTCAGTTGTGGTCATCTTTAAGAATCTGTATCGATACAATTACAAAAGCTGAAGTTGAGTTCGGTGGCCCCTTCCGGAGGCCGACGGACTGAGCGACGTGTATGTTGTGGATGTTGTCAAGAAAGAGGAAGCAGAGGAGGACTATGCATAGCCAGTTTGGCATCGGTGGCCATGGCGGTGGCGGCCCCGCCAGTGCAGCCAGATAGCATAGTGTTACTCGCCGTGTGCTTCCGTGCCTGGGCCGACGACGCAGCGGAGACTCGAAGCATCGTGCCTGCCGTGCACGCAAGCTCGGCGTGGTTTCCCACGAGGTGCTTCGTAGTTCACTTGTGCGATCGCAAAGCATCTTTTGCCAAACACCTGGTGGAGCTACGCGGTATGCTGTTGTCCTCCGTGGGGACCCGTGCGTTTAGAGACATGCGCGGGCTCGTCGCCATCGGTCTGATCCACATGGACAGGGTCCAGTTAAAGCGAATGAGCTACCAAGGGGCAGTGGCCATTAAAAACGGGACTGGCTGGTATTATACGGATCCTGGGAATTTCGTGTATGCGTTATGGTGGTTGTTGAATGGTTTCGCTGCTAGGCGCGTGCTGAGGGGCAACCCGCGTCATAGGCAGTGTCGCGCGTACTTGTGGTGCATGAGAACGCTGCGCGCCAGGTGGCTGCTGCAGATGGACACGCCCCGACAATGCGAGCGGATTGGTGCCGCAATGTATTGGCATATACAAACGTATCTCGGCCCGATCATCCTCAAAGTGCAGCAGTTCGTCCACCGCCTGGACAAAGAGGCTCGCGGTGAGCGCATGCGCGTTCCGGGCTTTTTTTTTTGGGGGGGGGGTTTTCCTTCTTCTGCTTTTTTTCTCCTGGCATGCCATCTCGGTTCGGCTGCGCGTCAAAACTTGCCAAAGCCTTGTGGTATGCAATGACTGTACTGGAGCGCGGTGTCGACTTGCCCAGTCCCAAAGGGGCAGGGTTTGTGGGGCTTTGCACTGAATTGGGTCTGTTATATCCAGCGTAGTGTGTCGACTAGGCCCGCTGCGCAGAGTAATCGCATGCCCCATAATTTTTGCTGCGTCTTTCACATTCAGGAATGGCCTTCATGAGCCCCTTCCCGAGGCATTCCCGAGGGTGCCAGTGCATGCTGGCGATGAATTCGAGGCCATGTATATCACGGTAAGGAAAGACATGTACACGAAGTAACGAAAGGGTCCCCGTAATACCCATCTATGGTAAGCGGGGCCATCCCCGGGAAAACAGCCGAACTATATATATATATATATATATATATATATATATATATATATATATATATATATATATCAGAGCGGGACTTTGCCTGTCAGGGCCAAATTTGTGTTTTCGCGCGGAGGTGCTGTGGACCCACTGTTGTCCTGTGTGATTCCGACAATGTCATGCGCGCGATTCTTTGGTTGTGGAGGCGACCGTTCGTCTCCTGCGCATCCGTATGTTGCTGTTTGTGCTCGAGCATTTTGGGAAAGGTTCCTGCCCGGAACTGGTTGCCAGTTGGTATGAAGATGCACCGCGCGCCATCTTTCCTTCCCAAGTCGCGGGGCCCAGGCCCGTTGTCACCAAATGCCGCCCTTTCCGAGCAGCACGAAATTCGCATGGCTGCCGTGGAATTCGTAAAATATTTACAAGCGCATTCTCTGCGAAGGGGGACATCGTCCATTTGCGATGAGCATTGGTATATGTGGTGTGCGAGGCATAGCACAGATGGGAAAGTACACCTGGACCCCAACGTTTATGATTTGTCCTGTCTCATGGGTTTCATATCTTACTGGGAAGGACACCTGGCACATGCACTTCCTGCTCATCTCGCTACACTATCAGGGTGGGAGAAACATCCCACGACAGAGATCCCCAAGCTGTGGCATGTTATGGCAGGGACGTGGGAGGGAATGGATGAGCTTTTCAGGAAGAACATAGCAAGTATATTTGATAATTCGGGAGGGTTTCAGCTGATGTTCTGGTCACATTCCGACGTGTGTGATTTTTTTGAGCGTGAGGCCGACGAGGAGAGTTGTGATTTGTTCTGCAGATTTTCTTCTGATTACGGCGTTATCATGTTTTGTTTTATTTGGTTGCTGTCCGCTATGTCCGTTCTGGTGTGGACAGAGACGTCCATCGGGTAAACCCATCGGGCGTTCGTGTAGGTATAAGTTGTATATATCCTATTCAGCGGG
Organism: Prorocentrum cordatum; assembly: GCA_963575745.1. Classification (NCBI taxonomy): domain Eukaryota; class Dinophyceae; order Prorocentrales; family Prorocentraceae; genus Prorocentrum; species Prorocentrum cordatum. The sequence goes on along the minus strand of CAUYUJ010006042.1, from coordinate 40,381 downwards.
TAGGTCGGCATAGATGTCGATGTCTGTCTGATCGTGGACGCGAGTGGATGCGGCTGCAACGCGAATCGTTCGGTGGAGAACCTTCATTCCTGACGCAATGTGCGTCGATTGAGGATTTCCACGACGACGCTGAGTAACGACGGGTGACGATGAGGGATGACGTGGGAAGACAGGGGGGGATGAGGGCGAGGAGGGCGATGACGAGTGACGACACGTAACGACGAACGTCGGCGTGCCACTATGCTCTGGGCTCGTATGCCATGCTGTGTGAGGCTTTGCCGTGGCATGTTACGCGTCCATGTAGCCGTATGTGCGTAAGGGGTATGATCGAGCTCCTTGTAAAACGACAGGGTGGCGGACTACGGCGGCATTTGGACGGATCGCAAAGCTACTTTGAATTAGCCGGGTGGCTGGACACAGATGCTGGGCACATTGCCGCAACCAGTGCCCCCCCTCGTTCTAGCGACCTGGGGTGGTAAAACAAACATGTGGGACGGCAAAGTGGATTGTTCTCCAATTCTGAAACGGGGTGAGATATGCAATGGATTCCTATGCGCCGCGAGGCATCACCCCCTCATGTGGCAGTGATTGAGGGTGTGCGTGAAAATATTCGAGCCTATCCCGACAAGGTCCGTAAGGGTTGCAGAGACGTAGTTGGGGAGCCTGGTGTTCTTATTCTTACAGGTCCGGTGGCTATGTCCGAAATCATGTACAGGCATCTGCATTTGCCCCCGCGCATCTTGGTTGACGGCTTTTCCAGGCTGGGTATTGGATTTTATGTGCTGAAAACGTACGAGCTCTTGGTGAAGGAAAACGTAGCCCGACTTGGGAGCGGCGAGGTGCACTATTCGAAGCTGAAGACGAGGACTGTTTCGAACGTGCCTGATCGGGGCTGGAATATTGAGCAGGAGCAAGAGGCGAAAAGGGTGCGCCTGACCCCCCCCTGCGCCCAGAGGCACTGCCACCCGTCACCTTATGCGGCCCGGCCACCCAGCAAGGGCCAGCAGCGCGTCCGGTGGCCAGGCATGAAGAGAAATGAAACAGGGCCTCCAGGTGAATTGAACATATCTCCTAGTGTGATTTCGGGGCGCCCCCCCGCGTTGCATGGAGTCAGGGAAACCATAAATGCATGGGCTGGATTGAAGTATCCTGTAATATCTATTGCCTTGCAGGTACATATACACACGGGCGTCCCCCTTCTAAGCTCATGCGTTTTTTTTTTTTGCTTTGCTCTTCGAAGATGATATGCAAAGTGTAGAATGCACATCTTGTGATGTCTTTCGATGCAGCGAGATCATCTCGCCGCCTGGTTCATAGAGGAGCCATGTCGTACACCATGACCTTGCTTCGGCCTCGCGGGCGTGCCGCGCCAGGTAGGCAACCTGTCCGCGCCGTGGCCTCGCGCCAAAGGACTTGTGCGCTCGTGGCGAGTCGGCGCCAGTGGCGCATCCGTTTAATGTAGCTGGCGGCGCGCTTTGGCGCGTCGGCCGCGGTGCAGCCATGGGCGAGTAGGGCTGAGGACATGGGGGCAATCAGGGGGGGGGGGTCGACAAAGGGGACAGGCACTGAGTGACGCGTGGCTCATGTTCTTCGAAGAAGACTCACTGCAGGATGATTCCGCCTGCGGGCTTCTGGCGCACCCGTGTAATGTAGGTGGGCCTCTTGGCGTCCCCCCCCCGAGGAAACGGCGCTTTCTGCATGGGCTTGCTTGGTGTTCTGTGCGTGCCCGCTCGGGCGAGACGGAACCAGGTGCGTAGGTTCGCCCGCGCACGGGGTCGGTCTCCGCGTCAGGGAGGCAACCTGTCCGCGTTGTGGCGTAGTGCCAGAGGACTTGTTGCGCCCGTGGCGAGTCGGCGCCAGTGGCGCACCCGTTTAATGTAGCTGCCGTCGCGCTTTGGCGCGTTGGCCGTGGCGCAGCCTCGGGCGAGTGGAGCTGAGGACATGGCAGGAATCAGGGGGGACAGGGTCGAGAAGGGGGAAAGGGGCTCAGTGACGCGGGGCTCCTTTTCGTCCAAGATGCACCACAGCAGGATGTCTCCGACAAAACATGTCATGGCCTGGACTCGGACCGACGCAGACACAGCACCTTTGGAGGTGGACCGACACCGCGGCCGCACTGATGGCTCCGGTGACGGAAGCTCGGCGGCAGGTCGGGGGAAGTCATGCCGAGTCAGTGGACACGCGCGAAGTCTGGGTCATCTGGGTAAGGTCAATGTCATCATCGTCATCTTCATTCGTTCATGGCATTGTCTGATCATCATCGTGATGCCATCCTCGCGCTCAGCATCATCCGCAGCCAGCTGTGTTGCCAGCCTCCCGTGTGTCTGGGCATCGACCACATCAGGCTTGGTCCTGGAAGTAGTTGTCATGGGCCAGTGATCTCATGTATCGAGTGGCGGACGGGGGTGCCCACACTGTCCCCTTTGCGTCGCGGCATGGCGGTTCGGGCAGCTGCCGCGGCTGCCGCGGCCGACGAGGCCGATGGGGCCATCGCGCAGGTAGCGGCCTTCGGCCGCCTGCGCGAGAACTGGGGACGAGAATGAGGGGGGGTGGAGATGGAGTTGGACGAGAAGGATACGGGAGGAAGAGGATGACGATGATGGTGATGAACGAGGATGGTGAGGAAGAAGGGGAGAGATAAGGATGAGGACGAGGAAGAGGATGCACGTGAGAAAGAGGATGAGCAGGAGGATGCTCACGATAAGAGGAGTGATTTGTCTTTTGTATAGGAAGCGTGGGAGCGGCAGCTGACATGCTGCTACGAGAGGCTGCTGCAGTGCGTGAATTTGGCCAGTGCGGTGCTAGCTGCCAGGGCTACTACGGTGGCAAGTGCTACTACGGCGACAAGGACTACGACGGTGGCAGGGGCTACGACGACGGCAAGGGTGACTACGACGACGGCAAGGGCGTCTACGACGCCAAGGGCCACTACGGTCACGACGACGCTGGCAAGGGCTACGACGGCAAGGGTTACGATGCGTCACCTTGTGCATGCCAACCAGTCAGCATGGGCCAGCAGCGCGTCCAGTGGCCAGCCATGAGCAGATATGAACGAGGGGTAGTGGATGGATTGTAATTCATATGTTATTGTGATTTCGGGGCGCCCCCCCGCGACGCAGAAAATCATGCTACATAAATGCATGGGTCGATTGAAATGCACATTTATACATATTCCTTCGCATGTATATGCACGGGCGCCCCCCGTCTGGGCTCAGGATTTTTTTGTTCGAAGGGAGCCTTGAACGCACAAGCGATCGGCGCCGCTATCAACAAGCTTGACCGATACTTCACGTCCAGCTCGACGGCGGTCTGCACAGGCTCGTGGTGAACTCATTTTAGGGATGGCCGCTTCGGCCCAAGAGGCCGCCATGTCAGCCAAGAGGAGGGCCGAGGACGTGACCAACGCGGTCGACAAGCGGATCAAGTGATTCGGAGAGGTGTGTAACATGCTCGTGTGATGTCAGTGTTTGCGGAGTTTTTGTTTCTCGTGTCTCAAAGAGGTGCCGCGGTATCGGTTAGCTTCCCGCAAGCTTCACGCATGCGTCGGGTAGTTGTGTCGCTCAGAACCAGCGGTGGGCGCACCATCAATGTAGACGGATGGACGCAGAGACGATGTCGTCGGGGGAGGTATTGAAGTTGCTTAACATCCACGCGTGTTTTTTTCTTGCTTCACGGGTGTGCCACGCCAGAGGGCAACCTGTCGGCGTGGTGACCTCGCGCCGCGCGACTTGTTCGCACGTGCCGGGGCGGGGCAACTGTCGATCGCACGATCGATCGCATATTTTGGACAGCCACGGGCCACATCGGGGCGCAGTCTCGATCTCACTATCGATCTCGGTGTGGATCTCACTCACAGACACCACGCGCTCGCGTTTACACACCGAGGAGAAAGACCATCATGTTAAGTGGGGGGGGGGGCAGGGAGGAAACGGCAACGAGGACGAGGGGAGGCGAGGAAGAAGAGAGACACGATTGAACGATCTGTCTGGCTGCGTGCATTCTTAAACGCCTAATTGGCCGACCGCGTGGGGACTGTAATGCGCGGGGGGCGGGCCGCCCCTGCAGTTGCCCAGTGTGGCTGGATGTCCGCCGTGGCCAATTTCGTCCGTCATTGTTTATAGCAGCCAGCCATGCCGTGCAATCGCAAAAGTGGTCGAGGCGAGGCGAGAGGTTTTGAAACAAGTAAAAACACACGCGTGGTTTTCTTCTCTGGTCTTACGGGAGTGCCGCGCCAGAGGGGCGACCTGTCCGCGTTGTGGCCTCGCGCCAGGGATTTGGTTCGCACGTGGCGCGTCGGCGCCAGTGTCGCATCCGTTTAATGTAGTTGTGGCGCGCTTTGGCGCGTCCGCCGTGGTGCAGCCACGGACGAGTGGGGCTCATTTTCCATCTCATGGAGCGAAGAAACATTGGAGCTATGCAGTCTCCATCTCATGCGCGCGCCCACGCACGCGAACGGACTCCGCGCCAGAAGGGCAACCTGTCCGCGTTGTGGCCTCGCGCCAGAGAGCTTGTTTCGGCCCGTGGCGAGTCGGTGCCAGTGGCGCATCCGTTTAATGTAGCTGCCGTTGCGCTCGGGCGCGACGGGCCCGGTGCATCCGCGGGCGAGTGGAGCTGGGGTCATGGGAGCAATCAGGGGGGAAAGGGTCGAGAGAGGGGAAAGGGGCTCAGTGACGCGGTGCTCTCTTTCGTCCAAACACCATTGCAGGACGACCCACAAAACAAGTCATGGCCTTTTCTCCGGTAATGGTCTTGTCTCCGCGGACTCGGACCGGCGCAGATGCGCCGCCTCTTGGGTGCAACCAACGCGGCGGCCGCGCCAATGGCCCCGTTGACGGAAGCTCGGCGGCATGTCGGCGGAAGTCCTGTCGCTAAAGTGGACGCGCCCGAAGCCTGGGTCATCATGGTGACATCAATGTCATCATCGTCATCTTGATTCGTGCATGGCATTGTCTGATCACCATCGTGATGTTATCCTCGTCCTCGGCATCAAACGCAGCCATTTGTGCTGGCAGGTTCGTGTGTGTTCCGGCATCGACCACATCAGGCTTGGTGCCGGTGAAATCGTTGTCATGGTCCTTTGCCGTCGCGCCACGGCGGCTCGGCCCGACATCGCGGCTGCCGCGGCCGACGACGCCGATGGGGCCAGCGCGCAGGCAGCTGCCCGCGCCCGCCCGCGCGAGGACTGCGGGAACAGAATGGTGGGAGGTGGAGATGGAGTTGGGCGAGAAGGATGGGGGGGGAAGAGGATGGCGACGATGATCACGAGGATGGCGAGGAAGAAGGGGAGAGAGGAGGATGATAACGAAGAGGAGGATGCACGAGGGGAGGATGCACACGAGGAGGAGGAGTTAATAGTCTTTTATTCTCTACCTAGGCTCTGCCTAGAAGGGTTCTTACTCTGTTAGCTAAAGGGGCCGGGCAATGCTAATCGCCCCGGGCGGTTCCCCCAGTCCCCGCCCCGCGGTTCCCCCAGTCCCCTGGGAGGTTTAGCCTTAGCTTTAGCTTTAGCTTAGCTTTAGCTTTAGCTTTAGCTCTAGCTTAGCTTTAGCTCAGTGTTAGCTTAGCTTTAGCTTAGCTTTAGCTTAGCTTAGCTTTAGCTTAGCTTCAACTTAGTGTTAGCTTAGCTTTAGCTTAGCATCAGCTTAGCTTTAGCTTAGCTTCAGCTTAGTGTTAGCTTAGCTTCAGCTTAGCTTTTGCTTAGTGTTAGCGTAGCTTTAGCTTAGCTTAAGCTTAGCTGTAGCTCAGCTTTAGCTCAGCTTTAGCTTAGCTTTAGCTTAGCTTTAGCTCAGCTTTAGCTTAGCTTTAGCTCAGCTTTCCATTAGCTTTAGCTTAGCTTTAGCTTAACTTTAGCTTAGCTTCAGCTTAGCTTTCGCTTAACTTTCGCTTAGCTTTAGTTTAGCTTTAGCTTGGCTTCAGCTTAGCTTTAGCTCAGCTTTAGCTTAGCTTTAGCTTAGCACTAGCTTAGCTTTAGCTTAGCTTCAGCTTAGCTCAGCTTTAGCTTTAGCTTCAGCTTAGCTTTAGCTTAGCTTCAGCTTAGCTTTAGCTTAGCTTTAGCTTAGCTTTAGCTTGGCTTTCGCTGAGCTTCAGCTTAGCTTTAGTTTAGCTTTAGCTTAGTGTTAGCTTAGCCTTAGCTTAGCTTTAGCTTAGCTTTAGCTTAGCTTTAGTTTAGCTTTAGCTTAGCTTCAGCTTAGTGTTAGCTTAATTTTAGCTTAGCTTTAGCTTAACTTTAGCTTATCGATCAGCTTAGTGTTCGCTTAGCTTTAGCTTAGCGTTAGCTTAGCTGTAGCTTAGCTTCAGCTTAGCTGTAGCTCAGCTTTAGCTTAGCTTTAGCTTAGCTTCAGCTTAGTGTTAGCTTAGCTTCAGCTTAGCGCTAGCTTAGCTTTAGCTCAGCTTTAGCTTTATCTTAGCTTCATCTTAGCTTTAGCTTTAGCTTCAGCTTAGCTTGAGCTTAGCTTTAGCGTAGCCTTAGCTTAGCTTTCGCTTAGCTCTAGCTTAGCTTCAGCTTAGCTTTAGCTTAGCTTCAGCTTAGCTTTAGCTTAGCTTTAGCTTAGTTTTAGCCTTAGCTTTCGCTTAGCTTTAGCTCAACTTCAGCTTAGCTGAAGCTTAGCTTTAGCTTAGCTTCATCTTAGCTTTAACTTAGTGTTAGCTTAGCCTTAACTTAGCTTTAGCTTAGCTTCAGCTTATCTTTAGCTTCGCTTGAGCTTAGCTTTAGCTTAGCTTTAACTGAGCCTTAGCTTAGCTTTAGCTTAGCTTTACTGTTACTACTATCGCTGCTTTCCCAGGGGCTTCAAATCTTAGGTAGGGTCGCGCTGGGATAATATAGGAGCTGGCGTGGGAGCGGCAGCTGACATGCCGCTGCGAGTGGCTGCTGCAGTGCGTGCACATGGCCAGTGCGCTGCTCAGCGGTGCTCGCGGCCAGGGCTACTACGGTGGCCAGGACTACTACGGCGGCAAGAGGCACTACGGCGACATGGCCACGACGTCGGCACTGGCTGCGACGACGGCAAGGGCTACACACATACACACAACCACGCACACACAAACACGCACGCGCAATTACGCACACAGACACACACACGCATGCTCCATCCATCTCTGGCCTTGCGGCGCGACCGCGGGCATTTTGCAGGGGCGCGCTGGCGGCGCGCCCTAGGCTCAGCTGTCTCCCCCCCTTTCCTGATTCTGCGGCGCAGGTGAAGGTGGGGCGGCGAGGCGGCGGCGGAGGGGCAGAAGGCAGTGGAGGATGAGGAAGAGGAGGAGGACAAGGAGGAGGGGGAGAAGCGAGGAGGGGGAGGAGGGGGAGGAGGAGGATAATGAGGAGGAAGAGGAGAGAGAGGGCGCACCACCGACAGATTTATCGCGCTTGTGCCCATCTCCATTCGCACGCTGGCACGCCGATCGGCGCAGGCCGCGCTGTAGTGGCCCACCGATCGCTGCCGATTGCCTGGGCTTGGCTGTTCTTGCTCCCCCCCACCGCCCCCTTGGATTTTTCGATGCAGCATCGCACCCCCGCCAGAGTTCAGGGAACCGCCCTCCGTGATCGGTCGTGGCCGCGTCGAGCACGCATGATCCCCTTCCCCTTTCCCATTCCCACCCTCGCGCCGCGACTGCGATTCATCTCGCCGATCCCCCCCCCCCGCCCTTCTCTCACCTTCGATCGGTGTCCGCTTTGTAAGCGAAATCCTCGTGGGGCTGCTGGGGCGCGCGCGAACGCGTGGCAGAGCCGCAAACTCGTGGAGGAAATGACATTGCGTTGTTCGCCCCCATCGAGCATGGCGCGCGCTGCGCTGTGCGTGTCCGCGGTGGGGGCGCAGGCGCGAGATCGAACTCGAGCCTTCTCGTTGAATGGCGCGCCCCTCCATCCCCCATCCTCTTCGATCCCCCTTCCTCCTTCTCCTCGGAGCTTCGCTGGTCCAGTCCCAAGTCTGGGGCGTGTTCCAGCAGCGCCGCCCGCGGGCGTGGCCTACGCGCTCGGGGGCCGTGCCGGGTCGAGACCCAAACTTGCGCGAGAAAGTGCGCCCGCGAGCGCGTCGGGGTCGTCGTGCATCATTCGGGCTCGTCTCTCTCTCTCTCTCTCTCTCTCTCTCTCTCTCTCTCTCTCTCTCTCTCTCTCTCTCTCTTCTCTCTCTCTCTCTCTCTCTCTCTCTCTCTCTCTCTCTCTCTCTCTCTCTCTCTCTCTCTCTCTCTCTCTCTCTCTCTCTCTCTCTCTCTCTCTGCTCTCTCTCTCTCTCTCTTTCTCTCTCTCTCTCTCTCTCTCTCTCCCTCTCTCTCTCTCACTCTCTCTCCTCTCTCTCTCTCTCTCTCTCTCTCTCTCTCTCTCTCTCTCTCTCTCTCTCTTCTCTTCTTTCTCTCTCTCTCTCTCTCTCTCTCTCTCTCTCTCTCTCTCTCTCTCTCTCTCTCTCTCTCTCTCTCTCTCTCTCTCCCCTGCCTCTCTCTCTCTCTGTTTTCTATTTCGAGGGTTCTTGGCGCCAGGGCCATCGCCAAGTACGTTGTGTCCCAGCGCTGAAATGAGCTGGTTTCCAGCGTTTCCAGCTTGCACTGCGCGTGGGCGCATCGCCCTGCCACGTATTTGTGCCGAAATATGTTATGCAGGAGCTTTTCTGCCTCAAGGGGCCACTTGACCGACGACAATCATCTTCATCGATCCTCCTTTTTTTCTCCTCTTCCCCCCCCCCCCCCTCCTCCTCGATCCTGCGATCGCTTGGCGCCCCGGGCCCTCCGCGGTGTGAGAGTTCATCGCGGCGGGTGGTTTTTTTCAATTCTTGGCCTCGGGGGGCCCTTGTCGGATTCGGGTGATTCGCATCTCTGGGGGTCGACGTCGCGGGCCAAAAATCACAGCGCCGGGGATTTGGGTCGTCGCCTTTAATCGCGGCAGCGGCGGCTGCAATGCGGGTCCCCGGCAAGGTGTATTCCGTGGGCCCCCGCAGGCTGTATTGCGTTCGCGCATGCTTCAGTTGGGGATGCAGTATGCGCAGACGCTCTCTTCCGTCCCTGCGCCCCAGGAGGCGGGCGAACCCGCGGCGTTGTTCTACGAATGCGACGCGCCGCATTTTGACATCCACATGTGTGTCATATATACCATCCTGTCCTTCTTTACTCATTCAGCCCCCTCTTGCATCTTCGTACTTCATGCTCCTGCTCCACCGTGTTTCACCGTGGCAACATCTGAGTTGCTGTGTTCCCGCCTTGCGTTCTCGAGGTCGAGGGCGGGGCAACGGTGGGTAAGGCGCGCCGCCGCGTTCGGGCGCCCGATCTGTTTCGTTTTACGGAAACGGAAAGGCGAGAAGCCAACAATCATCGGTGTCCTTCTTGGAGGCCTCCTGGGGGGGTCATCCGGCATCATGGAGCCGTCTTGGTGGCCCCTCACCGAAGGGGTGTTGAAGGAGGTTGGAAGATAAAATGCCCTAAACCACCCACACCCAGAGGGCTGGTGGGATCAGAGAAGGATGCGGCCCATGGGGGCGCATTTCGTCTCAGGTTTCCAACGTGACCAGCAGCTGGGCAGCGCGGGCTTGGGAATTACTACGCGTGTTGCTTGTGTACATTCGAGAAAAGTAGCTTGATCCCCCAGGGGATGTGGCGGCGCCCATATAATTCTGTGCAGGGCATATGTAGGAATATGCATAAAGTCTGCGCCTGCGGCGGGTGTCCTGCAGCAGAAGCAGGCGTGCGAACAACTGCATGGGCCATCTGCGAAACGAACACCATTGCAATCATAATAAGCGCGAAGAAATCCTCTTTCTCTCGATCCCTCTCGGATCAGTCTTGGAATCCTCTAGCAAGCTAGATGGTTTCAAGCAGGACACGTGGGGGCATTTATTCACTATCCTCCCCACCCTTTCCCGATCCGACACCAATCGAGTTCTCTCCCCAACGCGTCTTGTGCGGTCAGGGCAGCGGTGCGTGCCCGTCGCGAAGCCCAAAGTGAAGATCTTGCGTAGATGCGCATGATTGTTTGGGAAAATATTGCAGTGCCCTGCCCCTTCCCCCCCCCGCGAGTTGGAGGAATTCCGATCCTTCTCGGTGTGGTGTGGTCTTCTAATTATATGATATAGGGCGTCCCCCTCGAATGCATCTAGGTTATGCATATCGTACATGAAAGGAGAAAGGATTTGCATACGTATTGCATGATGGACATACGGGCGCCCCCCCATGTGCTGTGTCGTTGTCCGCGCGCAAGTTTCTGTGCAATGCTCGGACTGTGCGGAACAAGAAGCCAGTTCGCAAAAACCGCAGCTCGTTTGCAGCGGGGCTCGCTGCGGCTTTCTGACGTTGTGCGGCCGCCCAGCCCTGCAGCCGCCCCAGGACGGCAATGTCCACCAACGCTCTCGCTTCGACGACGCAACGCCGGCGTCGGGCGCCAGGCGCAGCGTCTGCGGCGCACGTGACCGGCCCGAATGCGACCGCGGCAGGACCTGTCGCTGCAGTGCCACACACGACGGAGATGGTAAGGCCGACACACGTGGTGGCCGACCTGACTGTCGCGACGATGAATTACTCCATCGTGTTGCGCTGCAAGGACAAGCGTGTGGCATACGCCACAAAGAGCGGCAAACGCATGAGGGGCGTCACATTTCTCGACGCGGTGGGGGAGGAGGTTGTCGCGAAGATGTTCGGGTCGGGGGCTCTCGATCTCGTCGAGAAGGGGAAGGTGTACTTGCTCCGAGACTATGCGATCCAGCGCTGGCAAGGATTGTAATTTGATTTCAGTCTTGTTCGGTCGTAGGGGCTCGTTGTCATGCATGCTGTTGACCCCGTGAGGTGTATGTTGCCAGACATGACGTACACCAGGCAAAAAACATTCAGAACAACGCGCGGATGCAGAATATGCTTCGCCCGAGGGGGGGGGGAAACACGGGGCCGAGGAGGGCAATATAGGTAGACAGAACAAATCCTAGATGGGAGAAGGAACACGCAGGGAAAAGAGGTGGTCGATGTAGAATGGGCGAGTGCAGAAGTTGAAGCCAAGGGCGTTTTTGATCTTCTGGTTGGCGCCGCAGTCGCAATTTTGACCTTCTTTCGAAACGTGATGGGGGCCCCAAGCTGTGGAGGGATGGGAGTTTTTTTTTGCCCCATGTCCTAAGATGGGGTTCTTGTTATTACTTGGGCGCCTCCTACTCCCTCTCCTTCTCCCTCCTCCTCTTTCCTCCTTCCCTCCTGTCGGACTTACTCGTGCTCAGACTTGCTCATGCCCAGACTTACTCATGCACAGACTTACTCATACTCAGACTTACTCATACTCAGACCTACTCATACTCAGACTTACTCACACTCAGACATACTCATACACAGACTTACTCATACACAGACTTACTCACACCCAGACGTACTCATACACAGACTCACTCATACCCAGACTTACTCATACACAGTATTAGTCATAATCAGACTTACTCATACCCAGACGTACTCATACACAGACTTACTCATGCTCAGGCATACTCATTTTCAGCACCCCTAAGGGGAGCCGCCAGGGGTGTTTGCGCGGGCTCGTTCGCGGCCATTTTGTGGGGATGTCTCAGGCGGTTTGCTTGTTTCTGGGCTCGACATCCTTCGCTTGGAGCTTGGGGGGCAGATTGTGAGGGTGTCTCAGGCGGGGCGCTGGTTTCAGCACCCCTAAGGGGGGCAGCCAGGGGTGTTTGCACGGGCTCGTTCGCGGCCATTTTGTGGGGATGTCTCAAGCGGTTTGCTTGTTTCTGGGCTCAACATCCTTCGCTTGGAGAGCAGATTGTGAGGATGTCTCAGGCGGGGCGCTGGTTTCAGCACCCCTGAGGGGAGCCGCCAGGGGTGTTTGCACGGGCTCGTTCGCGGCCATTTTGTGGGGATGTCTCAGGCGGTTTGCTTGTTTCTGGGTTCAACATCCTTCGCTTGGAGAGCAGATTGTGAGGATGTCTCAGGCGGGGCGCTGGTTTCAGCGCCTTTAAAGGGGAGCCACCAGGGGTTTTTGCACGGGCTCGTTCGCGGCCATTTTGTGGGGACGTCTCAGGCGGTTTGCTTGTTTCTGGGCTCGACATCCTTCGCTTGGAGAGCAGATTGTGAGGATGTCTCAGGCGGGGCGCTGGTTTCAGCGCCTTTAAAGGGGGCCGCCAGGGGTGTTTGCACGGGCTCGTTCGCGGCCATTTTGTGGGGATGTCTCAAGCGGTTTGCTTGTTTCTGGGGTCTCAGGCGGGGCGCTGGTTTCAGCGCCCCTAAGGGGGGCCGCCAGGGGTGTTTGCACGGGCTCGTTCGCGGCCATTTTGTGGGGATGTCTCAAGCGGTTTGCTTGTTTCTGGGCTCAACATCCTTCGCTTGGAGAGCAGATTGTGAGGATGTCTCAGGCGGGGCGCTGGTTTCAGCACCCCTAAGGGGAGCCGCCAGGGGTGTTTGCACGGGCTCGTTCGCGGCCATTTTGTGGGGATGTCTCAGGCGGTTTGCTTGTTTCTGGGCTCGACATCCTTCGCTTGGAGAGCAGATTGTGAGGATGTCTCAGGCGGGCGCTGGTTTCAGCACCCCTAAGGGGAGCCGCCAGGGGTGTTTGCACGGGCTCGTTCGCGGCCATTTTGTGGGGATGTCTCAGGCGGTTTGCTTGTTTCTGGGCTCGACATCCTTCGCTTGGAGAGCAGGCAGATTGTGAGGATGTCTCAGGCGGGGCGCTGGTTTCAGCACCCCTAAGGGGGGCCGCCAGGGGTGTTTGCACGGGCTCGTTCGCGGCCATTTTGTGGGGATGTCTCAGGCGGTTTGCTTGTTTCTGGGCTCAACATCCTTCGCTTGGAGAGCAGATTGTGAGGATGTCTCAGGCGGTGCGCTGGTTTCAGCACCCCGCCTGAGACATCCTGAGGAGGGGGGTTGAAGAGGAAGGGGCTCGCATTCAACCGTACTCAAAGCTCATTCAGACTCATGCGCAATCACTCGCATTAGGGGTCACTCGTCTTCGTCGGCCCTGTCGCCCACGTGGACGCGCTATTGTAGTCGACCGCTCATGAACAGACGCTCACCACGGCATGACATAAAACGTGAGATGCACATATGGGGAGCTCCACGCAGTGAGTAATTTGTTTTTTTTGGTTGGTGGTCGGTTGCAGACAGTGAGGTGCATTGCAGCAGGAATTCTGTACGTGAGCTCGCCAAGACTCGAGTCTTTAGCACATGCGTGTTGGGGTAGTGATGTAGACTTTAGAGGTTCTGCCACCGTGTATCTGCCACATTGTCTGAGCTCGCAGGCAACGTGGAGCTGTCCCTGGGCAATCGCAGGGGCACCATCCAAGAGGTGCGGCCCGCCCTCATCAAAGGGGGGAACATCCCGGCGCAGGAGACGGTCGAGGAACCCAACAGGGGATGCGCGGGGCGATGTTCTCTGACATGCAATGTTATAGAGAGTCAGAATGCGCGTGAGGGAACACGCAGTGGAAAAACAGAAGGTGGTCGCAATTCAGAGTATCGCAGGGGCCAGAGCATGAATGCGTGAAGCAGGGGGCGAGAAGACGAGGAGAAGAAAAATGCCGCGGGTGGAGGGGGGGGGGGGGGGGGCGGAGTAGAAGCTGCGAGAGCGCCGCAAGTGCAGGTCAGTGCGCGCAGGGGGCGTGAGATGACGCAGCGTGCATGGACCGAGCAACGAGGATAAGAAGAACTAGTAATTGTGTCTTGGGTGTTCATCTCTTTGCGCTTCTTACCTTGTCAGCTGTCGGGGGCGGACGACTTGCGCAACGACGTGGATGGCGCCATCCACACGGTGGAGGGTATCGTGCACGGGACCGTAAACGATGACACCTTTTTCCACATCTATCTCATTGTCGACGACACCACAATCAAGGTGACGGCGTGGAAAGAACTTGCCGCCGCGACGTGCTTGCCTCAGCTCATTCACAGTCGGAGTTTCGAATGCGAAACGATCAGCAGACGAGCGGCAGCGGTGTGGCATCTGTGTCTGTTTCACAAGCATCGTGCTTTGTGGTGTCCTTACTCTGAGGAGTCATTGGGAAGGGCGTACGCACGTACTCTAGCTTGTCCTGTGCATGCGATGATGAGGTGTGGTTTGAAGCCCGCGGAGGGCGACAGTGTACTCGTGAAGAACGGCAAGTGCAATGCAGGCCGATTTGGGCGTGGGGGAGAGGATGAGGGTGCGGGAGTACGTGCATTGGTGGTGTACATCGTGTCAGCAGCACTCTCTCGGGATTTCCGAGTGTCGATGTGCGTTTCCAGTTATGGTGTGCGTCGCCTCGTTGAAAAATCGTGATGCGCGCTGTGGTCAATCATGGCGCGTACAGTCGGTCTACCTTTTCGGGGACGGACCAGGCCAAGAAGTGCTGAACGCATACCCCGATACTGGCATCATTGAAAAGAACGTGCCCGAGGCTTCTTTGCATGGTTTGGGTTGGTGTCGCATTGTTCTGTACATCATCGCGATTGGCTCTCGTGCGTGGTGTCGAGCGATAGTTTCCCTTGTTGATCACTCGAAGTAGTTGCTGAACAGACATTCCTATCAGAGAACCCACCCCTCGTCTCCTAGTTCAACGATCCCCCAACGCATGATTTCTATTGACACTGTCGCGTCCTGTGCGGTTCTCTATCGTTTCTCGGTGTGTCGTATACTCCTCGTAACGGTTGATGTGTCTTTCGACGACGACGACGGGACGAGAATTGGCGCGCGCGCGTAGTGGTCTCCACCACTGATCCAAGGAGCCTGGGCCCACAAAAGAGGTCGCCGCCGCGCAGCAGCCGATGGGCGCCCCGAAGGATGTATGGGGGGGGGGGGGGGGGGCGAGAACGGCGCAGAGTGTTCGCGTGTCCATTCTTCGCCCCAGACCAGTCACGACTCGAACCGTGCCAAGCGAGCAAGAGTTGCAGAAGGAGGAAGAGGATAATACAAATGAGCACGAAGAGGAAAAATTGGAAGGGAGTTCGGTGGACGGGGACGACAGACTGAGTGGGAGAAAGGGGAGGAATCGGCGGACTTGTATTGGTGGAGTGTGTCGATGCATGCGCAAACTGAGTGGGGCGTGGCTATTCGTGAAGCACGCGTGTCACGTCAAGAAGGTGCCCGGTTGCACGCCCTACCTTCCCCGCAGGATGAGGGCGAGGACCTGGGCGACAGCGGGGGTGCGCCGAAGCGGGCGAGGTTGGACGAGACCACGGAAGACTCGTAGGAATGAAATTTGGCGTTCGGAGGTTTGAGTGATGCGGGAGGGTAAACGAGGAACGAGGGGGGAAGTGGACTAACCCTGTCATTCAAGATTTGTTTGCAATCGCCCGCCTGTGTCATATACTTTTTAGAGCTGCGGACTCACAGCAGCAGTTTGAAGATATTGCGCATTGAGCCGCATAACTGCAAAGCCCCAACCTGTGGCGCCAAAGTTACGTTGCACAGGTAGCCTCGCGGAGCAGGACGCATGCATTGTTAAACGTTTGTGCCCCAATCGATGTACAGGGCCTTCGCCTAACCAGTATGATTGTGCGGCCACTGACACTCGCGCGGTGTCGCGCGCATGCCGACGGTTGTGTTTTGTCCAAATGCGGTGTCGTGCGTCAGTCTGTACAGGTTGGCTCGTCAGCAGCGAGCAGCGTCGCGTCCTGTGGCCAGGCATGGGCAGTTTCCAGTTAGTTTTTGAATGTACAGTGTAATACCCTCGTACGTCTCATGATACAGGGGCGGCCCCCCGCAAGGCATGATGAGGGCGAAGCATGTGCCATGACGCGTAGTTCAAAGCTAAGTCTATAGAAACGTACATGTATATATATACACAGGGGCGGCCCCCCCAGAATCTCTTGTGTGCTACGGCACAGGGCATTTTTGCCGACGCACGGCGGCTAGGTTCATTCGTGCACAATTGCACGCGCGTGCGAGTGGAGCTCGTCGTGATGGATGCACGAGCGAATGTCGAGTGCACGGATAGGAGGACGGAAACTGAGGGTGGAGAGAGGGAGGAGGGAGGGAGTGACGCGGAGCCTTTTCACCCGAGACGCATGTGTAGCTGATTCTACCAAAAACCCTTCTGATAATTCTTTGAGAGGGCTCTCGTCTCTAAAGACTCGGACGGGGGGCCCTATTGGTTGCAGTGGAAGCTCTGATGAAGCAAAGGGGAACTCCCGCGCAATAAACGATGTCGTCGTTGTTTTCGTCGTTAGCGTCGTCGTTGTTGTCGTCGTGGCTGTCGGCGTCGCCGCGGTGTCGCGCGGAACTGGCGGCCGCCGATTGTGTCGGTTTTGATTTTTATTGTGTGTTTTGATCCGGCTCCGTCTCGGTCGGTGCCTGCTCATGTCTTGGTCGGGCTCGTGACGTCGTGCAGCGAGGGGCCTCCGAACCGCGGGCGGGCTGGCCTCGTGATCAGGCGTTCGCGAGTGTGTTGTGCAAAGATCGGGCAGAGCAGGAAGCCACGGGTAGCGGGTGGTGGAGCGGCGCATATCGCCCGAGCGTGGCGGATCGAGACAGCGACAAGCATCGCGCCGCCTGGTTCATGGAGGAGCCATGTCGTACACTCCCGAGCTTTCGTACACCATCACCTTGGACATCCCCTTGGACACGCCAGACCTTGGCAAACCGGGGCGCGCCGCGGCAAGGCGCCCGCGCCACGTTGCTGCCGGTGAATCCTCACCACTCCCCTCTCTCATTACATCGTTGGTCGTACGAATCCGAGCCCACCTCGACAGTTGTCGAAACCGTAGCCGACGGAACGACGTCGGTAGAGTATATTATGAGAGTGCCTTCTTTGTGTCTATCGTGCTGCGCCGATTTTTATCTACGTAGCAGGTGCTCGTGGAATATATTTCTGCGGTTATTCTGTTGATCGTGGTGCTCTCGTATCTGGTGCCCCAAAGAGGCGCCGCGTTATCGGTCAGCTTCCCGACGACCTTCACGAATGCATCGGGAAGGTGGTGCCGCTCAGGAACAGCGGCGGGCGCATCGTCAATGTAGACGTGATGGGCGCCGGTGCGAAGGTGTCGCGGGAGATCTGCAAGCCAGTTAAAAAACACGCGCGTTTTTTTTCCTCGGGCCTCGCGGGCGTCCTTCCTGGAGGTCTTCACCCACTTCGGCGCGTAAGAGGCCTTGGAGAGGTCGCGCCAGGATAATCGCCAGGGCGCGCCAGGATAATCGCTCCGTTTGGTCGAGGCTGACGAGTGCGTTTTCCCTTCGCGGTTGGCGCAGGGGTGACTTCGTCGCGAGGGCTCGTGCAGCTTGGCTCGCGAAGAGGAGGAAGCAGCGCGGGTGGTGCCCAGCCACGACCAGATTCGATTAATGTTGCATGTTGCATATGACATATGGGCGCCCCCCTGGAATGATACATGGGCGCCCCCCTGGATTGACATGAGGGCGCCCCCCTGTGTCCTCTTGGGGGGACCTCGGCAACGTGGTCAGAGTCTCGGCCTTGGCGAAGGATTCCATGGGGGAGCTCCTCAGCGCCCTCGGCGCTGTTTCCGCTATACCAGCGGGGCGCCTGCAGCAGCGCGCGGCGAAGGACGCAGCGTACCGCGAAGAGATGGAACAGGACAGGGCCCCGAAATTTCACATTGATTCCCCGATTGTGCGCATGTAACCTGTTCGGTTTCCCCAGGTGTCCGAAACTATGCTGAATTCCCGTGGACTTGTTTCTGCGGGTCCCCATTCTCCATCAAACGGGACACAGTCCATCAAACGAGATACAGCCCTCTTCCAAAAAAGGTGTGGATCTACGAGAGCTCCAGCTAGCAGTAGAGAATGGTTATAATCACGTGTATCGGAAAGCCAAGCAAGGAGAGAGATAAACGTGCACACGTGCATGCAAGTGGGTGTTCGAATGTAGTGCTTGTTTGCCCTCGTGTGTGCCATTCTTGTGCATGCGGGTTTTTCGACAGGAAGCGAAGGGCGCCTTGAACGCACAGGCGATCGGCGCCACCATCAACAAGCTTGACCGGTACTTCACGTCCAACTCGACGGCGGCCCGCCAACAGGCTCGTGGTGAACTCATGTTAGGGATGGTCGCTTCGGCCCAAAAGCCGCTATGTCAGCCAAGAGGAGGGCCGAGGACGTTGAGAATGCCGTCGACAAGCGGATCAAGCGCAAAAGACATTATATATATATATATATATATATATATATATATATATCAGTGTTGGAGTGACGCTGGCGGGTTACGATTCTGCGAATGCTGGATATGCTGGAACTTCCGACGCGAGCCTCAGCAAAGAACTGTGGCATCTCACGCGTCAAGCTGCGATGCAAAATAACAGCAAATTGTTAAGTCTTGTATATATCAGTGAGCCTGGAGAGGCGCCGCAAAGTGGCGCATCATCGATGCCAGGAACGAAAAAGTATATACGGGGATTATGTGATCGGGGTGTGAATCAACTTCGAGCGGATGTCGGTGTGGGCGGCCTGATTATTTTTTGTTGCGACGGGTGTGGTTTCCGTAGTTGTCCCCATCCAAACTCGATTTGGACTCAAGATACGCTCTCGAGTGGCACCGTGATTTCTCTCCGTGCACGCGTGGTTGGCCATGGCATGTACGCGCGTGTGTATAATGTGGGCTTGCGAAGAGAGAGTCATGTTGACAGGTATCGATGAGAAGGAGGAAGGAGATGGGCAGAAAGAAAACAAGACACACGGGGGAACGATAGCAATGCCTGCCCAACTGCGATCACTGCTCCTCAGACGCTCCACACATCGCCCACGATCCACGGTGTGTACGTGGATTCCTGGGCTCTTCCGACCAGTGGCAGCAGTGGTCGTTTGGTGGGAGGGCCGCCGCGTATGCCACATTCATTTTCACACCACAATGGAGCATCTGCTGCTGTTGAGGGAATCTACAGCAACATTGGCACGTGCGTATACGGTGGCGACAAATTTCGGATTTTCTGGACAGTATGGAGTGGCCAACTTTTTCGTCGTCTCCGGGTCGACCGCCAAGAAACATTGGCGCTATCCAGTATTTATGTCATGCGCACGCCCTCGACGTCATCAGAAGCTACCGCATCGAGCTGGGATCCTTATTTACAAAGAACACCGACATCCGAGAGCCTTGCCCACCTGCGTCCGCCGTTCGCACCACTGAGGCACAGGTCTGCATCCCCAGAGTCCCCATTCCGCGACGTCGTCGCCGAGCTCACACGTCAGGGCGACTGTTGGGGTTGCTAGGTACAGTGGACGGCCATCCATCTGTCCTCTTCTATTATTCTTATTGTGGCCGTATCCTGCCCCTCTGCCGATGCAGGTCTCCAACTCGGTGTGATGAAAGCGTGGCTGCAGCGGAGAACTGTATCGACGAGACACTGTCATCCTCGTCTCCGACGACCCACGTGCAGCGATTGATGCACAGGTCTTCCAGCTCCCAACGACCACCTCACTATCTAACCACGCGTATCTGCTGTACTCTTTTGGTGGTTTATTTCTTTCAGACCTACCTGCAAATCCCCGCTACGAGGGCAACATTTTTTTTTGGCGATCGTCAATGTTCTGATGATGTCGGCCGTGGTGACATTTGGACGGGCATTGTATCGTCAGCCCGTCCGCACGAGCTTTTCCCAAGTTTCACAACTCCTCCCATGGTGGGGATGATAGTTGGCCCACAGAGCCTCCATGTCGGCCAAGAGGAGGGGCGGACAGGGACAACGCCGTGGACAAGAGGACGACGCGATTGGGGAGGGAGATGGACGGGGATGTATGGGTACGCGTGGGGAACGCTTGTGTCGGAGTGGAGTGGCAGGTGGCAGAGGTAGACAGTGGCAGGCGTGGATGGAGGTCGGGGGGGGGGGGGGGGGGGGGGACTTCCGACGCGAGCCTCAGCAAAGAATCTGTGGCATCTCACGCATCTAGCTGCGTAGCAGGGAGGCAGCACCGTTTTTTGCTCTTGTACATAGCATCCCACTAGGACAGGCGCCGCAAAGTGGCACATCATCTGATCCAGGGATGAAAAGTTGTATCGGGCAGATCGGTTGGCAGCGTGTGCCTTAACTTCGAGCGGATCAACATGCCATCGCCGCGTCGGCAGCAATATCGGCATGCCGTTCTCAGCCACATCCTCTTCTGTCATCCACATCCACGTTCTTGTCCCGGTCGAGTGGCCCCGCGCAGTGCCACCTCCGTGCACGCATGCCTGCCCATGTTAAATACGCGTGTGTGTATGCAGATCCGTCATAACTATATGTATATGTATATTCAATGTTATGCACAATGTAGACGTGACATATGAAGAGTCGCGCGACGGCTGCTAATGGTGGGCCTGGTGCGACATTGGGCCTGTGGTCGCGTGGCCGGACACAGGAGGAACTCAACGATCCTGGGCGTGTCCGTGTGCCGGCAAGTCTGAGCTGGTAGTTTTGGTGCCAGAGGTTCACGAGTAAGACGCGAGTTGATAGCGAAGGGCTGAGAGGGGGTGGTGAGAGATAATGATAAGAAGGGCGCATGGGGCAAGAAGGCCAGACACATGGGGCAAATATTTCCGCGCCGCTCCCAGGCTCAAGCATTGCTTAGCTGTGCGCGCCCCCCCCCCCCCCTCCCAGCCTCCGCGGGCGGGCGAGCGGGGGGGGGGCGCATGGCGAAAGATAAAGCCAAAGTGCCCTCTGCTTTCTCAGAGGTGCCCCTTCCCGGGGGGCAATCCGGTGCTGTGCCCCCTGCAGTCTCAGGGGTGACCCTTCCCGGGGGGGAATCCGGTGGGAAGCCCGCTGCCGCGGTGACTGGCGCCCCCCGCCATCTCAGGGGTGACCCTTCCTGGGGGGAAATCCGGTGGGCATCCCCTTGTTGCCGGGGTGACTGTGCCTTCTCCAGTCTGAGAAGTGATTTTAACAGCGACGGGGGAGAGTAGACTCGAAGCGAGGGGCGAAGATAAGTGGAGAGGTGGACGATATGCGCGGAGGAGCGGCGAGTGGAGGCGATGCGAAATGGTGCGCGGTGGGGGGCGTGGGGCGCAGCGGCGGTCTTGGCCAGGGTGGGCGTGGCGGGCGCGTGGTCGTGTTCACCCCTTGCTACGTGGACGTCGTAGAGGGGGGGGGCGCTCGCAAATGTTTAAATTTACGTTTTTGGCTATACTACGCCTTGCTAAGCGGTCGTGGGGTCGTCCTCATTCCCGATTACTTGGCAGTTGTAGAAAGGGGGAAACGCTCGCAAGTTTTTAATTCTGCGTTTCTGGGTGGTCTACGCCGTGGACAGGGTCTTGGGGGTCGCGGCGTTCGTCCGCATGGGGTTCGTGGCGGACGCGACAGCGGCCGTCTTCTTTCGAGCAAGGAAGTCGTTGCAAGGGGAAGCTCTCGCAAATTTCTACATTTGCGTGGTGGTCGCGTGCCAGCGTGAAGCGTAACCACAGCATAAGGCTCCCAGCTTTCAGGTCCCACGGCCGGGCTACACGTGTCGTTGTTGGGAAGAAAAATCTTGGTGGCGGGGTGCCGCGAACGGAGGTCGCGCAGGATGTTCATGTCGGGATTGCCGATGCCGAGTCGGCAGTGGTACTGGGGTGCGATGTATCTAGCACTGGCCGTCATGAAAATAAATGTTTACAAGTCGCGTGTGCGAGCCTGCGTGGGGGGCGGTGGCGCCAGCAAGCATTGCGAAGGTTTACAACAGAGTGTAGAAACGACATGGCGTCAGGGGGTGGCAGTGGGCGAGTCGATAGAGAGACAAAATCTCCAATCTGTTCAGACGTGGCTGCGTGACGAGCGCGTGTTTGCGTGGGTGTATGAAACGAAGGACGTGCATCAAGTCATGACAGCCGCGTTGCGGCATAGATGGAAGCTTGGCGACGTCCAGGGCGTGTGCGCAGGAGCAGTAATATGGATGTCTACTAAACGCGTTGTTCGCGTGGTCAGCGGGGGAGATGTGCTCGCGCGCGACGCTCTAGGGGGAGAAGCAGAGCATGCTCCGTGGCTTCATTCTTCGGTTGGGGGTAGCACATCGGTGCCATCATCTAAGCTCGCTCAGGTAGTGACGGCCTGCGCGGACGGTGCAAGTGCAAATAGCGATGTGGCAGTGGACGAGCGGCACCATGCGGGAGGGGGCGCAACCGTGCAGGACATTCTGGCGAAACGCCCAAACGAGAGCACATTGTTGGAGCTTGTGCTACCGGCTGTGTCAGAAGTGGATCTGGCGGCCGCGTTGTACGGTGACTCCGCTCGCGTCGTGCTTGAGGATGGGGCCTGGGCGTGCGCTCGAGAGCGGATAAAGGGCATGCCGAACATTGCAAATTCGTTTTTTTGCGAGCGCCGCAATGCAAGTGTTGCTGCGTCTGGGACCTATTCGGCACGCAGTGTTGCTTCATCGACGCAGATGCAGCGTCCGACGGCGTCATCAGTGCGGTGTGTGTGTGTGTGCGTTGGCACAGCAGGCGGATCTGATGGGCACAGCCGTGGGTGACCTTCCTGTGGATAAAAGGCGATCAAGTACCAGGAGTGCGAGCGGTGCGCGATGGGTTGTTTCAGCGCGGTCGCATTAATGACTTTAGGAGCACTCGCCAATGCCACGCCAGCGAGCTGTGGAGCGCCTTAGTTGATGCTATCTGTGCTGCAGAGTCGAGTGCGTTGGCGGGCATGGGAATCCCGGCGCAGCACTACGCGCGAGTAGACGGGTCCATACTGGGAAGCACCATCCGTCAAAGGCGGTCCTGCGGCGGATGCGGTTGGGTGTCGGATGTTTACAGACGAGAAAGATCCATGGTAATCCAAATGTGGGAATATACGGATGTGTTGGGACCAGTTGGTCTTGAGCATCTCGTGGCGTTGGAATCCACCCGATCCCAGTGCGGTTTGCCATGCCCGCATCGACCCGCCTTGCGAGACGGAGAGGTGTGGCATGGGTGCCCGGGCCCGTCGCAAACTCACGACGTGCCATCGGAGACACCTGCCAGATTCTTTGTTGTGATCCTGAGTGAATTCCCGTGTGAGCGTCCCAAGGGCGTTCGAGTGGCCAGGCGCGTCGGGCTGGACATGCCAGTTCCAGGGCGCGATTTGCCATTTGGAGCACCCAGCTCATTACGTCGCGCTCTTCGACTGCCCTGGCGTCGGTGTCGTCAGGTTCGACGACAACGTGGTGGTGCGGATGGAGTTCAAGGAATTTGCAGAGAGCTCGAAGAATCAGAGAGACATTGCCCTTGTGGTGTTTTCCAGGAACCGAAGGGAAGCAGTCGTGCCGACAGATGCCGCCAAGGAAGCGGCCTCGTCCACGGAGGGGCCTCTGTCGTTGGGCGACAGACCCCCAATGTCGTCAGCAACAACCGACACGGAAAAAGCTACGCACGAGCTGGGTGGAGCGAACCGTGGACATGCAGAATCCGTAGACGACGACGGTGCTGCCAAAACGTCGCTGGAAAGCGAGATGGCTGTGGGCCGCGTCGATAGAGAGTCTACATCAACGCGCGCGCCATCGAGGGCGGGAGATGGTGCACGTGGTGCGTCTCCGTCTTTGCATGGCGCTCCTGTCGGGAACCGCCAGCCGGAGGAGGGCGCAGGGGCCGCCGAGGACGCGGGAGAGGCGAACGAGGCGCTGGGGGAAGCAGAAAGATTTTGCGAGTCGTAAAGAACGAGCGCGACAGAGCCCACACATTGTTCGTCCATGATTTGTGGCCAGTCGTGCAGAAACGAGCCCGAGGCAGGCGCTGGGACGACCGTGGGCGCAGCAGCAGCCAGCAACCTCAACAAGCCAGTGCAGGATGGCGCCGCAGTGGGTGCAGTCCCAGAGGCGGATACAACGCAAGAGATGTTCCCTACCTAGGCTCTGCCTAGAAGGGTTATTACTCTCTTCGCTTAAAGGGGCCGGGCAGTGGAACACGCCCCGGGCGGTCCCCCCAGTCCCCTGGGAGCGGTTCCCCCCAGTCCCTTGGGAGCTTTAGCTTTAGCTTTAGCTTTTTAGCTTGGCTTGAGCTTAGCTGTAGCTTAGCTTTAGCTTAGCGTTTCGCTTAGCTTTTCGCTTAGCTTTAGCTTAGCTTGAGCTGAGCTTGAGCTTAGCTTTAGCTTAGCTTTAGCTTAGTTTTAGCTTAGCTTTAGCTTAGCTTTAACTTAACTTTAGCTTAACTTTAGCTTAGCTGTTGCTCAGCTTTAGCTTGGCTGCTGCTTAGCTTTAGCTTAGCTTTAGCTTAGCTTTAGCTTAGCTTGAGCTTAGCTTTAGCTTAGCTTTAGCTTAGCTTCAGCTTAGCTTTAGCTCAGCGTTACTGTTACTACTAATGCTGCTTTCCTAGGGGTTCCAACTCCTAGGTAGGGTCTCGCTGGTATATTTTTTTTGCAGCGCGCGTCAACCCAGCGTCGACTGATCCCCGACAAGCACGGGGAGAAACGGTGGCAACGGCGGCGAAGCTGTTGCGGGAGATCCCTACAGTGCCCGCGGATCCTGAAGACCCTAATATACCGTGGGGGGCAGCTTTGGTCGAGAACGACGCGGTTGACCTGCCGCCAACTCATTATGATTTCCGAGGTTGCCCCTGGACTGGCGTAGACGAGTCTGAGCTTCTCAACCATGTCGGCGTTGCACACAGCGAGGTCGCGCAGCCGATCGCGGACATGTATTCGCCAGCGCACTCGCTGCACAAACGAGTACTCACTGCTTACAGTGAAGTCGTCGCGTACGCCGTACGGCAAGGAGCTCCAATATCGTCGTATGCGACGCATCGGAGAAGTCTGAAAGCATATGCAGAAACAGTGACACAGGAAAAGATAGCATCGCCGATGTGTTTCATGTGCGGCAGTTCGTTTCCGTGGGTGTCGGGACGGAAAGATAATGATATATCGTGGGAACGAGTGTTTGAGAGCGATGCGCGGGATGGCAGTGGACTGACGCACATGGGAGCATGGTCTATGTGGGAAGTGCTTCAGGAATTGAGCCTCACGGCATATCTGAGCCGGTACAGGTATGAAGACGGGAACTATAAACTCGACCTCCAGAAGCACATCGACGAGTTTGACGACTGGACGGTGAATGTATGGTGCGCGTCGTCTACCGGAGTGCCTCGGGGCTACCTGGAGTTGATATGTTGTCCAGAGGACCAGCGGTGCAGTGCTGGATGTCGGACAAAGCGAGAAGTCTGTACTCAATGCGAGGTTCCGTTATGTCGGGAGTGCTTTGAAGATATAGATACTCCGAAACGATCGTGGAACGAAACGTCCCACGCGATGGTTCCAGTGATGCCTGCGCGATGCTTGGCGAACGATCTGATGTCGTTTTACGGTCCGAAAAGCATGTGCGAGGAGGTGGTGACCGTCATGGATATGATTTGTTGCAGTCCGTGCATAACTGCCATGATCTGTTTCTCGTTGGAGGTGAAATACCACAATTTATTTGATTCCGTAGCTGGGATGCAGGAGGCGAGTCGCGGCTCGGGGGGATGCAACCTCGTTCGCCCTCCCATGGCAGGGCATCTTGTCAGAGCTTCGGAGAAGGGTCGCGACAGGAGAGCACACGGGTGGTGCGCCTGTGCCGCGTGTGGGCCACGATCTCTCCCACGTTGTTCACATTTTGTTGAAGGTGAGTGACGCAACGTCTAAGGACAACTTACCGACATTCATCCATCAAGCAACCGTACGGCGGGATGTGGTGAAGCACCGCATCAATAATATGATCGCTAACGGGCATAGGGGGAATATGCACGTGGGCGCTGCAGCAGTAGATGCTCGCGCCGAGCAACTACCAGAGAATGGCGTGCCGCCCGAACTAGTGCGGTTGCTTCCGTATGACAATCATTTGGATAAGATCATGGTGCAGAAGAATGCGACGCCGTCAGATGCGAAGCAGGCGACGGTGCAAGACGCTTGCGACGACATGGATCGAATAATTCCGAACATGGTGGTCATGGAGAGGTCATCGTTCAACGAGGTAGATGAAAACGCTATGACGGAATCAGCTTTGCAGCACACGACGCGCGGCGTCCATGAAGGAGATTCGGACGGGCATGGTGACGGTTGCGCAACTTCGCGTGCAGAAGAACGTGCAAGCGTTCAGTTCGCGTACGAAGCATGGCGGGATGATTTTGCAGCTTTGGCTACCAGTCTATTGAACGACCAAGGCAATGGCCGCGCGCGATGCACATGCAAAGGGGTGTCGGGTATCGCAAGACTCGGAGAAGCGTCGCAGCGGCACAACCTGGTGCTGATGGACGTGAACGGACGCGGAACGTGGATGGAAAAGATGCGGTTGCGCCTCGTGGTGTCTCCAGGCACGGCCATGGTGAGACAGTTCGTTCCGTGGTTCTTTGGCGTCGCTTTCCGTTCTGCTTCAAGTTTGGAGTAGGCATGCCTGATCTGCCAGAATGGTCCGATGTGAGCCGACACCGCCGTGTCGGAGAAGCACCCCGCGTGGAACTTCCGCTGTGGACGCGGATAATGACACGCCGCGTGGAATCTCAGCTCAGACGTGACTGGCGCTTCGGATTCACGATGCCGTCCTTGTTGTACCAAAGCGCTTTAAATACGTCCCGAAGCATGCGACTGTTTGCAGATCATGAGCAGAGGGAGGACGAGTCGGGTCGCGACTCTACGTATATGGAAGAGGCTGCCATAAACATAGTAGAAGCACTGCGAGGCACGTACCCAGATCCAGGCACTGACAACGGCGCGCAGTGCATGGGGACGTATCGAAGTTGAAATTCGTCGCGCCATTATCGGAGACCGCGCAGAGAATGGTGCGGCAAGCGCAGGCCATTAATAGGAATATCGCAGGAACAAATGAAGTACGTACAATTATGCGGTGCGATGCCCACGCTGGTCGGGTGGCTCAAGGCGCCCCTTTTTTTTTACGAGGTCCCCCGGTGAAAGGCACAACCTCGTTATGGTACGGCTGAGTAGATCACGCCAAAAGGACCAAGTCAACAGGCATCGGGTGCAGGAACAACAAGGCCCGTCGAATGGCGGATTGTTCGAGCCCGATTGTTCAAGCGCATGCGGCGTGCCAATCGAGGACGAAGCGGTGGAGGGTGACGCTGACGATGTGCACATGGCAATACCCATGGAAGTTGTATGCCAAAACTTAGCAGCAGCCAAGATGCGATTGGAGTGCTTGGCACGGGATCCTCTGGCGGGCGTCGACGGATTTCGTACAATCGTAGGGCTGGTGTTGGAGCGCCTGTTCGGGGTTCGGTGGTGTCCGTGGTGTCCTGGCTGTGATTGCGCAGATCTGGCAGGTAGTAACGCCAAACTGGTAGGCGGCTGCGCGGGACGAGTGGACGGTGTGTACGGCTCCATGGAAGCTCAGAGATCCGCGGGCAGTTTGCACCTGCACGCTCAGTTGTTCGTCCAATCCCTCCATCAGCACACGTCGCTGCACGAGATCATTCGCCGTCCCCCTGACGAGCTTCAGCGTTTGATATGCGGCTACGCAGCGTTTAAAAGGCTGGTGTCGCGACACGTATACGCAGATGTGGCGGAATGGCAGAGGCAAGAAGAGCACATCGAAAACTATTGGCCTGCGTATAAGGGCACGGAAGACCTCATTCAGGCAGAACCGTATCTGAAACAGAGCGATGCGCAGGTGCAGCGAACCCTAGAGGGGACCCAAGAGCTCAGCTCAGAGTCGGAGAGCGGGAGCGCTTCGAAATGGTGGTTGCGAAAGTATTTGAAATGTGTGCAGAGAGGTCAGGGATATCGTCAGAACCACGTACACAAGTGGAGCCATCGGAACTCTAAATTTGTGCCCTTGTTACACTGTCAGCGAGATGGCGACCCATTGAAGTGCAAGAGCTTTTTCCCTCGGACGACATGGCTGGTGGAGAAGACCGTGCTTTTGTGTCCAGGCTTTTTGAAAAACCGCTCCATGCCGTGTGGGGGGGCGCAGGGATATGACGGGATGCCTGCACGGGCCGCAAGATGAAGAGAACCTGAACGGGACATTGCCTGCATTGTTGAGCGGCGGCCATGGGTTGAATTTCAACTCCGATGTCTAGCTCCCGTACAGGTTCCCAATTTTGGAGCAGACGCATGACGGGGACGCATGCGCAGAGAGGTGTTGGGACGGCGCGGAGGTAAAAGATATCGTACTCGCGGCACAGCGCGCGCAAAACGCCCAAGCCGGATATGCGTGCGACTATGGGGCGAAGCGTCTGGCGTCGTCTTTCAACGAGGTGAAAGAGTGTAAGAAAGGACACCATGCGTTGGCTGACAAAGTGAAAGGACGTAGCGCCTCCTACGTGGCGCACCGCCACATCACGCGGCTACTCTCGGATATGTACGGGAAAGGGATCGTGCGGTCCGCGCAAGAGAGTGTGAACCTGCGCGCGTACTCGGATGTGCGAGACGTGACAGCTGCGGAGAGTAGTAAGACGTCGAGAACAGCAATGGTCCCTGGGTTTGACGTGGTGAGGATGGTAGAAAAAGAGTGTGGGGTGCCGTCGGAGCGATCGGACCCTGGCAGAGTTCATGTGGAGCGCGATGGTAGGCGCGCGAAGAGGCAGCGCGTAGTATCAAACAATCCAGCATTCCTGTACGGCATGAGACCGTTGGATGCCACATGGGCCCCAGACCTACGGTACCTTTCTGTGTATGAGTTTTTTTCCGATATTGGCGTATCGAAATGACGAAGTGGTCCACGAAGATGAAGAAAGGGAAGCGGTAGCAGAGGAGGGCGAGGAAGACACGGAGGACGAGGAGGATGAATGTCAATATCACGCGATACTGACGGCGAGCGGCAAGACAAAGGTCCGGGAGGCACGCCAGAGGGGAGTGGAAGAAGCACCGCTTTTAGCAGGGATCGATTATGTCATTCGCGGCGACGGTTGCGACGCGTGGGTCGCGTTCCCTGACGTTGAAGGCATGGAAACGACACGGCGCAAGTGGGTGTTAGTTCGGAACGAGAGTCCGCGGAATCCGAGCTTTCACGGTGCACCACAGCCGAAGCATCGGCAAGGGGAAGCAGATAGGAACGCGCTCATCTTGATGGCGTATTTTCGATCGTTCACTCTGCAAGACACAGATTTGGACGGGGTATCGAGAGTGTCAGAGTGGTGCACTGGTGAGAAGACGCTGGCACAAGCCGCACGTGAGTGGTTGGATGGCGGCCTTCCTTGCGAGGAATCGAAGAGGCATGTGCAGAATTTCATGAGCGTCGTCGACATGCGCCCCGAGGGGGATGACGCTGGGAGGAAGCGCGACGATGACTTGTTCAGCGACGAAGATGTGGACGTCGACGACCTCGACGAAAGTGTCCGGCGGCGCGTGCACGTTGGGGGCACGCGCTTGGAGGACGATAAAAGGGAAACGACCGGCGCTGTTGCAGAGGCGCGGCGTCTGAGTGCTGAAGCCATGGCATTATCGACGCGTGTGCGGGGCCGAGAGGCGGGCGGAGATGGAAGGAACCACCGAGGGGCGTGGGCGAGAACAGACGGGCGCGTAGAGGTGCCAGAGGAAGAGTTGAAGCGACGGGAAGCAGAAGCTCGGCCTCTCAGACAAAGACGAGAGGTGACGCGTTGGAGGGTTGCGAAATTGAGGAGGGGAGAGTGAGACAGGTTCCTGCAGGCGGCGCCGAGGAGTTGCGGCGGTGGAAAGCAGGACTGCGCGGACCTAGCGGCGGACGCGTCGTAGACATGAATGAGAAACAAAGAGAAGTCGCAGAGAAGGTCATAGACAGGATGATCGCTGAGTGTCAGGAAGACGAGCGTACAATGGGCAGTCCGGAGCCGTTGCTGTGGACGCTGCGCGGAGGCCCAGGCACAGGGAAGAGCTTCGTGGTAGAGACCTTACGAAAACACGTGTTCGAAGGAGTCATGGGCTGGGAGCACGGGCTGGACTTCCAAGTTGCTGCGTTACAAGCCACGAGCGCGTCCAGTCTGGATGGGCACACGTTGCACGCCGTGTTTGGGATGACTCCGCACGGCGCCAGTGCGGAATCTGGTAAGAAGCGCGGAGAGCCAGGCGCAAAGAAAGTAGAGGCAGCGAAGCGAATTCAGCAGTGGCGTTCGCTCATCATCGACGAAATCAGTTTGGTCAGTGCAAATGTTTTTGCAGAGCTGGATGCGCACTTGCGGTCTGTGATGTCAGCAGCGAGGCCAGGAAAGGGGGGTGCCGACAAGGTAGACCGTCCGTTTGGAGGTGTCAATGTGTTATTCTGCTGAGATTTCTACCAGTTGGAACCTCCTGGCGGAACTCCATTGAATGCGATTCCGACGTCATGGGTACGGAAAACGAGGCAGTATGCGCCAGGCGCCGAAGAAGATCATGGTCAGTACATCTTCTGGGACGAGGGGCCGGGGTCCGTGGCGGGGATGACGGAATTGTTAGAGTGCAAGCGTTTGGAAGAGAAGGGCGAGTGGTTCCTGGCAGTGCAAGATGAGTTCCGACGGGGAGCCCTGACCGAAAGGACGCACCAGTTTCTGCATGGGAGACCTACAGACGTTCCAGGGTCTTGGTTACATGATCAGCCGATGTGTGGTTCGCTATCCTGCATGCAGAACGTGGCGTCTATCGCAAAGGACAACGGGCTGGAGTGTGGACGGTGTGCAGAGGAAAGAAAGCGTCGATGTCTCGTAGCCACCAGTGCCGCAGACGAACGGTTCGCACTTCCACAATTCGTCGAAGCTGCTGCCATTTAGCCGAATCAGGATGTGAAGTGCAAGGTAGCGCGGCAGCGGGCTGTGTTCTGGGCTGCGTGCCGCGAGAAACAGATTTCGTGGGTTTATGCGCGGGAGAAGGCCACGCACGCTACGTATCAGGAAAGGCCGTGCACCTCAGCAGACAAAGTGCGGTGGTTAGGATACCACGACAAGGCCTGTGCAGACATGCCAGGATGGTTACCGCTTGCCGTGGGCATGCCAGTTGTACTGACGGACCATTTGGACAGATCAGAGAAGCAATTGCTACGAGGGTGTCGTCGAGAGTCCTGCGTAAGATGCCGAGGCAAATCGTGTTGGACTTTCACCGAGAAGTGGACGCTGAAAGGGATGCCGGGACCCGGACTGTATCCCCTAGTCTCTCGTGCTCGGACGTGGCATCTGGACTCGTATCGAAAGAAGCCCGTGCTGGGAGTGCGACGGAGACAGTCTATAATTTCACCGGGGCTGGCGTGCACGGCGCGCGCAGCGCAAGGGCGAACACTCGACGCGGTAATAGCGTACTTGGAGGAAGGCAGAAACGTGAGCTGGGTGTGGAGCTACGTGGCCATAACGCGCGTGAAGACTCGACAGGGTCTGCTCATATATCGGCCATTTTCGAGACAGCCGTGCACGCAGGGAATTGGAGGGCACGAGGTTGTTGTTACAGAAGCTGCGGGGAGAAGCGTTGCCGTGGCCCGACATCGAGGAGAGGTTGATGCCGCGGAAAAATATGAACATGCGGGAAGTGTCGGAAGATGAAGGAGAATGCTGAATTCAGCACGACTGAGTTCGGCGCGAAGTCGGGGCCGAGTTTCTGCTGCGAGTGCACGAAGATGTTGAAGGGAGCAGGGGAGAAGTGGTGCACGACTTGTGACCAATGGGCCGAGATGGTCTCCAGAGTGGCGGAGGCCGAACCCGAAAGGATCAGAGTGTTCGTGCGGACAAGCAAATGCGACAGGTGCGCAGGGCCACCAGCCCGGAGGAAGTCGCGGAAAGAGGCTCAGGGGTGGCAGCAGAATGTACGAGACAAATTCAAGATTCGTTGCGCGGAATGCTATGAATTCCTGAAAACGGAGGCAGAAATTACGACGAACCAGTACGCGACGAAGGGCGCAGGGGAGAAGCTCTGCAGGAAGTGCGCGGGGAAGAGGAAAGGCGGATGGAACAAGTGGAGTCAATCGCAGAAGGAAAAGGAGTGCACGAGTGAAACGAACACTGCTCGACGAAGCGCACGCCAGCAACAGCCGCTGAGGTGTTCGGCGCGCCCGGGAGACGCCGACGGAAGAGGGCGGGAATTCACGGACGCGGCGCATCTGACAACAGCACACATCAAACACTATTATGAAACGGGGGCAGCCCATAGGCCAGTGAAATGCCGCGACTGCGAAGCGACTCACAAGCGATCCCGGGCGTTCAGGTGTTCCGCGTGCCCGACAGAAGCAGATGGGAGAGGCTGGGAGTTCACGGACAGGACGCATCAGACTGATCAGCAAGTGAAGAGCTTCTTCGCGAAGGGTGCGAGCCATCGCCCAGTCATGTGCCGCACGTGCCAGGAAGAACGCAATCAGCCGCGAGTGCTCACGTGCTCCGCGTGCCCGAAAGAAGCAGGTAGGAAAGAGCGAGAATTCACGGACCGGGCGCACCTGGCTGATAAGCAAGTGAAGCACTTCTTCGAGGGGGGTTCGGGCCATCGCTCCGTGGTGTGCCGAGCGTGCCACGAGCAAAGACACGTAGCAAAGAGGTTGGAATGCTCCGCATGCCCCCGGAAAACGGACGGATCCAAACCTACGTTCACGGACGCCAGCCATCTGTCGAAAGACCAGAGGAAGAAGTATTTCCTCCGAGGCACTCCTGTGGTGTCCGCCACGTGCTATAAGGCGGAACGAGCCCCTCGGAGAGAACCGCCGAAACGCCCAGCGGAGGCGATCGACGAGCACGGCGGGAAACAGCGCAAGTTGCATGGAATCTGACCGCGAGTCGCGCGCGTGCCGTCTTCGGAGATCTCTGGTGCCGTCGTCGGCCCCTATTGTCCCGTCTGAACGCCCTCTTGGGCTGGTGAGAAGGCCCTCGTGGAGGATTCTTGGTGTCTTGGTGCGTTCTGTGGGGGCTCGGAACCCTCTTGGGGCGCATGTCGGAGGCCCTGGGGGGGCCTCGTGGGGTCCTCCTCTGCCGTCGAGGACGCCTCGTGGCCTGTCTTTGGGCCACCTGTAGACCATGTGGTGCTCGTGGGCCTCTCGGACGCTCCTCGAGCGCTCTTGGGGCTATTGTCGGGGCCCTCTTGGGCCGTCGTGGCCGCCTGTTAGCCCGTCTTGGGGCCCTCCAGGGACCCTGTTGGAGACCCTGTTGGAGACTACTGGGGCCGTCTGGGAGTGGGTTTTGGGACCTCGTGGGCCGTCGGATGCATCGGAAAGGGCAAACATCGAATGTGTGAAAACAAAGCATTGCACGAAGGAGATGTGTGCATTTCTCCATTTCGGAACCCTCTTGGAACGAATGTCGGAGGCTGTGGGGGGGGGGGGGGGGGGGGCTGGGGACCTCGCGTTCGCGACCCCTCGAGCCCTTTGGAGGCCACCTATTTTTTGGATGTTTTTTTCGGGGGATTTGGATTGGTTTAGGCGGGAGCCCATGTGGAGCTGGGGGACGCTCCAGGAGCGCCCTTGGATCCGTTTTCGGAGCCCTCTGAAGCCGTCGTGGACGCCTCTGAGCCTGTCTTGGGGCCCTCCAGGGGTATGTGGGAGACCCTCTGGAAGGCTTCTGGGGCCGTCTGGGACTCGGTTGGGGGGCCTCGTGGGCCGTCGGATGCATCGGAAAAGCCCAAAGCCGAGTTTATGAAACATGTGCGTTGCACGAAGGGAATGGGCAATTTTTTCTGTCTCGGACCCTCTGGAAACGCATCTCGGAGGCCCTCGGGGGGGCTCGTGGGGACCTCTTCTGCCGTCGAGGACGCCTCATGACTCGTCTTTGAGCCACCCTCAGACTATGTGAAGCTTGTGGGCCTCTCGGACCGCTCCTGGAACGCTCTAGGGGCCGTTTTCGGAGCCTTCTGGGGCCGTCTTGGACGCCTGTCACCCCGTCTTGGGGCCCTTCCAGGGGTATGTGGGTGACCCTCTTGGAAGCTTTTTGGACCGTCTGGGAGTGGCTTTGGGGGCCTCTTGGGCCGTCGGAGGCATCGGACAGGCCCAGGGCCGAAGTTGTGCACAATTTCCGTTTCACGAAGGGGATGGGCCATTTTTTGCGTCTCGGAGCCCTCTTGGAACGCATGTCGGAGGCTGTTTGGGGGGGGCCCGTGGGGACCTCTTCTGCCGTCGAGGACGCCTCCGAACCCTTTTTGGGGCCACCTGGAGCCCACGTGGAGCTTGGGGGCCTCTCGGAGCGCTCCCGGAGCGCTCTTGAAGCTGTTTTCGGAGTTCTCTTGGGCCGTCTTGGACGCCCTCCAGCCCGTCTTTGGGCCCTCCAGGGGTATGTGGGAGACCCTCTGGGAGGCTTCTGGGATCGTCTGGGAGTGGGTTTGGGGGTCTCGTGGCCCGTCGGATGCATCGGACAAGCCCGAAGTCGAACTTTTGAAAATGTCCGTTTCACGAAAGGAATGTGCCATTTTTTGCGTCTCGGAGCCCTCTTGGAACGCATGTCGGAGGCTGTTGGGGGGGGCCGTGGGGGCCTTCTGCCGTCGAGGACGCCTCCGAGCCCGTTTTGGGGCCACTTGGAGCCCACGTGGAGCTTGGGGGCCTCTCGGAGCGCTCCCGGAGCGCTCTTGAAGTTGTTTTCGGAGCTCTCTTGGACCGTCTTGGACGCCCTCCAGCCTGTCTTTGGGCCCTCCAGGGGTATGTGGGAGACCCTCTGGGAGGCTTCTGGGATCGTCTGGGAGTGGGTTTGGGGGCTTCGTGGCCCGTCGGATGCATCGGACAAGCCCAAATTTCACGAAGGGAATGGGCCAATTTTTCCCGTCTCGGAACCCTCTGGAAACACATCTCGGAGGCCCTCGGGGGGGCTCGTGGGGCCTTCTTCTGCCATCCGGGACGCCTCGTGGCCCGTCTTTGGGCTGCCGTGCGCGTCGTGGACCGCTCGTTGGGGATCCAGAACCATGTCGAGGCCACCCCAGGAGTCCCTGCACGATTCCCCGGAGATTTTGCACGCTTTTCTGGACGTTTGGCACCCCCGGGGCCGCCCGCAACTTCCGGGGAGACCCCCCCCCTCCAAATCGACCGGGCCGGGCCCCGGGGGGAGGGGTTGGGGGGGGGGAACATCTCGCGCGCCGATGAACCCCAAGGGGTCGGCGGATTTGTGCACGGCGTTCGACAGCATAATCGTGATCTGGATTTCAAGGTCGCGATGGGTATCGACACTAATTGCACTCTTCTCCCAGGCATCGAGGGCTGCTGCGGTGATATCGTGTGGGGGGGGGGGGGGGGGGGGCGCATGAGGAACGTGGTTATGTCCTTGTTCGGAACACTGGAAGTCCGGGCGTTGAACACCTACAGCAGCAGCCTCTCGGACTCCAGCGCGGGCCCATGGACTTGCGGGGTGAAGCGGAAAGCACATCGTAAAACGCAAATTGACTATCTAGGTGTATCGGCGCTCATCCAGGGTGAGGCCGCTCCCGTTTCACTGAGCGCGCGCTGCTTTACGAGATCTGACCACAGGCCTGTTTATTCACAACTGAAGTTTTTGAATCCAGAGCCGATGGAGCTTTGCAGAGATCGTCGTCTTCACGGCTGGGCGCGCATTTCAGAAGCAGCAGGATGTCTTTATCAAGACTTGTGCGTCACTTCTGGTGTCCAGCATTTCTCCTTGGATGATTCGCAGCACGCTATCATCGGCCACGCGCGGAAATTACAGCCCCTAGTGAAGGGGAACGGGCTTGCATGCCAGCCATCGGCTTCGCCGTCCAGACTACGGAAGATGATTGCCAAGCTTCCGCCGAATTCCGACAGCCGGGCGGATGCTATCAGGGCGCTCCGGCGCTTGCGGCGGACCCGCCAACGCACCAAGGCGGGGAAACGCTTGGACCGAGTCACTCTGAATACCAAAAACGAGACCGACAACCCGATGATCTTGGAAGTGGAAGGCGTGCCGAGTGTGGACAGGAGAGCATGGTTCGAGGAGGCGTTCAAATTTGGGACAGACAGGTTCGCTGACCCAGAGAACACACCAGACAAACAGTTGCTCCGCCTACGAGGTCTGCAAGCAGCGGTGGAGTATGACATCCTTGATGGCCGCCGGGGGCATCTTGTCGCCCTGTTCGACGCCCTCCAGGGCCGCACTCGCCTCAAGACAGGCACGGCGGCTGGGCGGGGCGGGGCGCCTCCTGAACTCTTCAAGATGTTACCTTTTCTGCTAGCCGTGCGCGTCTGGCAACTCTTCGTAGATAGACAGCAGGGTCCTTATAGCGCGGACCCGGATACTTGGAAGTTCATGGATGTCGTCGGGCTGCCGAAGGTGCGAAACGCTTTCCGACTGGGCGCTTACCGATGAATTGGGAAATTATGTGCGTTGCAGAAGTGGTTTTTACAAGCGCTACTGCTAATGGCCCGATTATAATTAAAACCTAGCCGCGTGCTTACCTTCGGCTTCAAGCCGGGGGCCCGTACTGAGGATTTGGTGTGCAGATTGAAAGAGGTGCTAACATATAGTAATACATGGGGCCGTTCAGTTTTTGTATCACCCCAAGATGTGGCTACAGCGTTCGACTGCATGACGCGCGCCTCCATTGCCCAAGGGCTCCACCACAGAGGAGTGAGGACAGGCTTGGTCTACAATCTGATGGGGGAGCTCTCTGGCGTGAAGGCGAACATCGCTATTCCGGGGGCCGGGGTTTCCAACGACTTCGCATTCAACCGAGGAGGGAAACAAGGAGCACCAGACACTCCAGACAGCTTCAACGCCGTAGTCGAGACAGCTCTGGAACCGTTGGTCGAAGAGTGGGAACGTCGTGGCTGGGGCTTCCGAGTAGAGAGTGGCGCTTTGATCGCGCATATGGCGTGGGCTGACAACGTTTGGCTGTTCGCGGAAACGCCGGGGAACTTGCAGAGCATGGTCGCCCACGTCACGGAGGCATTCGAGAAGCTTCGCTTGGCGTGGGAACCAGACTCCATGCAGGTCCTCAGCGGCGGCGCAGCCGCAGGAATGACGGTTGACCTTGTTACAAAGGCGCGCGAGGGCGAGGTCTGCCGCTACGAGAACGTCATCAAATTTGAAGCGCTGGGGAATTTATTAGACGGGGCCGGGGGCGCCAAAACAATGGTCGACCACCGGTTGCAGAAAGCCGAGCGCCTATTTTGGAAGCATTCGAAGGCCATGACGTGCCGTGGGGCTATCTTGCAAATGATTTCGGCTTGGACGCGCTGCGTGTCCGCGAGCGCAGCGCGTGGCAGCGCATTGTGGACCCTGGACAAAACAGTTCTGCAGCGCATCCGGAGGTGGGAGTTGAAATGGCTGCGAAAAGCTTTGAGGTTACGGAGGCGGCCAGGCGAGGGCTGCATGGCATGCAATCGCCGCGCGGCTAATAACATAACCAAGTGGTATCAACTCACAGGCACCAAGCAATTACACCGCAGGGCCCTGCAAGCAGTGCGCAGCGGCGCTTGGCGAGAGCGCCATGACCCGACCGGTACTGGAGCGAGCCTCATCGCAGAAATACGGACGCAGAGATGCAGAGCCCTCTGGGACACAGTGAAGGATTACAATTATTCGCAACGCCTACGAGAAGGACTCGTGCGCAGCCGCACCGGCAACGTAATGGAGCGGGAGGGCATATTCGTCCAAGAGTGCGGGCGCGCCTGGCGAGCTGACTGGGGCGCCGGGCAAACGGCAGCCGACTGGAGACGTTCTTCTGGTTCATTATTGGACAGCGTTTGCGCCCGTTTGGCACTCCCGGCGTTCCGCTACCGAGAAGAGTTCCAACTTCCGGAGGGCGAGGCGCCGAAGAAAAAGCAGGCTCGGAAGGCAGAGCGGCCTCGAGACTTGAGTGAAGCAGTTGCTAGCGCCACCCACGCGCCAGCTTGGAACGGCTTAGGCCGTAGGTTCGCCTTTGTAGTGGATTGCCAGCCCCTGCAAAAAGTTGCATGCGGGCGCGCGCCATTGCAATGGGAATATATGCGGCCGCTTTTCCAGAGAATGCTACCGGTACTTCGCGACATTTTAAGTTGCGGATGGCTGCCTCCGCGCGACCGGGATGATCCGGTCATGTGGGTCAGCCGTGACAGCAATGTTTTGGCAGATAATCTGTGCAATCTTACGATGGACAGAAAGATGTCCTGGAGAGAGGAGCGCAGAGCCCCACCACAACCATGCAATATCATAATATTTTTTGATGGCGGTGCCCGGTTGGATTGCTCCGCCTGCGCGTGGGCCGTCGGTGCATGTGCGCCGGAGGACCCAACGGGCACTTTCCATCCCCTGGTACTTGGTGGATGTTACATCGAGCCTCCTGTGCATTCTTTTTTAGCCGAAGCGCTGGGTCTCGAGTCTGCGCTCAAGGAGGCCAGATCCTGGATCCGCGCCCACTACAGACTGTAATGGCTTCTGGTCTGTGCCGCTGCCGCTGCCTCGTTCGCCGTTGCCGCTCTCGCTTGCCCCTCTTGCCTCCCTCCCCCTCCTCTTGTCCTCTTGTCCTCTTGTCCTCGTTGCCGCTGCTCTCTCTCGCTGTCGTCGCGCTGTCTTGAGTATCATTGCTTTTCATTGTCTCACCCGCTTCCTATCGATAGCATTAGGGGTAGCTTCCCCGATCTCTGTCCGCCACCGAGAAAGAAATAAAGTAGTCGTAGTCGTAGTAGTAGTCGTAGTAGTAGTAGTAATAGTCGTAGTAGTAGTAGTAGTAGTAGTAGTAGTACTAGTACTAGTAGTAGTAGTGGTAGTCGTAGTCGTAGTAGTAGTCGTAGCATTAGTCTTAGTATTAGTATTTTTTATTATTATTATTAGTAGTAGTAGTCATAGAAATTTGAGTAGTAGTAGTAGTAGTAGTCGTCGTAGTAGTAGTTGTGGTTTTCGTCGTAGTAGTAGGCGTAGCAGACGTAGTGTAATAGTAGTAATTCCAGTAGTAACAGGAGTAGAAGTAGTAGTAGTAGT
Source organism: Prorocentrum cordatum (assembly GCA_963575745.1). Classification (NCBI taxonomy): domain Eukaryota; class Dinophyceae; order Prorocentrales; family Prorocentraceae; genus Prorocentrum; species Prorocentrum cordatum. The sequence continues at coordinate 1,880 of CAUYUJ010006042.1, read as the reverse complement.
AGAAGTAGTACTAGTAGTAGTAGTAGTAGTAGTAGTAGTAGTAGTAGTAGTAGTAGTAGTAGTAGTAGTAGTGGTAGTAGTAGTTGTAGTAGTGAGTTGTAGCAGTATTCGTAGATAGTAGTAGTAGTAGTAGTAGTAGTAGTAGTGTAGTAGTAGTAGTAATCGTAACAAAATAGTAATACTGTAGCTAGTAGTAGTAGTAGTATTAGTAGTAGTAGTAGTATAGTAGTAGTAGTCGTAGAGTAGTCGTAGTAGTAGTAGTAGTAGTTGTAGTAGTAGTAGTTAGTAGTAGTAGTAGTGGTAGGGTAGAGTAGTAGTAGTAGTGTAGTCGTCGTAGTAGTAAGTAGTAGTAGTAGTAGTAGTTAGTGTATAGTCGTGTAGTAGTAGTTACTAGTAGTAGTAGTAGTAGTAGTAGTAGTAGTAGTTAGTAGTAGAAGTGTTTTGTTAGTGGTAGTAATCGGAATGTATAAGTAGTAGTTAAGTAGTAGTCGTAGTAGTTAAGTTAAGTATAGTACTATGTAGTAGTAGTAGTAGTAGTTAGTTTAGTAGTAGGAGGAGTAGTAGTAGTCGTTAGTAGTCGGTAGTAGTAGTAGATAGTAGAGTAGTAGTACAATGTAGTAGTAGAGTAGTAGTAGTAGTAGCGTAGTAATTGTAGTAGTAGTAGTAGTAGTAGTAGTAGTAGTAGTAGTAGTAGTAGTCGTAGTCGTAGTCGTAGTCGTACTTGTTGTAGTCGAAGTCGTAGTCGCAATGGTCGTAGTAGTGGTGGTAGTAGTAGTAGTAGTAGTAGTAGTAGTGGTAGTAGTAGGAGAAGCAATAGTAGTAGTAGTAGTAGTAGTAGTAGTAGTAGTAGCAGCAGAAGTAGTAGGAGTAGTAGTAGTAGTAGTAGTAGTAGTAGTAGTAGTAGTAGTGATAGTATCAGTGGTCGAAATCGTGGTTGTAGTGCTGGTGGTGGTGGTAACAGCGGTGGTAGTGGTACCGGTATCGGCCGCGGTCGTGGTGGCACTAATCAAAGTGAGGGAGTTAGTGGTAGTGATTCTGTTCGTGGTGTTATTAGTGCTAGTATGATCATCCGGATTATTCGTAGTAGTCGTTTTCGTGGTCGTAGTTTCAGCCGTAGTAGTGAGAGTAGCAGTGTTAGTAGTCTCTGGGCAATTGTAGTATTCTCAGTATTAGTGAGACGAGTACTAGTAGGAGTGGCAGCAGTTGTAGTATCAGTAAAAGCAGCAGTAACAGTAGTAATAGTAGTAACAGTGGTTACTAGTAGCAACAGTATTATTCATACCATCCCTAGTAGTACCATCACTACTACTACTACTACTATTATTTTTACTTGTACTACTACTACTACTACTACTACTACCACTACTATTACTTCTAGTAGTACTACTGCTAATACTACTGCTACCACCTAGTATTTTTATTACTACTACTACCTACTACCTACTACCTACTACATACTACCTAGTACATACTACCTACTATCTACTACCTACTACTACTGCTAGTGGTACTGCTACTGCTACTGCCACAACAATATCTAGTATCATTTCTGCTACTGATGCTACGACTACTATTTCTACTAGTATTTCTACTACTACTACTACCACTACTATTAGTATTACTACTACTACTACTACTACCACTACCACTACTACTACTACTACTACTACTACTACTACTACAATCACTACCACTACTACTACTACTACTACTACTACTACTACTATTACTACTACTGCTACTACGACTACTACTACTACTACTACGTCCTACTTCTACCACCTACTACTACTACTACTACTATTTCTATTTCTTCTACTACTATACTACTACTACTACGCCGACTACTACTACTACTACGACGACTACTACTACTACTA
>CAUYUJ010006041.1:0-56584 GCA_963575745.1 Prorocentrum cordatum | reverse complement strand
GGGGCGAAGTGCCGGGCTGCGCGGGAGTCTAAGGTTTTCGTCGGGGACCTGGCCGTGCGCGCTGCTTGCGCCATGATCGCTCTCGGAGCGTGTCCGGCAGGGTTTAGCGGGGCGACGCAGGACGGCGCCGTGCCCATGTCTGTTGGTGCATTCGGTGCCGCTCGCCCACCGCGCCCACGGCCGCGCGGCGGACGCGGGCGGGGGAACCGCCGCGCGCGCGCTAGTTCCCCCGTCGAGTGGCGTGGGAAGCGCCTGCAGAGCGCAGTGGCTGAGCTCGTGGGGGGCGACGCCGCAGAGCATTTCGGACGCGCGTGTCAGAACCACGAGGGTTCGGGCGCCTGTGGGTCGGTGGTGGAGCGCTGGAATCTTGAGGTCGTCGTCCAGCACTTGCGCTCCCGCTTCCTGCGCGTGCGCGTGTTCTCTGCGGAATGTGTGGAAGCGTTCGAAGCGCAGGAAGGAAGGCGTGTGGCGTGGGCGCTGGGGCACGCGACGGGCTTCTGCGCTGGTGCTCTGCTGTGGCTCGACGGCGGCCACGTGTGCGCGGTGGAGGAGTCGGTGGGTTCTGGTGACGTGGAGTGGGGGGAAGCCAAGAGCGCGCCGTGGTGTCGCGTCGTCGCTCACGGGCGTTCGAGCTCAGCGTCGCGGTCGCCGCGCGCGGGTGCGGGGCGTGGCGCGCTGAGAGGCGGGGCGCCGAAGCGCCGTGCGGATCAGGGCGCCGCGGGGGCGCAGGGCGCTCGCGGGGGCGCGCGCGACGGTGTGGACGCGGCGGCGTTGGCCCGGATGACCCGGAATCAGTTGCATGAGCTGGCAACGCGACTGCGGGCGGAGGGCCGAAGACGCGCCATCCTCGCGGCAATGGGATGGCAATGGGAAGCGGGTGCGCTTGGAGGCCGATGCGCACAGGGCCGCGCTCGCGGCGCACCTGGGCATCGACATGAGCGGTGTGCAGCATGCTGGCGCGGAGGCGCGATCGCGGGACTACTCGGAGGAGATGCTGGGCGAGCTGGCGAGGCACGTGGAGGAGCACGACCGCGTTCCGTCGCACAAGGAGTCCGCGCTGGGCAGGTGGGTGCATAATGTGACCGAGGGCCAGAACGTGCTGACCCCCGAGCGGCGCGCGCGGTTCGACGGGCTCGTGAACCGGCGGGAGGAGAGGCGCGCGCGCGCCCGCGCGATGCTGGACCGCATCGCGGAGCACGTGGAGGTTCTCGACGAGCTGCCGAAGCGCGGGGCGGAGGACGAGGAGGAGGCGAAGCTGGCGAAGTGGATCGACCATGTCACCCAAGGCCAGAACGAGCTGGACGATGACAACCAGGAGAGGTTCGATAAGCTGGTGAACAGGCGCGCGTGGCAGCGGCGGACGGCGCGGGAGCGCGTGCTCGAGGTGAAGGCGTTCGTGGAGAGGCACCGGCGAGGGCCGCAGCGCTTCGGTCACGACGACGATCCGCGGGAGCGTCTGCTCGCGGTGTGGATCGGCAACGTGCGCGCGCAAGGCCTCGAGGGCCTCGACGGGCACTGGCGCGCGCAGCTGGAGGCGGCGCTGGACGCGGATCTCATTCAGGTCCAGGCGCTGGAGGCGTGGTGCGAAAAGCACCAGAGGATGCCGGTGGAGAAGGCCGAGGATGACGAGGAGCGCAGGCTGGCCAATTTCATCGCGAACCACGAGCGGAAGGGCCGCGCGGCGTCCTTCAACGCGCCCGCGACCTTCGACGCGCTGCGGCAGAAGTATGCGCAGGCGGCCGCCGCGCGCCGCGACGCCGAAAGCAGGGGGGCGGAGGCGCGGGCGCTCGAGGCGCACCGGCAGGAGCTGCTGCAGCGCGCGGCCGAGGAGGAGGGGGAGGAGGCCTGCGGGGAGGAGGAGGAGGAGGAGCAGGAGGAAGAGCCGGACCCGGCCGACTGCCTCGCGGAGGAGCGGCGCGCGGAGGTCACGCAGGATATGTTCGCCGGGTTCCAGAGGGCAGACAGGGCGCTGGCTCGGCGGGTGAAGACCGCGCTCGTGGGCGCCCTGCTGTCGTACGAGGACGCGCTGCAGGGCGCCGCGCTCGGGCTCGACGTCTTCGCTGCCCTGGCCAAAGACAGGCGGGTCCGCGAAGCCTTGGCCGCCCCAGCGGCCGAAGAGCCGCGCCGCGAGGCGCTCGGAGAGGAGGATGAGGAGGAGGAAGGAGAGGAGCAGGTGGAAGAGGAGCTGGAGGAAGAGGAGGAGCAGGAGCAGGAGAAGCAGGAGCAGGAGGAGGGCGACGACGAGCGACGAGAGCAGGAGAAGGGAGACGCAGAGATGGCGGACGCGGACGAGGAGCCGCGGGGCATGGCGGACGAGGAGGAGCTGCCCGCGGGCGTCGGCCAGGAGCACGAGGAGTTCGTGCGGTACGTGCTGGCGACCTGCATGCTGTCGTGGGTGCCTGTCTTGCCGAGGTTCTTCGCGGGGGAGGCGCCGGAGGCGGAGCTGCAGCGGCAGGTGGCGGAACTTGAGCGGCTGCGGGACGTCGCCCTGGGGCGCGACGCCGCCACGGCGCAGGACAACGTGGCGCGGTCGCAGGCGATCCGGCGCCTGCGCAAGGCCGACCCCGAGCTGCTGCGCCGCACGCCCGTGCCCAATTCGGACGTGCGGGAGCCCTGGGAGCAGTGGCAGCGCCTGCTCCAACGGCTCGAGCAGGAGGGCGTGGAGCGCGAGGTCTGGGTCTGCTGCCGTCGCGAGCCGCTGCGCTGGCGCGCGCCGCTCCGCGACGACGGCAAACTGGGGCCGGTCCGCGCGCCGCCGCTGCCGTCGCTGGACGCCGCCGAGGGAGAGGTCTGGAGGCCTGGGGAGGTGCGCGAGGCGACTCGCCAGGCGCGGTACGCAGAGCAGGCGCGGCTGGACGGCGCACCTGGCGCCCCGGTGCACGGCAGCGTGCTCCTGCGCCTCGCCTCTGATTTCCTCTGCTACAAGTGCCAGCAGGAGTTCGAGCGCGAGCGGGGCGGAGGGGACGTGATGAGCGACGAGGAGGTCACTTCGTGGTGTGAGAGGCTGCATTTCACGTCGAAGAAGAAGCTGCCCAGTTTGGCGGCGAAGCGCGAGGCGGTGGAAGCGGAGCGCGCCCGCGCCGTGCGGCGAAAGCAGGCGGCCCGGTGCGCGGCGAGGGGGGAGAACGGATTCGCTGAGTTCCGCGGTCTGCTGCTGGAGAACGAGTGCTTTCACCAGGACAACTGCGAAGCGAGCGTGAAGCACGACCAGCGACACGCCCTGGAGCCTGGTACCAGCGCGCGGGGCCCGACGGGAGCAGGCTGGCGCCGTGGCCGCGCGTCTTCGGTATTCCGAAATCGTGGGCCGGCCATGGTGGTGCGTTCTTCTCCGAGGCCGTGGAGTCGGGCTTCCCCGCCGACACGTTCCCCCAGGGGCGGCGCGGCTACTACACGGGCGAGCCGGGCGACGTGCCCGCGGAGCTCTGGCTGTTGCGTGCCTGGTGCCGCGCGCGCGGCGGCGTCGCTCGCATGGGCGACGCCCTGGCCGCGCGCTTGCAGCAGCTCGAGGGCGACCGCGACATCATGTACAGGGTGGAGGCCGCGGAGGGCGCCGGGCGATCCCCGGGGAGTGGCGACCTGAAGCCGCCCGTGTACTTGGCGGACCTGAAGCCGCAGGCGATCCCCGAGTGGCCCGTCTGGCAGCAGCTCCTCAAGCTGAAGCCTCAGGCGGCGCGGCAGGTGGCGACTTTCGTGCGCCGGGAGCGGGCGGGCGTGGGCTTGACGTGGAACCTCGCCGCGGGGCACTGGGACCTGGACCAGCAGCGCCTGCTCGCCGCGCTCGACAGGGATCCCGCGTTGCTCGCCGCGGTGGAGAAGAACGCCGCGGCTGCAAAGAAGGACAAGGATGTCCTGATTGCTCTCGACGATTTCCGTGCCTGTCACGGCGGTGTCTGGCCGGACGCGTTCGCCGATCGGCGCGGGGAGCCCGATTTCAAGGAAGCGAAGCTCGCGCGGGGCGTTGCAAGGGTGGCGACGAAGTATTCGCAGGAATTCGTGCGCATCTGGTTGGACCGAACATGCAGCGACTGGCTGCGGCTGGCGGGGTGCGGGGATGAGGTGGTGGGAGGAGGGGCCGGCGGCGACGACTCTTCGGGGGGCGGCGGCGGCGGCGGCGGCGGCGGGTCTGCTTCGGGCAGCGGCGCGGGCGGTGGACCAGCGTCGGGGTCGGGCTCTGGTTCGTGGGGGCCGGGCGACGGTGGCGCGGGCGGCGACGGCGACGGGGGCGCGGGCGGGGGCGCGGGCGGGGGCGGGGGCCGGCTGCTCGGCGGCGGACCGAAGAGGCAGGCCCCCGAGGGGCCGGGACCGCGGACTCGCGGGGCGGCGAGAAAGGACCAGGAGCGGTTGCAGCAGGAGCGGCTGCGGAAGGAAGAGGAGGAGCGTCTCGCAGGGAAGACAGTGAAGGCAGGGGACGTGGAGGTGAACGTGGGTCTCGATGACCCCCACGTGAGCGAGGAGGGCACCCTGCCGGCCTGGCTCCTGGACCCCGCGCCCTGCGTCGCTGGCAGGTGCCGCGCCCGCGTCTGGCGCCCGTACAAGGGCGGGCGCGTTCTCTGGCAGTGCAGCAGGAACCCGTGCAAGGGTCAGGGAGAGTTCTGTGGGGGCCATGGCAGTCCCGAGCAGCGACCTTTTGGGGAGTGGGACCCGGACCAGCGCCACGGCTCCCTGACGCGCGAGCGCCCGGAACGGTATGACTTGGCCGTGAAGGAGGCGCGGTTGCGCGAGACGGAGGCCGGCGGCGCCCCGCCCGCCCCGACCCCGGCCATCGCTGCCGCTCGCAAGGCGCGCGTGCCCAGGCTCCAGCCCAAGTATGTGGCCCTCCCGTGTGGCGAGCGCCACCCTCTGCGGGCGTTTAAAGAGGCCCCTGAGGCTCTCCCGCCGTTCCCGTGCCGCCTCTGCGACCAGAACTTCGCCACACATGCCGGCTTCATGACGCACGTGCGCGAAAAGCACCACGGGTGGCCGGAGTACAGGAAGCGCCTGTTCTACCTGGCCGAGCAGTGGCCGCAGCAGGACGACGACGTGCGGCCCGTGCGGCCCCAGGAGTGGCGGCAGTGCGTGGAGGCCTTCTCGGAGCACCTCGTCACGGGGTCTCGCGACTGGCCGGCCTGCGCAGCGCCCGCCGATTCGGGGGAGGCCGCCGCCGCCGCTGCCGCGCCGGACGCGCCGCGCGCCTGGTGGAAGCCGTCCGGCGCGGACGGGGCCGCGCCGCCCGCGGGCGTGGACATGCCGCCCGTGGACATGGACGCGCTGGGCGCTGCTCCGGCGGCGTCGGACGCCGAGGGGCCCGAGCCCGGGCAGAGTCGCCGCGCCGTGCGCTCGAGAGTGGCCTGCTGCGTCTGCGCTCGGCTCCACTGGGCGGACGAGCTGCAGCGCGTGCACTTCTGGCAGGAGCCGGGCGGCGCCGGGGAGCGTTCGCTGCTCTGCGACGAGGTGCCGAAGCGGCCCGCGCGCGCCGAGCTCGAGGCGGCGAGGGGAGAGGCATCGGAGGCCGCGGGCGCGCAGGCGCAGGCCATGCGCCTGACGCAGCGGCAGCGCGCCCACGCGCTCCTGGACCCGGCGCGGTACTACGCCCGGTGGCGCTTCGTGCGCGAGGGCCCCGACGGCGCCGAGCACCCGGGCGGCATCCCCCTCGAGGAGCTGGAGGCGTCCGCAGTGCGCGACCCTGGCCCCGACGGGAAGCTGTGGCTCTTGCACAAGAAGTGCTTCAAGATTGACAAGCGCGAGTCAGACGGAGTGCTCGTGGCCGACGCGACGCAGAAGGTGCCCATCTGCGCGGGGTGTCACGGCGCGCTCACCAAGAGTTTGCCCACGATGCCGCCCTGCGCGCTGGCCAACGATCTCTGGATCGGTCGGCTGCCACCGCCGCTGCGGAACCTCACGCTGGGCGCGAAGCTTCTGCTGCCCATCGCGCGGGGCATCGTGCGGCGGTTCAACTGCAAGACCGATTCTGGCGAGTGGGCTCCAATCGACCAGCAGATCAAGGCGTACGTGGGGAACTTCGTGGCGTTCCCGCAGGCGGACGGCGGTCGGCAGGTGCTGTCTCTGCCGCCGCGGGAGAGCGACCTTGTCGAGTTTGTGCAGATTGTCTTCGCGGGGTCCGATCCTGCCACTCTGCAGAAGGCGCGGTTGGAGGAGCTCGGCGTGCCCCTCGACGATTTCAAGCGCGCTTACGAGTACCTCCGCGACACGAACGAGCAGTACGCCGCGGTGCGGTGGGACGAAGAGGCCGCGCGAAACTTTGCGGACCCCGAGGGCGACGGCGATGGCGACGGCTCCTCGCTCCTGGGCCTGCCTCGCTGTCTCGCGGCGTGCGTGGCCGTGGGGGGTGAGGGTGGCGACGCTCGCCAGGAGGGCCCGGCCGATGCCGTGCAGCCCGGCGTGGGCTCGGCCCCGCCGAAGCGGACGAGTGCAGGCGCTGCGAGCGCGGAGGGCGACGCGAACGCGGCGGCAGACGGCGGGGGCGAGGCAGGGGGCGAGGCAGGGGCCAGCGGTGAGGACGCTACTGGCGCCGGTGGGGAGGATGCAGAGGGCGACGAGGGCGAGGCTGGCGAGGGAGAGGGCGGCGAGGGTGTCGAGGAGGGCGAGTACTGCGCCGCCGTCGCGGACGCCGACATCATGGCCGATCTGGACAAGCAGTGGGCGAATGTGCACCTCAGCCTCCAGAAGGCGGAGGAGATTGCGCGCGAGAAGCAGCGCGCGGAGGCAGAAACGCGGCAGTTCGACGGCATGGAGAATTTCCAGGACCGAGATCTCGACCGGCGCTTGGCGGAGGCCGCGGAAGAGGCCCGCAAGGCTGCGAAGTTGCTCACCAACTGCAAGAAGGAGGCGCTCACAAAGAAGCTGGAGCAGACGGAGCAGAAGATTCAGGCCACTCGGCCTCCTCCAGGAGTTGCCGGGAAGCGCGCGGCGGCGGCGGCGGCGGCGGCGGCGCGCCGGCCGGGGGCCCCGAGGCCGGGGGGGCGAGGCGCGCGGTGCGGGTCGTCGTGCCCACTGGAACGGAGCCTGTCAGCATGTTCTCGCCCGGTTTCTGGAGCGCCTTCGACCCCGTCGCGTTTCCGTATGGGGACGGCGTCTTCGGACTCGAGAGGGACGCCAAGTTGACGTACGACGAGTGGTGCCGGTGCCTCATGGCTCGCGAGGAGCTCGAGTACGCGGTCCCCGACGACGTCTCGGCGCCCGACGCTGCGCGGGCGCCCGCGCCCGACGCTGCGAAGGCGCCCGCCGCGTCTGAGTCGCCCGTGCCGCGCTGGCGTCGCCACGCAGACCTGCTCACGGCCCAGTATTGCCTCTGGCGCAGAAAGGCAATCATTCAGTCGGCCAGGTTATTCGTGCGCAAGCACCGCCTCGGGGAAAGCATCGCGGACCTGGCCGCTTTGACGCCGGAGGATCTGGCGCTGGTCGTGGCCGAGCTCGGCAGGGGGGCGGGCCTGAAGCAGGCCCTGGGCCACGAGGGCGTGCCCCGGAACGTCAAGAGCGCGCTGCGCAGCATGCTGCTCAGCAACCGCGATGTCGTCGGCTCCGACGCGCACCGGACCACGCTGCGGCACATCAGTACCAGCTACACCCGGCTCTTTGGTCCGCCCCTGGTGTTCACGACGCCGAACATCGCGGACACTCGGAACCTGATGGTGTCCCTGATGTACGAGGGCGCCTCCGTGCAGCAATGGCGGCTGCTGGAGGAGACTGCTCCCGTGATGCCCTCGACGCGGGAGATGCTGCGGCGGGTGGCCGCAGACCCGGTGTCGCAGGCCATGGTCACGAACCTCATGCTGGAACTGTTCCTGGAGCATGTCGTCGGCGTCACGCCGCAGCGCGGGGCCACGGGCGTCTCCGACGGCGTGGCCGCCACGGGGGCGTGTGGAGCGTTCGGGCTCGTCCGCGCGTATTTCGGCCCCGTGGAGTCGCAGGGGCGCGGCGGCATCCATCCGCACATCCACCTGTGGCGCCTGCACCCGATGACTGGCGCGTTCCTCGCGAAGCTGCGCGCGGGGGACGTCGATGGCCTCGAGGAGCGTCTGAGGAAGTGGAGGGGGGCCGTGCTCGCCCGGGTTGGCAGCGTGCAGTTCGACGCGGCGGAGGAGGTGGGCCGGCAGCTGGGCTTGGACGGGCGGGACGGGCGGGAGTGGCTGCCGCCGCTTCCGCTCGCCCCGCGGGATCGACGTCTCGCGTTCGCGGACGGGAAGCTGGAGGAGAGCGACCTCTCCTTGCAGTGCCATACGATCGCTGGCGCCTCGCGCCGCCAGCTCGGGAAGCTTCTCAAGCCGGAGTACGACGCGGGGCGCCGCTCTGTCCGTGATGACAAGAAATTGTCCACAGAAGAGCTGCGGAACGAGGTTGCGGCCATGATGAAGATCGATCTCGCAGAGGAGCGAGCGATGCTGGAGGAGCAGCCCGCAATTGAGGGTCCGCGCCGGCAGCGCCCGTTCGCGCCGTTGGCAGATCCAGAGCCCGATCCCCATGAGCAGCGGGCACAGTACCCGGCGGTCTTTGGCGAGCCTCTCACGGGTGCGCACGTGACGCTGCAGCCGCAGTACCGCCGCAAGCCTGCGTACCGCGAGCGCGCGGGCGGCACCGCGGCCATGCACTTTGCGGACCGCCCGGACGAGGAGGCGCGCACCTGGGCGGGCTGCTTCGCGCGGGACGCGCGCAAGTGTATCATCCGTGGCCACCTGCACAGGTGCGGTCCCACGTGCTGGAAGCACAAGACGAACGACGATGTGCCTCAGCACTGCAAGGTGTGCCGGCTTGGCTTCTACCACGAGTACGAGACTGCGGTGTACAGCCACCCGTCCAGGAAGCGCCCGGCCGCCTCTCTCGTCTGGCGGCGCCTGCGCAAGGGGAAGGATTTGGTGCTTCCGGAAGGTGCGAAGGTTCAGTACGCGTGCGGTCCGTTGGAGGAGGGGCAGTGGAACCCGCCTGGCGAGCGCCTGGATCTGGACGACGTTCCGGCTGAAGGCTACGGCCCGTGGGCGCACCGCTGCAACCGGTACGGCAGAGCTGGTCGCGTCGACGTGGTGCGGTACCACCCGTACCACGGGAGCACGAACCCTGTGGGCCAGGTGTGTCTGCGGAGCAACCTGGACGTCCAGTGTCTGGACCGCGTGGTGCTCGACCTGCCCGGCGACGACAGCGTCAGGGGCGCGTCCGCGGCCGACGGCGACCCGGCCGTGCCGCCGCCTCCGGAGCCTGGTGCGTTCGCCGAGCCGGTCGGCGTCGCGTCGGAGGCGCTGGCTGGGGCCGAGACTGGCGGCACCGGTTGCGACGAGGGCGCCGGGCAGAGCGGAGGTTCCACGGGTTCAGGGGTGTCGGCCGCAACGCAGGGCGTGGGCGGAGCGGGCGAGGGGTCGGCGCGCGCGCCTGCGGCGGGGGGGGCGCGCCTGCCCGTGGGCCGCCGCCTCGGCCTGCCCAGGGGAGGAGGCTTGCTCGGCGGGGCCCCGACCACCACGATGGACGATCCCGACGCGGGGGACATCTGGGACATGGGTGGGGGCGATGAAGATGTGTTCGATTTGGCCGATGCGTATGACCTGGGTCCGCCGCCTCCGCCGACGCCGGAACAGAGCGGCGGAAAGCAGGCAGTCGGGCCAGCAGATCCACCGGGCGAGGACACCGCGAGGTTCTGCGCGGCTTCGTGTTACGACGGCAGCCGGCCCGGGTTCGTGTTCAAAAACGGGGAGCAGGGCCTGGGCTACTACAGCGACGGGCGCGCGGAGCGCGAGCTGGCAGAATCAGCCGTCCAGACAGAGCCGAGGTCGCGGGCGCCGGGCCGCGCCGCATCGAGCGCTGCGTCTGGCGGCCCTGCATCGAGCGCGCCCGCCTCGCCCGCCGACTCCGCCTCAGCTGCTGGCGCGAGCGGCAGCGGTCCGCCCGGCAGCCTGCGGGAGCACGTTTTGCACTCGCTGGAGGCCGTGTTCATGGACGCCATCAATATGGCGCACTACCAGACGGACTACACGACCAAGGCGGGGCCGATCGCGGGAGACCTCGGAGTGCTGCACGCGCAGAGCACCGGGTTGGAGTGGCTCCGACTCCAGCAGAGGGCGGAGCGGGAGGCGGATGAGGCGGCGGAGGAGGAGGGCAAGGAGGACGTCGACGGGGCCCGGGCCGCTGCTGTGGCTCGTCGCAGCGGCTGGGGCGGAGTGCTCGACTCTGCCAGGCGAACTCTCATCAAGCTCACGACCAGCTCGCACCGGGCGCTCCTGAAGAAGTTGCCCGAGATGATGTTTCAGATGCAGTATGGCCACGAGTGCTACTGCTCCCATGACACCTGGACTCTGTATTGCAAGGGGATCGTGGCGCTGGCGTACCAGGCAAGCCACGCGTTCACAAGCAAAAGGACGACTTCTGGACCGACCCCCGCGCAGAGGATATCGAGGTGGACCAGCCGGCCGCGGGAGAAGAGGACGGCGAGGGAGGGGGCGGTATCATGGATGCGCTGGACGAGGGACGCGCAACGCTTCGCGCCGAGGTCGTCAACGGCGTCGTCGGGGAGGGCGCGGCTGCCGGTGCTGCTGGGGGGGGGCGCCCCGAGCAGGAGCAGCAGCAGGCTGTCGAATACCGGGCGCGGCAGGAGCACGACATGAAGATGGACTGGTTGCATCGCGGCGACAGGGAGCCCCTGAAGTCCATGGGCATGTACCATTACGCCATGTACGTGTACACAGCGCAGGCCAACCCGCTCCACTTCGACGCGCAGGACTTCGAGACGTACGCGTTCGCCGACTCGCACCCGGCCGCCGCCTCCCGAGTGCAGAAGCTCCGCGTCGGCGCGCCGTTCAGGGTGCCCAAGTTCTTCGGCTTCGCGATGCCTTCGAAGGAGAAAGACAAAGAGGTGAACGCGCTGTTCAAGTCTGTGATCTTTCGTCCGTTGCAGCCGGCTGAGAAGGGGGCGGCGGCCTGGGCGCCCTACAGGGCCGGTGTCGACGCGTCCGGGAAGCATAAGCCTGCCTGGGAGGAGTGGTGGGCGAAGCAGGTGGCGTTGTCCAGGCAGTACGAGGAGTGCGAGCGGCGAGCTGGAAAGTGGTTCACGATCGAGGACATCGATGTGAACCGGGGCCCAGACGAGCGTCCAGGCCATTTTGCACAGCGCCCCAGCGCCGCCGAGTTCATGGCGCGCTGGACCGTCCAGGTCGCGACGAACCTCGACGTGGAGGCGGAGGCGAAAGGGCGGCCGCGAATCAAGACTCGTCCGGAGGCCAAGGACTTTGTGTACTCTGAGCTGCAGCCAGCGGAGAATCGGCCTGCCGGGGAGGCGGACGAGGAGGAGGGGGCGGGCGCCGGTGGCGGAGCCTTCGACGGTTTTGCTGAGGAGGTGGACGAGGGGGAGGCGGACGAAGCGTGGGCGGCGCACCGACAGATGGCCAGGGTCCCCGTGCCGGATAGCGAGGTGCCCGCGGTGGCCCAGCTGGAGCAAATTCGTGGCTCGTCACAAAGCCTGGTCTATAAGAACATCTTCCTTGAGGGTTATGCGAAAGACCATAAGCCGCAGCCTGCTGCCGCGAGTACTGGAAGGAAGACCGGCTTCGGTGGTCTCGACTTGGACGACTCTCAGTTCGAGGAAGGCAAAGCACAGCAGAAGGAGGCGTTCCGATACAGGAAAAAGGGAGCTGAGGGCTTGTCTGGGGATGGCGACGGGGGGGGGGGCCTCGTGGGTTCGGCGCCTGCCGTGATCGTGCCTGGTCGGCCGCCGGCGCCCGCGGTTGCCGGCGACGAGAAGCGGCCGCCGCGGGCGCGCGACATCGCGCAGAGGCTGTTGGACGAGTGGGCGACCAGGGCGGACAACCCGTTGACGTTCAATAAGGAGCAGAAGGCGGTGGTCGCCCTGGTCGTGGGCCAGGTGGAGGCCATCGTGGCATACGAGGAAGATCTGAGCAGCGGGAAAAGCCCGAAGCCGGTGGAGCAGATGGCTCTCCTGTTGCACGGGGAGGGCGGGACGGGGAAGACGGAGGTTGTGAAACTGCTGCGGCGTCTGTTCGCCGAGGTGTTCGGCAAGGGATCGGAGATCGCCGTGGCCTCGTCGAACAGCGCCGCGCGCGTCATCGGGGGGGAGACGATCCACAGCGGCTTCGGGCTGAGCGGGCAGCAGGCCTTGACCATCGCTAGGCTCTCCGGGCAGAAAGTCGAGGATGATTTCGTGGACCGCATGAACGCTCTCAAGGCCGTCATCGTGGAGGAGGTGTCCATGGTGCCGCCTGCGCTTCTCGGCGCTGCATCGTTTCGCATGTGCAAAGCCCGTAAGGCGACGCACAATTGCGACGTGGACCTGTACATGGAGCGGGGACACATGTTCGGGAAGGCTCCGATTGTCATGTTCCTGGGTGACTTTTATCAGCTGGGCCCTGTGAGCGGCAAAGGCAAGAGGTCTTCCCTGCTGCAGCGTGAGGCACCCGACCAGTGGGTTCACGTCCGCAATGGGCAGTCGATATTCCTGGACGGCGTCACCCACGCGATGTTTCTGTACGAGACGCACCGCTTCAAGGACAGGCTCGTTACTCCGCACGCGCCCTGCCCTTTCATGCCAGGGTTCTTGAAGACCATGAGGGAGGGCAAGAAGTTGACGGCCGAGCAGAAAAGGGTGGTGCAAGGGTGGGTGGTCCGACCCGGTAAGAACGACAAGCGGCTGCAGGACCCCGCTGTCAAAGACGGGTTCGAGATGGGCATCGCCTGGGAGGCCGTGCACAGGCAGATGCAGTATCGGGCCGTGCGAGAGGCCAGGGAGAAGGGGCAGATGCTGCTGTACGTACAGGCCGTGGACCTGCCTCCAACCCCCGCGGCCTTCGTTGAGGAGCATTACAAGGCCATGCTGCAGGTGCCGAACGTGAACAACACTGGTCACCTCATCGGCATGTGCCCGCTGTACATCGGCATGCGTGTGCGGCTGACCGTGAAGTTGTCGGCGAAGCACCAGATCGTCCAGGACGCCGTGGGGGAAGTCAAGGACGTGAGGTTCCACCCGCGAGAGTTCGAGACGCCGGGCGCGGATTGGCGCGAAAAGAAGCCTCACGACGCCCACCGGCTCGGTTATTATCGATGCAAGCGTTTGCCTCGCGGTGTCCTCGTCAAGTTTGATGACTTCACGGAGGACCTAGGGTTCGGAGAAGGGGTCGTGCAGATCGCGCCGCACAGGGCGTCCTGGGAGTGGAACCATCACTACTACGAAGACGATGGCGAGCGCAAGCTTCGGAAGGTGAAGGTTACGAGGTACCAGATCCCGTTGCTGCCAGAGAAAGTTCGCACCGTGCAGACGGCGCAGGGCTTGGGCATGGATGCGGCCACCATGGTGCTCCAGAAGCCCATGAACATGGGCGCCGATGACTGGTGGCTGCACCTGTACGTCATGCTCAGTCGCGTTCGCGTGGCCCATCGCGTCCTCGTCTACAACCTGCCGCCCTGGGACATCCTGCAGCGGGGCCCGCCCCAGTACGTCCGCGAGGGGGTCCAACGCTTCGAAGGCAGGATTTTCAAAGCGAGTTACGAAATCGCCAAGCAGAGGGCGCAGGAGTACGGCTGGGACGTGGGGGATGGGCCCGCGGGACGGGGCAACCCGGAGTCGAGCTCGGCGCCCGCGCCGCCGACGGTGCCTCGGGCGTCGCCGCCAGGCCCGCCTCGCGCCGTGGGGAGCTCAGCGGGCGTCGGTGACGAGGTGGGCGACGACGACGACGACGACGCCACTGGATCAGCGCCTTCGGACGGGGAGGTGGCCCCTGCGGCGTCTGTGCAGACGCCTCTGCCCTCGCATGCGCTGCGCCCGGGCCAGGCTCTGACGGTGCCGCCGGCATTCATTGCGCCGGACGCGGGGCCTGCGGGGCGGGGCAGGGGCCGCGGCCGCGGCGGCGACGCGACGGGGGCCGCAGATGCGGCGGCGGCACCGTCCACTGGGAGCGCTGCTTCGCGGGGGCGTGGGCGCGGGGGTGCCGGCCGCGGCGCCGGTAGGGGCACCGTCGTGCCGAGGGATCTTTGGGGGGAAATGTTTCGCACGGCGGCGACTGTTGGCGATGGTGCAGAGCCGCCAGAGCTGCGCCCGCTGGACCGGGATCTGTGCATGGCAGCTTACGGCGTGTCCCAGGAGGAGGTCACCAGGGAGCTGCAGTGGCACTGCGGCCGCGGCTCTGGCGTGGGCATCGCAAACCTCGGCAATACTTGCTTCGTGAGCTCAGTCGCGCAGGTGCTGCTGCGCCTGGCTCCCTTCCGTCGGCTTCTCCACGAGCACGGCCGGTGCCCTCTGGGTGCAGACTCTTGCGCGGCGTGCGCGCTCGGAGCTCAGGCCGCGGCTCTCTCTGTCCAGGGGGTCGACGCCGTCGCGCCACTCGCTATAGCCGCGCGCAAGGGGCTCTTTGGTGAGCGAGAATTTGCAGAATTCGATCAGCAAGGGAGACCGAAGCAATGCGACGCGTCAGAGTTCTTCCTGGCCGCCCTCCATGCCGTTACCGCGGCCGAACACCCCGTTTGCACCGCAGGGGGGGCTCACGGGCAGCGCAGTGTGCTCCAGCAGCACGTCTGCGGCATTGCGTTTCGGCAGCGGAGGCGATGCGCCGCGTGCACAGCAAGTTCGGACAAGGGGGAAATTAAGACGTTTCTCAAGGTGGTGCCTTCCGAATTGCTCGGCCCCGACTACCGGGGCCGTGCGATCTGGAGGAGTTGATCCGGCTGGAATTAAGGCATGTCGGTGAGCCAGGGCAAGGATGTCCGGCGCACGCTCACCTCGATGATGCTCAGAGGGCGGCGGCCGGGGTCTGTCAAGGCATCAGGGTATATACAGGCAATCGCTGGGAGCGGTCGCCGCCCGTGCTCTTCGTGATCGTGCAGCGGGTGATAGGCGAGTGGTACGACAGACGCCCTGTGCGCTTTCCTCAGATTCTGCGGCCTGTGGATTCCGAGTGCGAGTACGATTTCTCGGGGGTCGTGGTGCACCAGGGCGAAAGCGCGACGAGCGGACACTACTATGCGTATGCATCCGTGGGCGTGAACGAATACGCCAAATTCGACGACAGTACTGTCCACCTCCAGACTTGGGCGCAGATCGCCAGAAACCACCAGGTGCACATGGGCGCGTATGTGTTTGCGTATGTGCGCAGGGCGGGTCCGCGGGGCGGAGGCGGCGGGCGCGCGGCGGCGGGGTCTGCGGGGGGCGCCGGCGGCAGCGCTGGTGCGGGACCGTCTGGTGCGCCGCCGGCTCCGCCGACTGCGCCTCTCGGGCATGCAGGCGGGCGCGCGGCGGGGTCTGCGGGGAGCGGCGATGGCGGCGGCGGCGCTGCTTCCAGCACGTCTGCCGCGCCGTCTGCGCCGCCGAGTGCGCCCGCCGGGCAGCAGGCGTCGGGTGGCGAGCCACCGGGCAAGCGGCGTCGGGCGGGTGGCGGGGATCCTGGCGCTGGCGACGGGGACCCCGGCGCTTCGGGGCAGCCGCAGCCGCCGTTGCGCAGGGGCAAGAAGCGCGGGCTGTCCCCGCCTGCTCTGGGCAGCACGGGCGGCGAGGACGACGACGCTGGCAGGGCCTCGGGCGTCCCGTCCGCGGGCCCGGCTCCTGCCGCGGTCGAGCCAGGCGTGGGGGCGCCACCTGCCGACCGCGAGTGGCATCGCTTTACGCCGAAGACGATCGATGAAAGGAAATGTTTGGCTCGTACTTGGGGGGATGGAGTGGGTGCGCAGTGCCGCAGTTTCCCCGCGGAGGGATGCGGCGTGTTCTGCAAGAGGCACTTCGGCCAGCAAGGGGCAAAGGGGTGGCATGGGCGCGTGGACGGGGCAATCCCGGAGGCAAAGTTGAAGGAGTTCCAGGAGCGAGCGGCGCGCAGTGCGTCGGGCGCTGTTTCTGCGCCGGTGGTTCCAGCGGCGGGGACCCTGCCCGAGGCTTCGCCCGCGGCTGCGCCTCCAGAGGTGTTCGCCCAGGGCGGCTTCGAGGGTGCGCGAGAGGCCGCCGCGTCCGAGGGTGCTGGGGATGCTGGCGCGCACTGTGGGGCTTCGGCCCCGTCAGTGGGCGGTGGAGGCGGGGCGACGACGAGGATTGTGGCTGGCGTTGTCGTTCGTGTGGGCGCCGGCGCTGGCACGGCGTCCACCGAACCGCCGCGCCCTCAAGCGCGCCCGCGCATCGCCACAATCGGGATTCCGGACGTGGAGGCTCACGAGAAGGCGCAGCAGGCGAGGGAGGCGGAGACCGCGCGCAGGCGACGCGAAGAGGGCGAACGGGGCCGCGTGACAGACAGGACAGGCGTAGACCTACCCCGCTCTGATCCACACAGGTTGGGATGAGATCGCCCCTCCATGGCCGCTTGCCAGGGCGTCCCTCATTGAGTGTGCGGGCGTGCGTTTGTGTATTCGTGTGTGTGTGTATGTGTGTCTGTGTGTCTTAGTGTGCGCGTGTATGTCCGCGTGTGCACTTGAGACCCGCGCTCGCGCCTGCGACGCGGCGCGCTTCCTGAGGAAACGTGCATCCTTGTGTGTGCGTGTGTGTGTGTGTCTGTGTGCGAGCACGGCGCTGGCACCCCCGCCGCCCCCTTCCCCCTTCTCCCCCCCCATCTCTTCGGCGCTCCGCGAGGGCGGAGTGGCTGGAGTGGAGGGAGGGCCGGCCCCAACATGGGGCGGTGCCTCCCCCCTCCGGAGCGCCGGCGGGGAGGGCGGTGGCGCTTGGGGGCGGCTGGGGGGCGCGGGGGTAGAGTGCGCTGCTTAGTCGGGGAATGGGTCTGTCACCGCGTTGTCGTCTGTGCGTGGTTAGCCGCGGGTGTTCGCGATTGCGTCTGTGTGTGCGCTTGTGTGTGTGTGTGTTTGTGGTGGTGGTGGTGGGGGGGGCTCGCGCGTGTCTCGTATGTGTGTGTGTGTGTGTGTGTGCGCGACCGTGTGTGCGTGTGCGCGTGCGTGTCTGGGTGCTCTGCGTGTGCGCGTTTGCGCGTGTGTGTGTGTGGACCTTTGCGTGTGTGTGTGTGTGTGCGTGTGTGTGCATGTGTGTATGTGCGCATGTGTGTGGAGCATGCTGGCGTACGTGTGTGCTCTTGTGTGCTAGTCTGTGTGTGTGTGCGTGTGCTTGCTTGTGTGATATCCTCTTTGCCATCCTGTTCGTTGTTCGTCTGCGCATGTGCGTGTGCGCGTGCGTGCGCGCGGTGCTGCCGCCGTCCGCGCGCCCCCCACCCCTCCCCCCTCCCCCCCCTCTGGCGCTCCGCGAGGGCGGAGTGGTTGGAGCGGAGGGAGGGCCGGCCCCAAAATGGGGCGGTGCCTCCCCCCTCCGGAGCGCCGGCGGGGAGGGCGGGGGTGCGTGGGGGCGGCAGGGGAGCGCGGGGGGGGGGGGCCGAGTTGGCTGCGGTGCGTGCGTCATCGTGTGGTCGTCAGTGCGTAGGTTTCCATGGATGCTTGCGTGTGCGTCTGTGTGCGTGGGTTGTGCGTGCGCGAGTGTGTGTGTGTGTGCGTGTGTGCGTGTGGGTGTTTGTGTGTGCCCCCGTGTGTCTATGTGCTTGTGTGATCCGTGTGCGTGTGCGCGTCCCTGTGTGTATGTGAGATGTGCTGTGTGTTCGTGTGTGCGCGTTTGCGCGTGTGTGTCGCCCTTTGCGCGTGGATGTGTTGCGTGTGCGTGTGTGTGTGAGTGTGTGCGTATGTGTGTGTGTGTGTATGTGTGCGTGTGTGTGTGTGTGTGGAACATGCTGGCGTATGTGTGCGTTCTTGTGTATGTATATGTGTTTGTATGTGTGTGTGTTCGTGTGTGCGTGCTTATGTGCGTGTGCTCGTTTGTGTGAGTGCCTCTTTGCTATCCGGGTTTTGGACGCTACCAATATTGGCCCACCCGGCCGAGGCGGACAATGTGGCAACTTTTGGGTGGTTTTGCGAATATTTGAAAGATATTTGACCATTTATTTTGAGAAAGCAGATTTTTCGCACCTGTAGACAAATATGAGGGCCTCTCTCTCTTAATATAAGCTCTCTAGGTGCATTTTTACCATTGAAACACTTGGCGGAACCAACTTCATGTCGACATCAAAAAAATCATGTTTTCTCTTTTTCGAGAAATGCTTCCAGAAGCCCTCTCTTTTCATGCTAAGCACTCTTACGCGTGCTAGGAGCTCTACGAAGTTCCCGGCGGTGACCAGGTTGACGGTTCACCGCCGGCGCCAGTCCGTGCAGAAGAGAATTCAGAAGCATCAGTGTTGTTCGGCTGTTGCATCCGAGAGATGAAATTGCTTGGGCTGAAGAACTATTTTTCCGGTGTTTTTTTTTGTTTTCGACATAATATAGCTCTACAAGTCCCTGGCGGTAACAAAGGTCGACGGTTTACCGCCGGCGCCCAGTTCTGACGCGCTGGAGAGCTAGTAGGCAAGACAAATCTCGACGGAACTTTTGCTGACTTTTAGGCGGTTGAAGATAACTCGTAGCTCCCCTTAGCTAGTTGCTGGAAGCTTAAGAGTAATTCCGGCGCGCTGGAGAGCTAGTTGGCAAGCAATATCTCGACAGACGTTTTGCTGATTTTTAGTCGGTTGAATTTTTTCTTCTCGAAAATCAACCATTCGTTAGAGCTCTAGTATTCTTTCTGACCATACCTCGTAGAGCTCTTCGACGAGATGAGCTAAGAGGAATTCGGGCGCAGGGTGGAGCTAGTTGGCCGACCCGACCAAAAGAGACAATGTGGTAACCTGGGGTCGGTTTTTGGAACATTGTGCAAGATTTGACAATTCGTTTTCATAAGTTGGATTTTTCCTACCTACAATAAGCTATGGCGCATCTGCTGGTAAAATTTTCAGGGCTCTAGAAGCAATATTACTATCAAAAGACTTGCGGGAACCGACTTTGCCCGCAGTACAGTTTGGCAGGTGACGGTGGTTGGCTTTACTTAACTCGAGCTGTCAGCAATCTACAGACCTCTCACGCACACCAGTCGATGCAGAATGATCTGACGCGTCACACTGGAAGCTCGAGAGTTCCTCGAAATGGCTGAGTCAGGAGTTATACTCGAAATACCGTCTCTATGTATGCGTGTTGCGAACGGTGTTTCGATGATAACTCGAGCTGAGTGCATGCTATGCATGCCAGGTACATTCCAATCGAAGTAGCGACATGCGAGACATCGAATGGGAGCCTCGAGAGTGCCCAAATTGATTAGAATTTTCAAAATCAATGAAAAATATCGATTTGTACAATTTTATATTTTTTGTGTCGGATGATTTTTTTCTAATTTATATCGATCTATGGGTGACCTAGAGAGTTCTGGTGGTGACCTAGGAGCGCTGGTCACGACGCAGAATGGCGCGCTTCACTGGAGCTTCGCTGGGAGTGAGAACTTTGGTCCAGCCGGCCGAGGCGGACAATGTGACAACTTTTGGGTGGTTTTGCAATTTTTTGAAAGATATTTGACAATTCATTTTGAAAAAGCAGATTTTTACTCCGAGCATTGAGATATAAACTTCGTTCCCTGATCAGCTCGGCCATCTAGAGTCATTTTCAGTACCAGTTCACTTGAAGGAACCGACTTCATGTTGACTCCGAAAAAATCTCAACTTGTAGTTTTTGTAGAAAAGCTCCCAGAAGCTCCCGCTTTGATGCTGAGCTTTCTCACGGATTCAAGGAGCTCTACGAGGTTCCCGGCGGTGCGCCAGTATGCGATCTTATTGCCGCTCGCGATCTTAATCTCGGCTCGATGGGTAAATACTTCTGGGAAAAAAAGCATCGCGGCGGGATCGGCTGTTTCGAGTCATCTTGATACGCGTTATCGGTATTCTGTACTTAACTCGAGCTGTAGGGCAACTACAGAGCTGATTCTCACAGAAATCGATTGCGAATCATCTAGCGCGCTCGTCTGTTCCATCTAGAGGTCTGAACTCGGTCTGCTGCCTGAGCTAGGTTCGGTCATCTTGAGAGGTGCTGACAGTTTTCTGCACTGAACTCGGGCTGTAGGGGCGCTACAGGGCTCGTACTCGCAGGAATCGATTGGGAGACATCAGGCGCGTCCACCTGCCAAATCCAGAGCTCGGAACTCGGTGTGCTGCCCGAGCTAGGTTCGCAAAATTATTCGTATTGTCGAGTCATCCCGTTGTCTGTACTTAACTCGAGCTGTAAGGGGCTGCAGGGCTAGTAATCACTGGAATCGATTCAAAGACATCAGTCGCGTCCAGCTGTCGCATTCAGAGCTCTGAACTCGGCCTGCTGCCCGAGCTAGGTCCGCGAAACTATTCATATAGTTCGAGTTATCTTCAGAGGTGCTGTCGATTTTCTGCACTTAGCTCGGGCTGTAAGGGGGTTGCAGGGCTGGTAATCACAGAAATCGATTCGGAGACATCAGGCGCGTCCGCCTGTTGCATTCAGATGTAGCAGAGCTATGGAGCTCGTGCGCACAGAAAACGATCCAGAAGCATAAGGGGCGTTTGGCTGTTGCATCGAGAGGTCTGAAATCGCTTGGGCTGAAAAAGTATTCGTTCTCTGCAATTTTTTCCGACATTATATATGCTCAGGAAGCTCTACGAGTCCCCCGGCGGTAAGGAAGGTTGACGGTTTACCGCCGGCGCCCAGTTTTGTGCTCGAAATTCAACAATTCGTTAGAGCTCTAGTATTTTTTCCCGTGATATTCGATCTTATTCCCGCTCGCCATCTTGATCTCAGCTCGATCGGGTGAAAATTACTATCGAAAAGCACTGTGGCGGGATCGGCCGTTTCGAGTCATCTTGATACGCGCTGACGGTTTTCTGAACTTAACTCGAGCTTTAGGACAGCTACAGAGCTGGTAAGCACAGCTAATCGATGTAGAATGATTAGGCGCGTTCGCCTGTTGAATCTAGAGGTCTGAACTCGGTCTGTTAGCCGAGCTAGGTCCGCAAACCTATTCGTATTAGTCGAGTCATCTTGACAGGAACTCTCGGTTTTCTGTACTTAACTCGAGCTGTAGGACAGCTACAGAGCGGATGTTCACAGAAACCGATTCAAAATCGTCAGCTGCGTTTGTATGTCGAATCCAGAGCTCTGAACTCGGTCTGCTGCCCGATCTAGAATCGCGAAATTATTCGTATTGGTCGAGTCATCTTGAGAAGTGCTCTCGGCTTTCTTCACTCAACTCGCGCTGAGGGGGGCTGCAGTGCTTGTTGTCACAGGAATCGATTTGAAGACATCAGGTGCGTCCGCCTGTCGAATCTAGAGCTCGGAACTCGGTCTGCTGCCCGAATCAGGTCTGCGAAACTATTGTATTGTTCGAGTCATCCTGAGAGGTGCTGTCGGTTTTCTGCACTTAACTCGGGCTGTAGGGGGGCTGTCGAGATGAAGATGGTTCCGCCAAGTGTTTTGATAGTACAAGTGCGCCTACAGAGCTCATACTGGGACAGAGAGGCCCTCATAGTCGTTTACAGGTGCGAAAAATCTGCTTTCTCAAAATGAATTGTCAAATGTCTTTCAAAAATTACTGGGCGCCGGCGGTGAACCGTCAACCTTGGTTACCGCCGGGAGACTCGTAGAGCTTCCTAGCTCGACTTAAGTGAGAAAACCGACAGCACCTACCAACATTCCGACTCAGAGTGAATATTTTTGAACCTCTGAATGCGACAGGCGGACGCGTCTGACGTCTGCGAATCAACTCCTGTCATTACCAGCCCTGCACGAAAAATCAATTTTCTTTTTTTCGAGAAATGTTTCCAGAAGTCTTTCGGCTCCGAGCACTCTTACGCGTGAAATGAGCTCTACGAGGTTCCCGGCGGTGACCAGGTTGACGGTTCACCGCCGGCGCCAGTAACTCGTAGAGTTTCCCTTAGCTAGTTGCTAGAAGCTTAAGAGTAATTCCGGCGCGCTGGAGAGCTAGTTGGCAAGAAAAATCTCGACGGACCTTTTGCTGACTTTTGTTCGGTTGAAAATATCGTTCTCGAAAATCAACCATTCGTTAGAGCTCTAGTATTTTTTCTGACCATATTCGATCTTATTCCCGCTCGCGATCTTAATCTCAGCTCGATAGGGTAAATACTTCTGCAAAAAAGCATCGCGGCGGGATCGGCTGTTTCGAGTCATCTTGATACGCGTTATCGGTATTCTGTATTTAACTCGAGCTGTAGGGCAGCTACAGAGCTCATCCTCACAGAAATCGATTGCGAATGATCTGGCGCGTTCGTCTGTTCCATCTAGAGGTCTGAACTCGGTCTGCTGCCCGAGCTAGGTCCGCGAAACTTTTCGTGTTGTTGGAGTCATCTTGAGAGGTGCTGGCAGTTTTCTGCACTTAACTCGGGCTGTAGGGGGGCTACAGGGCTCGTACTCACAGGAATCGATTCGGAGACATCAGGCGCGCCCGCCTGCCGAATCCAAAACTCGGAACTCGGTGTGCTGCCCGAGCTAGGTTCGCAAAACTATTCGTATTCGTCGAGTCATCTCCAGAGGTGTTGTCCGTTTTCTGCACTTAATTCGAGCTGTAAGGGGGGTGCAGGGTTCGTAATCACTGGAATCGATTCGGAGCGATCAGTCGCGCCCACCTGTCGCATTGAGAGCCCTGAACTCGGCCTGCTGCCCGAGCTAGGTTCGCGAGACTATTCGTATTGTTCGAGTCATCTTCAGAGGTGCTGTCGATTTTCTGCACTTAACTCGGGCTGTAAGGGGCTGCAGGGCTGGCAATCACAGGAATCGATTCAGAGACATCAGGCGCGTCCGCCTGTTGCATTCAGATGTCTGAACTCGGTCTAATACTCGAACTAGATTCGCGAAACTATTTGTATTTTTCGAGTGATATTGAAAGGTGCTGTCGATTTTCGCACGTAACTCGGGCTCTAGGAGAGCTACGGAGCTCGTGCGCACAGAAAACGATCCAAAAGCATGAGCAGCGTTTGGCTGTTGCATCGAGAGGTCTGAAATCGTTCAGGATGAGAAATTATTCGTTCTCTGGAATTTTTCGATATTATGTATGCTCAGGAAGCTCTACGAGTCCCCCGGCGGTAAGGAAGGTTGACGGCTTACCGCCGGCGCCCAGGTCGGGGGCGCTGGAGAGCTAGTTGGCAAGAAAAATCCCGACGGACCTTTTGCTGACTTTTGGTCGATTGAAAATTTGTCGAAATTCAAGAATTCGTTTGAGCTTCAGTATTTTTTCCGATGATATTCGACGCTCGCCATCTTGATCTCAGCTCGATCGGGTACCTTTTTTACTGCCAAAAAGCAGGCAGGCGGGATCGGCCGTTTCAAGTAACTCAGAGAGCTTTCCTTAGCAAGTTATTGCTGGAAGCTTAAGAGTAAGAATCGGGCGCTGGAGAGTTAGTTCGCAAGAAAAATCTCGACGAACCTTTTGCTGACTGTTGCTCGGTTGAACATTTTGTTCTCAAAATTATAATATTCCTTAGTTCAAGTATTTTTCCGGTGATATTCGATCTTATTCCCGCTCGCCGTCTTGATCTCGGCTCGATCGGTCACCCTATACTGCCAAACACGGGCGGGATCAGCCGTTTCGAGTCATCTTGATATGCGCTGTCGCTATATATGGGACTTAGCTCGAGCTTCAGGACAGCTACAGAGCTGGTAAGCACAGCTAATCGATTCAGAATGATCAGGCGCGTTCGCCTGTTGAACCCAGAGGTCTCAACTCGGTCTGCTAGCTGAGCTATGTCCGCAAGCCTATCCGTATTATTCGAGTCATCTTGACAGACGCCCTTGGTTTTCTGTACTTAACTCGAGCTACAGGACAGCTACAGAGCTGATACGTACAGAATCTGATCCAGAATCATCAGCGGCCGTTGTTTGTTGAATCCAGAGCTCTGAAATCGGTCTGCTGTCCGATCTAGAATCGTTGTTCGAGTCATCTTGAGAGATGCTGTCGGTTCTCTGCACTTAACTCGGGCTGTAGGGCGGCTGCATGGCTGGTAATCACTGGGATCGATTCGGAGACATCAGGCGCGTCCGCCTTTCGAATCCAGAGCTCTGAACTCTGTCTGCTGCCCGAACTAGGTCTGCAAAACTATTCGTATTGTTTGAGTCATTCTGAGAGGTGCTGTCGGTTTCCTGCTTAACTCGGGCTGTAGGGGGGCTGCAGGGCTGGTAAACACAGGAATCGATTCAGAGACATCAGACGCGTCCACCTGTCGCATGCAGAGGTCTGAACTCGGTCTGATACTCGAGGTAGGTTTGCCAAACTATGCGTAGTGTTCGAGTCATTCCGAGAGGTGCTGTCGATTTAAGCACGTAACTCGGGCTTTTGGAGATCTACAGAGCTCGTACAGAAGAAAATCCAGAAGCATCGGGGGCGTTAGGCTGTTGCATCCGAGAGGTTTGAAATTGCTTGCTGAAAAACTATTTTTTTTTCTGTGGATTTTTTTTTGAACACTATATGTTGTCAGGAAGCTCTACGAGTCCCCCGGCGGTAACAAAGGTTGACGGTTTACTGCCGGCGCCCAGTCATCTGAACACGCGATGGCGGTTTAGAGGCATAACTCGAGCTTTAGGACAGCTACAGAGCTGGTAAGCACAGCTAATCGATTCAGAATCATCAGGCGCGTTCGCCTGTTGAATCCAGAGGTCTGATTCTCTTCGTTTTTCTTTTCCAACTGGTCGAAACAGAACTAATCGAAGAAAATTGCTGTCGTGAGGCCGCGCAAGGAAGGGGCGCGCAAGAACAACTGATCAGACAGAGAAATCAATCCCACGCCGACAGATCCATATTTTGTGGCAGATCCGAATACCTTCCCCGCGTTTGGCTGGTTTGATAACCTCGATGATTGTGCGCGAAACCCATGCCCGTTTCAGGGGAACTCGGAGGAGCAGGTCAACATATTGTTGAGTTCCTTATCGGTGCCAGAGCCGAAGGCCAGTGAGAAAGACAAGAAATCGGACTTGCACCTGATTGCTGAAGTTGCTTATGTTGATTCGCATAACCTTTGGTCGCCGGCTGGGTCTGATTATTCGCAGAGACAGGAGGAGGAGGTCTCGTCACATCATG
This sequence comes from Prorocentrum cordatum, assembly GCA_963575745.1. Lineage (NCBI taxonomy): Eukaryota > Dinophyceae > Prorocentrales > Prorocentraceae > Prorocentrum > Prorocentrum cordatum. Next base: position 31,734 of record CAUYUJ010006041.1, on the reverse strand, counting down.
ATGTTCCCGATTCAAATGTTCCCGCTGTTGACCCAGGTGTTCTGAAAGAGGAGTTGCATGATGAGTTGCAGGATGTGGGGTTGCAGAATGAGGAGTTGCTGAATGAGCAGTTGCATTCTTCTCATCATACATATTATATGGCTTCACGCTCTGAAGTGTGCCGCACTTCAGCTTCTGACGCAGACCCAGCTCGCCATGGAAAGGATTGGCAGGTGGATCTTAAGGATTTCAAGGGCGAGGAGGAGGAGAATGTTCATGTTGAATCTGTGGAGAGTTCTACGGCAGTTGCTGCTGAAGAAGCGTCGCTTGCTTCTCAATCAAATGATGCTGTACTGCGCGCATTTCCTTTGGATAATTCTTTGCACTCAGCTCCTTTGGATTATTCTCTGCACTCAGTTCCTTTGGATTATTCTCGAGTGCAAAGGGAAGGTGGAGTCCCGAGGCGCTGCCGTTGGCATCCTCGAAAACCCACGGAGATTCCCAGTTGGCCGACCCGGCCAGAAAGGACAAAGTGGTAACTTTTCTGTGGTTTTGCAAAGATTTGAAAGACATTTGACAATTCATTTTGAGAAAGCAGATTTTTCGCACCTGTAAATCAACGACTATGAGGGCCTCTGCGTCTTAGTATGAGCTCTGTAGGCGCATATTTATTATCAAAACACTTGGGGGAACCAACTTTATGTGGACAGGACAAAAAATAAATGTTCAATGTTTCGAGATGCCTCCAGAAGCTCTCTCTTCCGACTCTGAGCTCTCTCACGCGTGAAAAGAGCTCTACGAGGTTCCCGGCGGTGACCAGGTTCACGGTTCACCGCCGGCGCCAGTTGGCATCCTCGAAAACCCACGGAGAGTGCGGAGTTGACCAGCGTAAAGATAACTGTGCATCTTCTTCCCGGCTCTGTTCAGATGAGTTGCAGGGCAATCGATCTGAGTGTAAGGCTGCCAGGGGCTGGGCCCGTGCCAATGACGATGCAGTTGCTCTTTGGCGGGAATTCGAACGGCTCCCGAAAGATGAGTTTCATGCTCGGATCGAGGCGCTCAAGGCATGCAAACTTCGAATGGGAATTGAGAGTCCCGAGGAGGCGCCGACTCTTGAGGGGGATGCTGGCCGTGGGAAAGGCCAGAGGCACCGCAGAAGCAGGAGGCGGGCAAGGGCGAAGGCTCAGGCAGTTCTAACTGGCTCTTCTATGTCAAAGTCGGCCCATCAATCTACTTGCGATCCCCCCCAACCTCTTTTCCTCTTTTCACGATTTAGTTTCTTCCGCTCTACCCGCCCCAATTGTGCCCTTGTTGCCCAAAGGCGACAAGGAGACGGAGGTGAATGCGACAGGCGGACGCGTCTGATGCCTCCGAACCGATTCCTGTGATTACCAGCCCTGCAGCCCCCCTACAGCCCGAGTTAAGTGCAGAAAATCGAAAACATCAAAAATAAAGATATTCGAAAAAAATTTATTTTTTTCATCTACTTCGATTCTGAGCACTCTTACCAGTCTGAGGAGCTCTACGAGGTCCCCGGCGGTGACTAGCTTAACGGTTCACCGCCGGCGCCAGTAACTCGTAGAGCTTCCCTTTGCAAGTTATTGCTGGAAGCTTAAGAGTAACTCGTAGAGCTTCCCTTAGCAAGTCATTGCTGGAAGCTTAAGAGTAATTCCGGGGCGCTGGAGAGCTAGTTGGCAAGAAAAATCTCGACGGACCTTTTGGTGACTTTTGGTCGGTTGAAAATTTTGTTCTCGAAATTGAACCATTCGTTAGAGCTCTAGTATTTTTTCCGTGATATTCGATCTTATTCCCGCTCGCCATCTTGATATCAGCTCGATCGGGTACCTTTTACTGCCAAAAAGCACTGCGGCGGGATCGGCCGTTTCGAGTCATCTTGACACACGATGACGGTTATCTGAACATAACTCGAGCTTTAGAACAGCTACAGAGCTGGTAAGCACAGCTAATCGATTCAGAATGATCAGGCACGTTCGCCTGTTGAATCTAGAGGTCTGAACTCGGTCTTCTAGTTGAGCTAGGTCCGCAAACCTTTTCGTATTATTCGAGTCATCTTGACAGACGCTCTCGGTTTTCTCTACTTAACTCGAGCTATAGGACAGCTGCAGAGCTATAGGACAGCTATAGGACAGCTGCAGAAACCGATTCAGAATCATCAGTCGCATTTGTCTGTTGAATCTAGAGCTCTGAACTCGGTCTGCTGCCCGATCTAGAATCGCAGAACTATTCGTATTGTTCGAGTCGTCTTGAGAAGTGCTCTCGGTTTCCTGCACGTAACTCGGGCTGGTGGGGGGGAGGGGGGCTACAGTGCTGGTGGTCACAGAAATCGATTTGAAGAGACATCAGGCGCGTCCGCCTGTCGAATCGAGAGCTCGGAACTCGGTCTGCTGCCCGAACTAGGTCAGCAAAACTATTCGTATTCTTCGAGTCATCTTGAGAAGTGCTCTCGGTTTTCTGTACTCAACTCGGGCTGTGGGGGGTCTACAGTGCTGGCAGTCACAGAATCGATTTCGAGAGATCAGGCGCGTCCGCCTCCTGAATCTAGAGCTCGGAACTCGGTCTGCTGCCCGAACTAGGTCTGCGAAACTATTTGTATTGTTCGAATGATCCTCAGAGGTGCTGTCGGTTTTCTGCACTTAACTCGGGCTGTAGGGTGGCTGCAGGGCTGGTCATCACACGAGTTGATTCGCAGACATCAGACGCGTCCACCTGCCGCATTCAGAGGTCTGAACTCGGTTTGATACTCGAGCTGGGTTGCCAAACTATTCGTTTTGTTAGAGTCATCTTGAGAGGTGCTGTCGATTCACGCACGTAACTCGGGCTGTAGCAGAGCTGCAGAGCTCGTAAAGAAGACAACCCAGAAGCATCGGGGGCGTTCCGCTGTTGCTGAAATCGCTTGGGCTGAAAAAGTATTCGTTCTCTGCATTTTTTCCACATTATATATTGTCAGGAAGCTCTACGAGTCCCCCGGCGGTAAGAAAGGTTGACGGTTTACCGCCGGCGCCCAGTAATTCCGGCGCGCTGGAGAGCTAGTTGGCAAGAAAAATCTCGATTCCCTTAGCAAGTGGTCGGTTTTCTGCACTTGACTCGGGCTGTAGGGCGGCTGCAGGGCTGGTAATCACAGGAATCGATTCGGAGACATCAGACGCGTCCGGCTGTCGCATTCAGAGGCCTGAACTTGGTCTCATGCTCGAGCTAGGTTTGCCAAACTATTCGTATTGTTCGAGTTATCTTCAGGGTTGCTGTCGATTTACGCACGTAACTCGGGCTGTAGGAGAGCTACAGAGCTCGTACAGAAGAGAATCCAGAAGCATCGGGGGCGTTCGGCTGTTGCATCGAGAGGTCTGAAATCGCTTGGCCTGAAAAACTACTCGTTCTCTGCGATTTTTTCGACATTATATATTATCAGGAAGCTCTACGAGTCCCCCGGCGGTAAGAAAGGTTGACGGTTTACCGCCGGCGCCCAGTCTCGACGGACCTTTTGATGACTTTTGGTCGGTTGAAAATTTTGTTCTCGAAATTCCTCAATTCGTTTGAGCTCTAGTATTTTTTCCCGTGATATTCGATCTTATTCCCGCTCGCCATCTTGATCTCAGCTCGATAGGGTACCTTTCACTGCCAAAAAGCACACTGGCGCGATTGGCCGTTTCGAGTCATCTTGATACGGGTTGTCGGAATTTTGTACTTAACTCGAGATAGAGGACAGCTACAGAGCTGGTCAGCACACCTTGTCGAGTCAGAATGATCAGGCGCGTTCGTCTGTTGCATCCAGAGGTCTGAACTCGGTATGCTAGCTGAGCTAGGTCCGCAAACCTGTTCGTATTATTCGAGTCATCTTGACAGGCGCTCTCAGTTTACTCGAGCTATATGACAGCTACAGAGTTTATACGTAGAGAAACCGATTCTGAATCATCAGTCGCGTTCGTCTGTTGAATCCAGAGCTCTCAACTCGGTCTGCTGCCCGCTCTAGAATCGCGAAACTATCGTGGTGTTCGAGTCATCTTGAGAGATGCTGTCCGTTTTCTGTATTCAATTAGGTCTGTATGGGGCTACAGTGCTGGTAGTCACAGGAATCGATTAAGAGACATCAGTGGCGTCCGCCACTGGAATCCAGAGCTCAGAACTCGGTCTGCTGCCCGAAGTAAGTTCGCGAAGCTGTTCGTATTGTTCGAGTCATCCTGAGAGATGCTGTCGGTTTTCTGCACTCACCTGAGGCTGTAGGCGGCTGCAGGGCTGGTAATGACAGGAATCGATTCGGAGACATCAGACGCGTCCGCCTGTTGCATTCAGAGGTCTGAACTCGGTCTGATACTCGAGCTAGGTTTGCCAACTATTCCTATTGTTCGAGTCATCTTGAGATGTGCCGTCGATTTACGCACGTAACTCGGGGTGTAGGAGATCTACAGAGCCCGTACATAAGACAATCCAGAAGCATCGGGGCGTTCGGCTGTTGCATCGAGGGCTCAAATCGCTTGGGCTGAAAAACTATACGTTCTCTGCAATTTTTGTCGACATTATATATTGTCAGGAAGCTCTACGAGTCTCCCGGCGGAAAGAATGGTTGACGGTTTACCGCCGGCGCCCAGTTGGTCGACCCGACCAGAAAGGACAAAGTGTTAACTTTTCGGTGGGTGTTCGAATATTTGAAAGATATTTCACCATTTATTTTGAGAAAACAGATTTTTCGCACCTGTAAACGACTATGAGGGCCTCTGCGTCTTGATATGAGTTCTTTAGGCGCACATTTACTATCGAAACACTTGGGGGAACCAACTTCATCTCGACATGAACAAAATGAATGTTGAATTTCTCAAGAAATCCCTCCAGAAGCTCTGTCTTTCGACTCTGAGCACTCTCGACTCTTTCGACTCTGAGCTCTACGAGGTTCCCGGCCCGGCGGTGACCAGGTTGACGGTTCACCGCCGGCGCCAGTTTGAAAGATATTTGATCATTTATTTTGAGAAAGCAGATTTTGCGCACCTGTAGTGGGTTATGCTGCGTCTGCCAGTAGAATTTTCAGGTCTGTAGGTGCAGTAGTACTATCAAAACACTTGGAGGAACCGTCTTTGGATAAAAACAGAAAAACGTGATTTTTCGAGTTTTTTGTTTTCGCTCCAGAAGCTTTCTCCATGTGTTCCGACGATCGCCGTGCGAAAAAAGCTCTACGAGGTTCCCGGCGGTAACCGGGTTGACGGTTTACCGCCGGTTCTATTGGCCCACCCGGCCAGAAAGGACAAAGTGGTATCTTTGGTCGGTTTTGCCATTATTTGAAAGATATTTGACCATTCATATTGAGGAAGCAGATTTTTCGCACCTGTAGACGAATGTGAGGGCCTCTGCGTCTTAATATGAGCTCTGTAGGCGCACATTTACTATCAAAACACTTGGAGGAACCAACTTCATGTTGACATTAAAAAATACATTTTTTTTTTTTTTTTTTTTTTGGAAAAATGCCTCCAGAAGCTCTCTTCTTCGCCTCTGAGCATTCTTACGCGTGGGAGGAGCTCTACGAGGTTCCCGGCGGTGACCAGGTTGACGGTTCACCGCCGGTGCCAGTAATTCCGGCGCGCTGGAGAGCTAGTTGGCAAGAAAAATCTCGACGGACCTTTTGCTGACTTTTGGTCGGTTGAAAATTTTGTTCTCGAAATTCAACAATTCGTTTGAGCTCTAGTATTTTTTCTGACTATATTCGATCTTATTCCCGCTCGCCTTCTTAATCTCAGCGCGATCGGGTAAATATTTTTTCGAAAAAGCGTAGCGGCGGGATCGGCTGTTTCGAGTCATCTCGATACGCGTTATCGGTATTGTGTACTTAACTCGAGCTGTAGGGCAGCTACAGAGCTCATTCTCACAGAAATTGATTGCGAATCATCAGGCGCGTTCGTCTGTTCCATCTAGAGGTCTGACTCGATCTGCTGCCCGAGCTAGGTTCGCGAAACTATTCGTATCGTTCGAGTCATCTTGAGAGATGCTGTCAGTTTTCTGCACTTAACTCGGGCTGTAGCGGGGCTACAGGGCTCGTGCTCACAGGAATCGATTCGGAGACATCAGGCGCGTCCGCCTGCCAAATTCAGAGCTCAGAAATCGGTGTGCTGCCCGAGCTAGGTCCGCAAAACTATTCGTATTCTTCGAGTCATCGTGAGAGGTGCTGTCCGTTTTCTGCACTCAACTCGAGCTGTAAGGGGGCTGCAGGGCTGGTAATCACAGGAATCGATTCGGAGACATCATTCGCGTCCGCCTGTCGCATTCAGAGCTCTGAACTTGGCCTGTTGCCCGAGCTAGGTCCGCGAAAGTATTCGTATTGTTCGAGTCATCTTCAGAGATGCTATCGGTTTTCTGCACTTAACTCGGGCTGTAGGGGGGCTGCAGGGCTGGTAATCAGGAATCGATTCGAAGACATCAGACGCGTCCGCCTGTTGCATTCAGAGGTCTGAACTCGGTCTGATACTCGAGCTAGATTGCGAAACTATTTGTATTGTTCGAGTGATCTTAAGAGGTGCTGTCGATTTTCGCCCGCAACTCGGGCTGTAGGAGAGCTACGGAGCTCGTGCGTACAGATAACGATCCAGAAGCAGGAGGGGCGTACGGTTGTTGCATCGAGAGGTCTGAAATCTTAGGCTGAAAAACTATTTATTCTCTGCAATTTTTTTCGACATTATATATGGTCAGGAAGCTCTACGAGTCCCCTGGCGGTAAGAAAGGTTGACGGTTTACCGCCGGGGCCCAGTTGGCCGACCCGGCATGAAGAGACAATGTGTTAACTCTGGGTCAGTACCTCGTAGAGCTCTTCGACATCGATGAGCTAGAGGAATTCCGGCGCGGGGTGGAGCTAGTTGGTCGACCCGGCCAGAAAGGACAAAGTGGTAACTTTTGAGTAGTTTTGCGAATATTTCAAAGATATTTGACCATTTATTTTGAGAAACCAGATTTTTCGCACCTGTGGACGCTTATGAGGGCCTCTGCGTCTTAATATGAGCTCTTTAGGCGCACATTTACTATCGAAACACTTGGAGGAACCAACTTCATCTCGACACGAAAAAAATCAAGATTCAATTTCTCAAGAAATCTCTGCAGAAGCTCTCTCTTTCGACCCTGAGCACTCTCCCGCGTGGAAGGAGCTCTACGAGGTTCCCGGCGGTGACCAGGTTGACGGTTCACCGCCGGCGCCAGTTTTTCAATCTTTGCGCAAAATTTGAAAATTCGTTTTGAGAACCGGTATTTTTCTCACGTGTAGTGGGTTATGCCGTGGATGCCAGTTAAATTCTGAGGTCCGTAGCTGTACTATTACTATCAAAACACTTGCTGGAACCGACGGCCGTTTCGAGTCATCTTGACACGCATCGACGGTTTTCTATACTGATCTCGAGATTTAGGACAGCGACAGAGCTGACACTTACAGGAACCGATTGAAAATCATGAGGCGCGTTTGTCTGTCCATCTAGAACTCTGAACTCGGTCTGGTGCTCGAGCTAGGTCTGCAGACCTATTTGTATTCTTCGAGTGATTTTGACGAGTACTGTCGGTTTTCTTTACTAAACGCACGATTCAGAATTGCCACAGAGCTTACGCACATGAAATGATTGTATCATTTGGCGTGCGTTTGTTGCATCGAGAGGTCTGAACTGGTCTGCTACCCGAGCTAGGTCCGCAAAACTGTTGGTATTCTTGAAGTTCTCTTTGCAGGCGCTGTTGGTCTTCTGTACTCAACTGAATCTCTTGAGTTGCAGAGCTGGTACGCACAGAAACTGCATAATCATCAGAGGCGTTCCGCTGAAGCATCCAGAGCTCTGAACACAGTCTGCTATCCAAGCTAGGTCTGCAAAACTATTTGTATGGGGCCGATTTTTTTGGAACTGGTGGTAAACTTTTTCCACTTAACTCGAGCTGCAGATGAGCTCGAGAGCTCTCTCGCACAGAAATCTTGAAGAAAGCCCTCAATGTGTGCCGGGCAGCCCCGCACGAGAAAAGAGCTCTACGAGGCTTCCGGTGGTAACCTGGTTGACGGTTTACCGCCGGCTCCCAGTTAGACTGGGCACCCGCGGTAAATTGTCAACCTTTCTTACGGGGGACTCGTAGAGCTTCCTGACCATGTATTATGTCAAAAAATTTGTAGAGAACGAATAGTTTTTCAGCCCGAGCGATTTCAAACCTCTTGATACAACAGCCAAGCGCCTTCTGGATCGTTTTCTGTGCGTACCTGCTCGTAGCTCTCCTACAGCCCAAGTTCAATACAGAGAAGGAACAACATCTGCCAAGCAAACTGGAAGAATACGAATAGTTTTCCGGATCTAGCCTGAGTAGCAAACCCAGTTCAGAGCTATGGATGCAATAGACGAACGCGCACAATGATTTCGAATTAGTTTCTGTATGTATCAGCTCTGTAGCTCTTTCACAGCCCGAGTTACTTCCAAAAATCAGCAGCACCTATCAAGATGACTCGAACAATACGAATAGTTTCGTGAATCTAGCTCGAGTAGCAGACGGAGTTCAGACCTCTCAATGCGACAGGCGGGCGTCTGATGTCTCCCAATCGATTCCTGTGATAATCGGCCCTGTAGCCTTTCCTACAGCCCGAGTTAAGTGCAGAAAATCGAGAGCACCTCTCAAGATGAGAACAATACAAATAGTTTCGCGAACCTAGCTCGAGTAGCAGAGTTCAGACCTCTACATGCGACAGGCCGACGCGTCTGATGTCTCCAAATCAATTCCTGTGATTATCAGCCCTGTAGCCCCCCTACAGCCCGAGTTACGTGCAGAAGACCGACAGCACTTCTCGAGATGACTCGCCCAGTACAAACTCGGGCAGCAGACCGAGTTCAGAGCTCTTGCTTCAACAAACAAACGCGTATCATTCGGAATCCGTCCCTGTAAGTATCAGCTCTGTAGCTGTCTTATAGCTCGACTTAAGTACAACAAACCGACAACACCTGTCGAGATGACCCGAAACGACCGATCCCGCCGCAGTGCTTCTTGGCAGTATAATCCACCCGATCGATCTGAGATAAAGACGGCGAGCGGGAAACATATATAATATCACGGGAAAAACTATTAGAGCCGAATGGTTGAATTTTGAGAACAAAATTTTCAGCCGACCAAAAGTCATAAAACAGTCCGTCGAGATTTTTCTTGCCAGCTAGCTCTCCTGCGCCCCGGAATTACTCTTGAGGGGTGACCAAGAAATGGCAGAGTTTGCGTTCCAGCGCATTTTCGTTTGCGGAGTTGGGCGCCCTGGCGCGGACGGCCGAACGACCCCTGCAGCGCGACGCCGATCCCGCCTGGACGCTTTTCGGCAGTAAAAGGTGCCCGATCGAGCTGAGATCAAGATGGCGAGCGGGAATAAGATCGAATATCACGGGGAAAAATATTAGAGCTCAAACGAATGGTTGAATTTCGAGAGCAAAATTTTCAACCGACCAAAAGTCACCAAAAGGTCCGTCGAGATTTTTCTTGCCAACTTGCTCTCCAGCGCCCCGGAATTACTCTTAAGCTTCCAGCAAAAACTTGCCAAGGGAAGCTCTACGAGTTAAATGGCAGAGTTTGCGTTTCAGCGCGTTTTCTTTTGCGGCGTTGGGCGCCCTGGCGCGGACGGCCGAACGACCCCTGCAGCGCTACGCCCTGCCCGCGCGGCGCCGCCAAAACTGTGCGTTCAACCGCGCAAAGTACTCACCGAAAAACGCCGTGCACGGTCGCACGCGCCGCAGGGGCTCTGAAAGTGCTTTCGGGGCGGCTCAGGGGTGACCAAAAAATGGCAGAGTTTGCGTTCCAGCGCATTTTCTCTTGCGGCGTTGGGCGCCCTGGCGAGGACGGCCGAACGACCCCTGCAGCGCGACGCCCTGCCCACGCGGTCGGCGCCGCCAAAACTGCGCGTGGCGCCGCGCAAAGGACGCACCGAAAGGCGCCGCGCACGGTCGCGCGCGCCGCAGGGACTCTGAAAGTGCCTTCGGGGCGGCTCAGGGGTGACCAACAAATGGCAGAGTTTGCGTTCCAGCGCATTCTTTTGCGGCGTTGGGTGCCCTGGCGCGGACGGCCGAACGACCCCTGCAGCGGGGCGCCCTGCCCGCGCGGTCGGCGCCGCACGAACTGCGCGTTCAACGCGGGCGCCGCGCGAAGTACTCACCGAAAAGCGCCGCGCGCGGTCGCGCGCGCCGCAGGGACTCTGAGCCGCCGTCGGGGCGGCTCAGGGGTGACAAAAAAATGGCAGAGTTTGCGTTCCAGCGCATTTTCTTTTGCGGCGTTGGGCGCCCTGGCGCGGACGGCCGAACGACCGCTGCAGCGGGGCGCCCTGCCCACGCGGTCGGCGCCGCCAAAACTGCGCGTTCAACGCGGGCGCCGCGCAAAGTGCGCATCGAAAGGCGCCGCGCACGGTCGCGCGCGCCGCAGGGACTCTGAAAGTGCCTTCGGGGCGGCTCAGGGGTGACCAACAAATGACAGAGTTTGCGTTCCAGCGCATTTTCTTTTGCGGCGTTGGGCGCCCTGGCGCGGACGGCCGAACGACCCCTGCAGCGGGGCGCCCTGCCCACGCGGTCGGCGCCGCCAAAACTGCGCGTTCAATCGCGCAAAGTACTCACCGAAAAGCGCCGCGCACGGTCGCACGCGCCGCAGGGACTCTGAAAGCGCCTTCGGGGCGGCTCAGGGGTGACAAAAAAATGGCAGAGTTTGCGTTCCAGCACAATTTCTTGTGCGGCGTTGGGCGCCCTGGCGCGGACGGCCGAACGACCCCTGCAGCGCGACGCCCTGCCCACGCGGTCGGCGCCGCCAAAACTGCGCGTGGCGCCGCGCAAGGGACGCACCGAAAGGCGCCGCGCACGGTCGCGCGCGCCGCAGGGACTCTGAAAGTGCCTTCGGGGCGGCTCAGGGGAGACCAAAAAATGGCAGAGTTTGCGTTCCAGCGCCATTTCTTTTGCGGCGTTGGGCGCCCTGGCGCGGACGGCCGAACGACCCCTGCAGCGGGGCGCCCTGCCCGCGCGGTCGGCGCCGCAAAAACTGCGCGTTCAACGCAGGCGCCGCGCAAAGTACTCACCGAAAAGCGCCGCGCACGGTCGCGCGCGCCGCAGGGACTCTGAAAGTACCTTCGGGGCGGCTCAGGGGTGGCAAAAAAATGGCAGAGTTTGCGTTCCAGCGCATTTTCTTTTGCGGCGTTGGGCGCCCTGGCGCGGACGGCCGAAGGACCCCTGCAGCGCGACGCCCTGCCCGCGCGGTCAGCGCCGCAAAAACTGCGCGTTCAACGCGAGCCCTCCGCAAAGTACGCACCGAAAAGCGCCGCGACGCGCCGCAGGGACTCTGAAAACGCTTTCGGGGCGGCTCAGGGGTGACCCAAAAATGGCAGAGTTTGCGTTCCAGCGCACTTTCTTTTGCGGCGTTGGGCGCCCTGGCGCGGACGGCCGAACGACCCCTGCAGCGGGGCGCCCTGCCCGCGCGGTTGGCGCCGCAAAAACTGCGCGTTCAACGTGGAAGAGTTCCTGGCAGCGCTTCAGAGACGCTGCAGGGGGGCCCCCCAGAGCCCCAGAAGCGCTTCACGAGAGCGTGGGAGGGCTCGCCAGGAAAGCTTTCCGGCGTGTGTTCTCTTACTCTCCATATACTCTCCGGGTTTTGGACGCTACCAAGTTTGACCATTCATTTCGAGAAAGCAGTTTTTTCGCACCTGTAAACGGCCTCTGCGTCTTAATTTCAGCTCTTTAGGCGCAAATTTATTATTAAAACACTTGGCGGAACCAACTTTATGCCAACGTGAAAAAAATCAATTGAATTTTCGAGAAATGCCTCGAGAAGCTCTCTCTTTCGCCTCTGAGCACTCTTACGCGTGAAAGAAGCTCTACGAGATTGCCGGCTGTGACCAGGTTCGTGTCTGCTGCGTATGTGGTGCCGTCGCAAGCCGTCTTCGCTAACATGGGGTGTCTGGCGCCCTGAGATGCTCCACAAGGTGCGACAGCATTTCGCTGAGGCCAATTTCCCATCAGCTGTACAGATGATTGCTTGGAAGAGCTGGACGATGATGAGAAGTATCAAGGAGTATATCTTGTCAGATTGTCACCGTCGACATGTTCAACGGCGTCAGAGCGCAAGTCCTGAGGAAGCCCCGAGTGCGAGGGAACACCTCAGGCAACGTCGCCAAATTTTGCAGGAGGCGTCAGGACGCAAGTCCTGGGGAAGCCCCGAATGCGAGGGAACACCCCAGGCACACGTCGCCACGCTTGGTGCTGATCCTGGGCCTTCCCAGAAGAGAGTACGCTTTGCTGATACACCCTCGCAATCTTTCGCGGGAGCCATCTCACAAGTTGTTGCTGAGAGTATTGCATTGAGTGATAGGCTGGAGGATGTTTCACAGGAGCTCGCCAGGCACATTGCGACCCAGGACGCCAGCTTCAACAGGCAGACCTTGAAAAGACGACGACTGCAGGGACTACGACAAGGGTTTGGTGGTGATTCTTTGGCTTCTGAGAATATTGATTCAGGGAGTGGGTCGGCGGCTCTACTGCCCACACTCTCCCTGCCAGGTCATGATATTGATCACTGCAGTCCTGATAACAGGGCTTTCGTGGACAGCAGAAGGGGATTGCTCATGTACAATGTTGAGTGGACTACGCGCAGGGACATTATGGCAGAATGTTGCCGACTACACGGGAACCGTACTCAGGCATCCACGATCAAGAGGTTGAGAGCTGGCCCAGAAAGAGTGGGCCAGCGTAGCTGGCAGTATCCATACATTCTTACATATGGCAGCTCCTGGTGGTCGAGTGTCGAGACGAGCTATCGTTCTTTCCTGGAGATGTGGCAGAATCTTTTGTGCATGTACGATAAACCAAAGGTATTCCTGTATTTTGTTCAGAACTGGAAGGGCACAGCGGCGTACTATACACCTCCCGAGATGGTGGGTGATACTGAGCGTGTACCGAGTGAGAAATATGCACAAAAACTTGCTAAGAGGCTGGCGATTATCAACGAGAGGCAGACGGTGTGGGACATTGTAAGTCCAGGATTCGGGGTAGAAATCAAAGGGGATAGTTTACTTGTGAATAACTGGTTGACGGGACGATGGCGATGCGACAACAAACAATACCAGAGACGTGTGGACCGATGTATTTACGTTCTAGATCGAGCTGCGGGGGATCTGGGCATTCGAAGCTCTGGATTGGGGAAAGACTTATATAGGCATGAATTCAGGGAAGATAACACACGAGCTGATGAACTTACACATTTGGCCCGCGAGGGCCACTGCTTCTACAACCAATATGAGTACATGTTTAGCTTTGAGGACTTTCTACAACCTATCGCCTGTCGCTGTGGATACGATGGGGGAGTTTGCAGCAAAGGGACGGGGTGCGGCTTTTGGCTTCAAGTGGGTTTCATCAATCACAGATATGATTGTAATAAGAGTGTCTCGTGCTCTCCTCTCCCCTCCTCCTCCCCCTACTCCGTGTCCTCTAATATGCCTCTCGTTTGGAGGGATGTGTGCGAAGCCGCGTGGTGCCTAGAGGGTGCTACGATAACCGACGCCGAACTTAGTGCTGCTGAGGCGCTTACTAGCGCTGTTGTGCATTTGGCGCAGCAGATTCTGGCCGCCAGTTGACCCAGCTGGAGCATCGGTCCGAAAACCCAAAAAACCAGGTTCACGGTTCACCGCCGGCGCCAGTGGAAAAACATTGTTCTCTACTAATTCTTAGAACATAATATATGGACAGGAAGCTCTACGAGTCTCCCGGCGGTAAAAAAGATTGACGGTTTACCGCGGGCGCCCTGTTCCTGCGCGGGGGCGGCAGCTAGTTGGCCAACCCGGCGGACAATGTGGTGACCCGGGGTCGGTTTTTAGGAGATGCGGAGAGATTTTGAAATTCGTTCTGCAAATTTGAATTTTTATTTTATGCAGTGAATCATGGCGCTTCCGATGGTGCAATCCTCGGGGCCTTAGCTGCCTTATTTCGATCAAAAGACTAGGGGGGGCCAACATTGTGCACGACCGAAAACAACATTTCTTTATTTTTCAGGCTGGTATTGAGAAGCGTTTTTCTGCTGTTATCTCGGAACCGACTTGGTCTTTTCAGAGCTCTACGAGGGTTCCGGCGGTAACCTGGTTGCCTCCCTCCTCAGGGGTCTGGCGGCTGGGGACTCCCGTTTGGGACTCTCGTCTCGAGCGGCATTGTGCCGTGCTGCTTTGTTTGGTTCTCATTACCGTACACGGCCTGTGTATCGTACGTGCTCATTGATTGTCGGCGAGCAGATTCATTGATTGTCAGAGTACACACTTCATTGTTTGTCAGAGTACACGCTTCATTGATTGACGGTGTGCGCGTTCTTTGGTTGTCGGAGTACACATCATTGCTTGTCGGAGTTTGCATTCATTGTGGTCGGAGTACACATTCATTGACTGTCGGAGTACATCTTCATTAGGAGGCTGCACTTTGTTTTCTTTCATTGTTTGGTGGAGTACGCACCTCATTGACTGTTGCAGTACACGCTTCATGGATTGTCGGAGTACGCATTCATTGACTGTGGGAGTACATACTCATTGATTGTCGGAGTGCACTTCATTGACGGTGGGAGTACACATCCACTGACTGTCGGAGTACACTTTCATTGACTGTTTGGAGTTCGTATTTATTGATTGTCAGAGCACACGTTTCATTGCCTGTTTCAGTGTGCACGTCCACCACGGCGTGGGATTCACAACCCAGCCCTTCGGGGGAAAGTGGGAGGCTGCCTCCGAGTGTTGAGTCGAGTGATTTCGGTTACCCACCATCAGTTGCAATGGCGGGGTCGAGTGATGTGGCGATGGCAGAGACTGAGACTGAACGTAAACGGATGAAGGAGGAGGAGCAGTCGGGATCAGCAAATCTGTTGAGTGAGCTTCAGAGAATGATGGCACAACAAACGCAGAGTGTGACGGTGGCCGTTCTCACAGCAGTTGACGGGAAAATCGAGACGGTCAACACGGCAATTTCAGCAGTTGACAGTAAGGTGGATGCCGTCCAAAAATCTTTCAACCAGGATATGCAGGCTCTCTCGCGTAGGCAAGCTGATCTGGAGACTAAGTTTCTGAAACATATTGTTGGCAGCGACGGGGCGGCATCAGAGACGTCCACTAGAGCGCCAGCGGCTTCAAACCAGGGGTCATGCGCAGCTCCAGGGCGTTTCAACTTTCAGTGGGAGCCAAGTTTTGTTGAGTGCAAGGGGTGGGTTGCTGATTGGAACAACCAAGGGTTGAGATCTCGTCAGATGATGGCCCAGGATGTCCTGACGACCCTGCTCAACTCAATTAAACAACGCATCATTCAGTCTGGAGAGTGGTGCAATTGTATCGACGAGGAGGCGACGACGAACGCAAACTCGGGTAGGGAGTACTTCAAGAAAGGTGCTCCAGGACAGAAGTTGTGGGCACTAAGACGGTCACTGTTATCTAATCTAGCCCGTGCGAGTGATGATATCAATAGACTCCCGTGGCCCGAGGCGGCCAATATTCGGGTGTCTGTGGAGGTCCCCCCATGGAAGACTGTACGCGTCCAAGCTTCAGGCAAGTGTCATGCTGTATGGGCTCAGGTGTGCAGGAACGGAACCATCATACGCTCAGAGCTGGGCAGTGGTCTGGGAAAAAGCATATGTGTGGGCGCGTGCATCCAGTGAGGCGCAGAATGCAGGTCAGATTGTCATGATATTTCAACCAGGGCCACATGCGCAGGAGGGATGGACGATTCGGGGCGAGATTAAATCATATGAGCCGAATTTGGACATTGCAGGCCTCAAGGCGCGACTATCAGCGCCGTGACGACGAGAGGCCCGTCTAGGCTCGTGGAACCTACGACGGAGAGGACAACTTACTATCCACACAATATTTAGTGCGATGAATGGGGCGGATGTGACACTCCTGGGGGTGCAAGAGTGTCAAAATCTTTGGGATCATCGTTCTGGGCTGTCAAGCTTCGGGTGAAGGTGCTATTCGTACGATTTTTGATAGCTCCCGCAAGGTTGCCATCCTGTATAAGGATAATTGGCGGAAGCACCGCCTTGCTACGTTCAAGGGGAAAGGTTACGTTGCCATGGGATTTACGACGGTCACGGTTGTTTCATGCTCTTTGCCCAATGCTGAGGATGTGACGTTGAAGAGTGATGACATTACGAATGAGAAGTTTCAGAACATTATATATAATATGAATGAGGCCCTGGAGAAGTATTTCCACAGGTACCCTAGGAGGCCCCAGAAGGTGGTGTTGCTCACGGATGCCAGCGTGGAGCTGTCGCCAGATGCGAGCTGTAACGGTCTACAACTTACGGGGGAGGGATTGCTGGAATCAACTCTGGTCTACTCGGGTGGGGCATCACGTGTGCGTTGGAGGAGGAGGGAGGCAATGAAGGAGGCGCTTCTTCAGTTCTGTGGGAGATGGAGGGTTGTGATGGCCAACACATTTGGACCCAGGAGGCCTACTTGGATCCCGTCGGGTCTTGAGGCCCCCAGTGTCCTGGGCTATATTTGGTTACCCGGTGCACAGTCGGAGGTGGGGGTTAAATTCATCCAACCACTGGGGGCGACGGCACTGACTGCGGTATCGGATCATGCTCTGTTACATGCCACGTTACCATGTGCTCCGACGGGTGTACGCAGGCAGAAGCCGAAGGCGACGAGGGCCTCCAATTTGGTCCACTGGGCTCCCGAGGATCCTCAGGCTTACGCTCGGGAGGCGGAGATTGCTCTCACCACATGCGGGACAATTCCTGTCAGATCTGCTGCCGCGACGCCCGAGGAGGGCTGGGAGCTGGTCAGCCGTTCCCATCCTCGTGTGGCGCGTCAGCTTAGGACCGTGGTGGAGGAGGAGGGTAACAGCACGGACAGTACGGAGACTATGATGGAGGACTTGGAGGAGTGGGAGGAGGTGGAGGATGTGACGACACAGTGCGTTCAGGCGGTGGGATCACCCACTTGTGAAGGCGAATTCATCAATACGGCGATTGCGTCGGCAGCCAGTCTCACACCTCATGCTCAGGGACGACAGGTCCAACGTCCCAAGAAGCCAGAGGAGTTGTGGAGGATGGAGGAGGACATGAAACAGCTCAGGAGGGAGAGGAGGTGGGGGGACTGCAAACAGTTACGACGGCGGTACCGACCTGCGAAGAGAAGGTACCAGGCTGAACTGGTCAGATTTCAATTTACCAGGGAAGGACGGAGTAAACGTACACGCAATCAGGTACTGGAGGTGGTTCAGGAGGACGGTAGTATTCATAGATCTGAGGACTTGGAGGAGTGGGAGGCGGAGATCGGACGGTTTGCTTGTGCCACTATTCAATGCCAGGAGGCTCGCAAGGCTAGTGCACAGACGTTGGGGACGGCGAGGTGTGCAGCAGCGGCCTCGCATCGGACGCTAGACATTCGCATGTCCCTTGTGGTGCGAGCTCGTGCACGACTCAAGAGGGGAGGAGCAGCGTCATGCGATGACGTGTCGACCGAAATGCTCAAGTTGCTTCCATGGGCGTGTGTGCGCCGTGTACGGGACTTCTTTCAGCGGCTGGCCTGTCGGGAGAATCTCACGCCGCAGTGCTGGAGAAAATTCCTTGTCACTCTGATCCCGAAGAGCCCCCAAATGACCCAACTCAAAGACACTAGGAACATATGCCTCATACCTCTTATGTCCAAATGGTACAGCCTGTGTCTTACTATACTCGCGGAGGAAGAGTTGACAAAGCTCCGACCTCATACGTGCTTGTTCGGCTAAGCGGCAGGTAGAAAACCAAATGGAATTACGGCGGTACTTAAGAGGCTCTCACAGCACGCGTGTCTCTGGGGCAAAGGAGAATCTTTATATCTTGGGAGTGCAGACGTACTACAGTGCTTCGACCATGTGACGTTGACGTTGGCGTATAACAGTATGGTTTCATTGGGGTTCCCCGCGGAGCTCATATTTGCCCTCCTGGAGCCCATGCATGAGAGCGTGTGTCAGATGTCCTTTGAAGGTGTGCGGTGGACGGATTGGGTGTCTTGGGATAGGAGTATCCGCACGGGAGGAGTGGAGAGCCCCTTCTTGTTCAAGGCTGTCTCGGTGTATCTTTGGGAAAAGGTGGTACGGCAGTGGGGGGAGAACGACTATGGTTATGAATTGGAGACCCCCTTGAGTGGATGCAGGAGGAGGGTTGCGCATGCTCTGTGGGCGGACAACCTGTATGTGTGTGCACGGTCCCTGGACGAACTTCAGGAGATGATGTCTATGCTCACGGTGCCGTTGGCTCAGGCGGGCCTGCGGTGGAAACCCTCATCGCTTGGGTACCTCTTGTGTGGAGGCTGGCCTCGCTGTTCTGATACCGAGCTTCGTGTGTGGGTCCCTGAGTATGGTGAGGAGTTGGTCCTGCCACGTCTTCGACAGATGTCGGCTCTGGGAGTGGAACTCTTTGATGACTGGAGTGAGCATCGGGATCTTTTTGGCATTTCCAGCGTGCCAGGCGTGCGTGGATGTGTGATGTGCAGTTCTATCGCTGTAGACAGTTACCTTTGCGTGATCGTTTTATGCGTTACATTGCACGGGTGCAGTCTATTGTTTTGTATGCATGTGAAGGTATGACGGCGGATGAGGGAACAATTCAGAAGTTATATGCGTGGGAGGGTCAACTGCTGGCGATCATTGGTGGTCTTCGTAAGAAGGCGAGTGAGGATTGGACTGTGTATACTCAGAGGCGGCTGCGCTATGGTCGCCAACACTTTGCTAGGTGCGGCCTCCAATCATTGGTCCACAGATTTTTCAGAAAGCAGTTTGACTGGGCAAAGGATGTGGCATCGTTCGCCTGTATGCATACGTGTGCACCTATGTTAGCGCGTGCGTCGGGGGAGGAGGCACATACCAATCGGCGTCAGCGTGCGAGAATCTTCCGTGAGACGGTGCGGGGCCAACGACAGAGGCTCTCGACCACCCGGCCTGGGGAGGCTCCGACACCAGCACCGCCTGTGTCGGATGACGTGTCAAGGCCCTTTGTTGTTTCACGTGTTGCGATGCCGCATGGATTGGGGGAGTGGACGGAGAGGAGGGAGGCTATGATTACTGCAAGTGGGAGGAGGACGGAGATAACCAGACTAACAGGGAGGAGGTTACCTACAGGCTACAGGCCGTGGGACTTCCTATTTGTGCAGGCTGCTGGTGTGAACTGGTGGCACCATCTCGACTGGAGTGAACGTGGTCTTCGCGAGTTTGCTACGGCCCGACTGTGTGGCGGCGGGCATTTCACATATGACGGAGGGCTTTATCTTTAAGGAGGAGGGAGGTCAGATACACAGAGGAGGAGGAGGAGGAGGACAATCAGTATACACAGGCGGCGCTTGATCGTATTGTCAGGCGCCTCGCAGCAAACTTTGAAAATGAGGTCCGCTTCGAGCGACGAGGTGGGAGTTGCGATGGAGCTGTTGGGCGACTCCATGCTGATAACCAACTGGATGAGGGGAAGGTGAAATTGCAACAACAATATATACCGATCGCAGGTGGGGGAGGTTATTGATCTGTTAGACGACGCCTGTCGAAATTTTAAGCTGCAGGGCCCAGCCACAGGGTATGACATGTGGCGTCATCACTATCGTGGAGGCAATGACCGCGCCGACCGACTGACTTGGGAAATCAGACATCTACCATTACAATCGAGGTGCAGAAGCATTCAACAACATATAAACAATACTGAAACATTGATCGCAATCCGTGGTGCGTACGACGGTGGCGTTAGCAGTGCAGGTGCTGGGGGAGGATGGTGGCTAGACGGTGAGTTCATCAGTGAGCAATCTGCGGAAGGGGTTAGTGATTGCCTGCACACGTTTACCCGTCCGTTGGCGGAGGAGGCTTTTGGCCTGCTTCCCGATGCGACGGTTACTCAGTGTGAGCTTGAGGCCGCTTCGAGATTTGCCCGCTCTGCTTGCAAGATACTTCAAGAGTATCACGTTTTTCAGGGTACATCCAGCCCACAGGGGATGGCTGCGCCAACCCGACCGCCCTTGTAGGGCCCTGTGGTCGGACCGCAAACTTCAAAAAAACCTGGTTGACGGTTTACCGCCGGCTCCCAGTACCTCGTAGAGCTCTTCGTTATCGATGAGCAAGAGGAATTCAGGCGCGGGCTAGAGCTAGTTGGTCGACCCGACCAGAAGAGATAAAGTGGTGACTTTGGGTTGGTTTTGCGAAGATTTGAAAGATATTTGACCAATCAATTTGAGAAATCAGATTTTTCGCACCTGTATTGGGTTATGCCGCGTCTGCCAGTTAAATTCTCAGGTCCGTAGGTGAAGTATTGTTATCAAAACACTTGGAGAAACCGTTTTGGATAAAAACATAAAGCGTGAGTTTTCGAGTTTTTCGGGTCTTGCTCGAGACGCTTCCTTTATGTGTACCGAGCAGCGCCGTGCGAGAAAAGAGCTCTACCAGGGCCCCGGCGGTAACCTGGTTGACGGTTTACCAGCGGTTCCAAGTCGCTCTCCGGGTTTTGGACGCTGTACCTCGTAGAGCTCTTCGGCATCGATGAGCTAGAGGAATTCCGGCGCGGCTTGGAGCTAGTTGGCCGACCCGACCAGAACGGACAAAGTCGTGACTTTTGGCCGGTTTTGTCAAAATACCTCGTAGAGCTCTTCGGCATCGATGAGCTAGAGGAATTCCGGCGCGGGGTTGAGCTAGTTGGCCGACCCGACCAGAACGGACAAAGTGGTGACTTTTGGCCGGTTTTGTCAAAATTTGAAAGATATTTGACCATTTATTCTGAAAAAGCAGATTTTTACGCCAAGCGTTGGCATATAAACTTCGTTTCCAGAGCAGCTCAGCTCTCTAGAGAGAGTTTTACTATCCAAGAATTAGCTGGAACCGACATTAGAGTGACACCGAAAAATGCAAAGTGGACGTTTCTCGAGAAATGCTCCGAGAAGATGTCTGCTCCGATTCTGAGCACTTTTATGCGTGGAAGGAGCTCTACGAGGTTCCCGGCGGTGACCAGGTTGCTGCTGTCCCTCCTCGGGATCTCAGCGGCGACCTGGCCCGTCGGAGGCCTCCTCGAGCGGCATCGTGCCGTGCCTGGCGTTTGGTTCTCTTTACCGTGCACGGTGCTTCAGTGTCTGTTTTGCCTGAGTACCGTACACTCTTATTGATTGTCGAAGGCCTGTCCACGCCCATTGTCGTCGGAGTGCATATAATTGTTGATTGTCGGAGTATCGTTGGAACAGCATTTTCCTTGGTTATCTCAACTGTCCATCTAGTTATTGCTTGTGATTTGCCTTCTTGTAGAGCGAGTCCACGTTTTTATATATGGAGTTTGTTTCATCTGAATTGTCAGGCGCGGATTCTCTTGCTTCAGATTGGACAGATACGGCGTTGTTTACTTCCGAGTCTCTCACTTGTTTGTCTGCTCGTTTGTCTACGGTCGAAGTGTGTGTTAGTGATCTATATTGCCGTGTTCGCCCTTCGTACGGAGGTGAGTCTCGCATGCGTGAGCGAGACCAGCTGTATGGGCAGGGTGTCAAAGTTTCTCAATCGAAGTTGCGCCGCCTGCGGGCGAAACGTGTCAGGTATCGTTTGTGGTCCACGGCTCGGGGGCCAGATCCGTCGTGCCTTGTTCGCGCGGGCATTTTCGCGCCCAGATATTATCGGAATGTCTGCTCGGACGATTCTGAGGAAGAGGAGTGGGTTGAGGACACTTGTGGAACACAGACTGATATGGATGCTGTTGAATTGGCTGGCAACTCTTTGTGTTCGCAGTGTTCCGATTGTGGGACTCAGACAGATCCCTGTGTTCACATTGAGTGTGGGACTCAGACTGATCTTTGTGTTCTCTTTGTTGGTGAGAAGGAGAAGGAGGAGTGTCATCGAGTGCGCGCTGATCAGGGTGATGCTTCTGCAGTTGGGAGTTCCTGTGCAGTCGGGAGTTCCACTGTTCGGAGTGCAGTAGGAAGTTCCACAGTTCGGAGTTCCGCTGATGCAGTTGTTGATGCAGTTGGGAGTTCAACAGCTGGGAGTTCTGCAGTTGGGAGTACCGCGGTTTGGAGTTCAGCTGATGCTGTGGCATCGAACCCTGGCTGCAAGGACGAGGAGGAGGGGAATGTTGATAGTGAACCAGTTGCTAAGATGGAGCAGGAGGAGGTGGCTGATGGTGAGGAGGAGAAGGAGGAGTGTCATCGAGTGCACGTTGATCGGGGTGATGCTTCTCTCAGAATGAAGAGATATTGTTTCAAACGAGCGGAGGCTATCGAGAGTGCAAAGTTGCGCACTTCAGAATTGCATGCGACCAACGGGAGTGCGGTGGAGAGTACCGCAGTTTTGAGTACAGTTGATGCAGTCGGGAGTTCCAGTGCAGTCGGGAGTTCAACACTTGGGAGTGCAGTAGAGAGCCCCACAGTTCGGAGTTCCGCTGATGCAGTTGAGGATGCAGTTGGGAGTTCAACAGCTGGGATTTCTGCAGTTGGGAGTTCAGCTGATGCAGTAGGGAGTTCCATGAATGGGAGTTCTGCAGATCGACCGAGTGAGACACGCTCTGAGTGCCAAGCTGCCAGGGACTGGGCCCTTGCCGGTGTCGATGTAAGGGCTCTTTGGCTTGAGCTACACCGACTCCCGACACAGGAGTTTCAGCGTAGGACTGAGGCTCTTAATGCATACAGGCTGCAATTGGGAATTGAAAGTTCCGAGGAGGATGATTCGCAACAAGGGGGTCCTCAGAGTTCTACTTCCAGGAGTGCGTTGACGCGGAGCGGCAAGAAGCATCGGAAACGGCACAGATGATGCACATGTGATTGATCCTGCACGCTTGATTTGTCATTGCGTTGCCTTTCTTCATGCCTGTGTGTGTTGTCGTGCATGCGCGTGTGTTGAATAAGAGCTTCGCTAGGTCCCTCAAAGTAGGTCATTCGTTGCTTCCTTGATTTGAGTGCTCATTGACCTTTGAACGTGACTTTCCGTGATTTGTCACGTGGTGCCTCAAAGTAGGCCTTTGATCTGGTCGACACCACGGTGGCGCAAATTCGTTGTTGTGTTTCACGTGCATGGTCTTTCAGTGGTGCTGAGACGGTAATCGCTATATGTGGTTACTGCATGGTCTCGCATTGCTTTGAAGTGTACTCGTCCTTTTAGTTGTTAGTTTTGTGTTTGTCTCAGTGGTGTTGAGACGGTAATCGCTGTATAAACCAGTGGTTACTGTATGGTCTCTCACTGCTTTTATTTTCAGTGGTGCTCAGACGGTAATCGCTATATGTGGTTACTGCATGGTCTCGCACTGCTTTGCTTCCTTCTTTCTATTCTTATTTGTCTTCTCGCGTATTGGCAGTCTTGTGCATATCTGTACAGCTTCGCTGTTTGATGCACCTCTGCTTTAATCTTTGCAGCTTCGCTGTCTTCCTGTACAGCTTCGCTATTTAGGTTCTTTGTGTTTAGGCCTGCTCCCATGGGAGCTCAGACCGGCCTTCGCAAAAGACGCAAAAGACCAGGTTGACGGTTCACCGCCGGCGCCAGTAATACCTCGTAGAGCTTTTCGGCATCGATGAGCTAGAGGAGTTCCGGCGCGGGGTGGAGCTAGTACCTCGTAGAGCTCTTCGGCATCGATGAGCTAGAGGAATTTCGGCGCGGGATGCAGCTAGTTGGCCCGGGCGGACAATGTGTCAACCTGGAGTCGGTTTTTCGAAGACTGTGAGAGATTTTGAAATTCGTTTTGAGAACTGGTAAGTTTCACACCTGTAGTGATTTATGCCGCGTCTGCCAGTACAATTCTCAGGTCTGTAGTTGTAATATTACTATCAAAACATTTGGCGGAACAGACTTTCGGTAACAATTGAAAAACGTAATTCATCAAGTTTTTGAGCTCACGCGTAGGGAAGCTTCTCCCATTGTTCCGAACAGCGTGGTGCGAGAAAAGAGCTTTACGAGGCTCGCGGCGGTAACCTGGTTGACGGTTTACCGCCGGCTCCCAGTTGGCCGACCCGGCCCAGGCGGACAATGTGGTAACCTGGGGTCGGTTTTTCGGAGATTGCGAGAGATTTTGAAATTCGTTTTGGAAATTCAGATTTTTATTCTCTGCAGTGAATTATGGCGCGCTCGATGGCATAGGGCTCAAGCTGCATTGTTTCCATCAAAAGACTAGGAGGAACCGACATTGCGTAACGCCCAGAAGCAACATTTCTCGAGTTGCCAATTAGTATCAACAGCTAACGCATGATGAAGCTCTTTCCATGTGTTCCGAGCAGCGCCGCGCAAGAAAAAAAAAACTCTACGAGGATCCCGGCGGTAACCTGGTTGCCCCTTTATATACTGCCCCTTTATATCGAGTATCTTGCCCCTTTATATAGTTCGAAAGTATTAGGATTGAGGGGTTACTTCGATGGAGGCACCTCGGATATTGGGGCTGGGGGAGGCTGGTGGCTGCAGGCTTTTGTAGAACATCAAAATGCTATACAGTGTCACGTGATTGCCGAGGAGGCGTTTGGCCTCGATAGGGAGTCAACCGTGACGGTCTGTGAGTTAACGGCCGCCTCGAAGCTAATTCACGCAATCTCGCAGATTGCGTCTGTTATAGATAGCGTCTCACACGCTCGGTAGAGCCACTTGCGCCTGGTGGCCGCGGGGAGCACCGCTGCTTGCATGTGCTGGAGGACCCCGCCGCAAAGCCCGCAAAAAACCTGGTTGACGGTTTACCGCCGGCTCCCAGTTCCGGGGCGCTGGAGAGCTAGTTGGCAAGAAAAATCTCGACGGACCTTTTAGTGACTTTTAGCTTGGTTAAACATTTTGTTCTCGAAATTCCTCAATTCGTTTGAGCTCTATTATTTTTTCCCGTGATATTCGATCTTTTCCCGCTCGCCGTCTTGATCTCAGCTCGATCGGGTACCTTTACTGCCAAAGAGCACACGGGCGGGATCGGCCCTTTGGGGTCATCTTGACACGCAGTGGTGGTTTTCTGTACATAACTCGAGCTATAGGAGAGCTACTGAGCTGATACTAACAGAAACCAATTCAGAATGATCAGGCGCGTTTGTTTGTTGAATCTAGAGGTCTGAACTTTGACTGCTGCTCGAGCTAGGTCCGCGAAGCTATTCTTATTGTTCGAGTGACATTGAGAGGTGCTGTCGTTTTTCTGTGCTTAACTCGGGCTGTAGGGGCGGCTACAGGGCTGGTAATCACAGAAACCGATTCGGAGACATCAGGCGCGTCTGCCTGTCGCATGCAGAGGTCTGAACTCGGTCTGCTACTCAAGCTACATGCGAAAAACTATTCGTATCGCTCGAGTCATCCCGACAGGGACTGTCAGTTTTCTGTACTTAACTCGAGCTCTGGGGGAGCTACAGAGCTGATTCGCACAGAAACCGATGCAGAATAATCTGGCGCGTTCGTCTGATGCATCTAGAGGTCTGAACTCGGCTTGCTACTCGAGCTACGCGAAACTATTCGTATCGTTCGAGTCATCTTGAGAGATGCTGTCGGTTTTCGCACGTAACTCGGGCTGTAGGGGAGCTACAGATCTGATGCGCACAGAAACTGATTCAGAATGATCATGTGCGTTCGTCTGTTGCATCCAGAGGCCTGAACTGGGTTTGCTACTCGGGCTAGGTCCGCAAAACTATTCGTAGTCTTCGAGTCACCTTGACAGATGTTGTCCATTTTCTGTATTAAACTCGAGCTGTAGGAGCGCTACAGAGCTGGTGCGCACAGAAACCGATCCAGAAGCATCAGGAGCGTTCGTCTGTTGCATTGAGAGGTCTGAACTCGGTCTGCTACCCGAGCTAGGTTCACAAAATTATTCGTATTCGACCGATATCTTTTCGAAATGATGGTGAATTTCTTCACTGAACTCGTGCAGCCAAAAATCAGAAGGAAATCGTGAGGCGCGAAGCATCTAGACGCTTGGTTTGGGTCTGTTGTGGGCGCAGACGCCAAACGCGGGTTCGTACTCTGCTACTTTCTCCCTTTTTTTTCCTCGCTGCAGATGAGCTATAGACTGTTCAGCACAGGAATGCGATATCACTAGACAGATCAATCTGCTATCAGCTCGGGCTGAAAAATTATTTGTTCTCTGCTAATTCTTTGGACATAATATATGGTCAGGAAGCTCTACGAGTCCCCCGGCGGTAAGAAAGGTTGACGGTTTACCGCCGGCGCCCAATCCGAGGGCTCGCCAGGAAAGCTTTCCGGTGTGTGTTTCTTTTGCTTTCCGGTCTTTTCTCTCCGGGTTTTGGACGCTACCAAGTGACATTTATTTGACCATTCATTTTGAGAAACCAGATTTCTCTCACGTGTAGTGGGTTATGCCGCGTCTGCCAGTAGCTGCAATATTACTATCAAAGCACTTGCTGGAACCGACTGTCTTCCGAGTCATCTTGACACGCGTTCACGGTTTTCTGTACTTAACTCGAGATGTAGAAAAGCTAGAGAGCTGGTACTTCAGAAACTGATTCAGAATCATCAGGCGCGTTCGTCTGTTGCATCGGGAGGTCTAAACTGTGTCTGCGGCTCGGGCTAGGTCGTCAGACTATTTGTATTCTTCGAGTTATTTTGACAAGTGCTGTCGGTTTTCTTTACTTAACTGAAGATTCAGAATAGCTACAGAGCTGGTGCGCAAATAAACGGATCCTGCATCATCAGGCGCGTTCGTCTGTTGCATCGAGCGGTCTGAACTCGGTCTGCTACTCGAGCTAGGTCCGCAAAACTATTCGTATTCTTCAAGTTCTCTTTGTAGGTGCTGTCGGTTTTCTGTGCTTAACTGTAGCGGAGTTACAGCGCTGATACGCACAGAAACCGATCTAGAATCATCAGGGGCGTTCGACTGAGCATCTAGAGCTCTCAACACAGTCTGCTACCCGAACTAGTTCCGCAAAATTCGTATGCGACGATTTCTTTTCGAACTACTGGTGATTTTTTCACTTAACTCGAGCTGCAGATGAGCTTGAGAGCTCTTCCGCACAGAAATCTTGGATACAACTTCCTCAATGTGTTCTGGGCAGCGGCGCACCAGAAAAGAGCTCTACGAGGCTCCCGGCGGTAACCTGGTTGAAGGTTTACCGCCGGCTCCTAGATCCGGGGCGCTGGAGAGCTAGTTAGAATCTCGACGGACCTTTTGGTGACTTTTGGTCGGTTGAAAATTTTGTTCTCGAAATTCAAAAATTTGTTCGAGCTCTAGTATTTTTTCCCGTGATATTCGATCGTATTCCCGCTCGCCGTTTTGATCTCAGCTCGATCGGATACCTTTTACTGCCAAAATGCGCAGGGGCGGGATCGGCCGTTTCGAGTCATCTCGACAGGCGTTGTCGGTTTTTTGTACTTAACTCGAGATTTAGGAAAGCTACAGAGCTGATAGTCACAGAAACCGATTCAGCGCGTCCGTCTGTTGAATCGAGAGGTCTGAACTCGGTCTGCTACTCGAGCTAGGTCCGCGAAGCTGTTCGTATTATTCGAGTCATCTCGACAGGTGCTGTCGGTTTTTTGTACTTAACTCGGGCTGTAGGAACACGACAGAGCTGATACTTACAGAAACCGATTAAGATTCATCAGGCGCGTTTGTCTATTGTAACGAGAGGTCTGAACTCGGTCTGCTACTCGAGCTAGGTCCGCAAAACTATTCGTATTCTTCGAGTCATCTTGACAGGTGCCGTCTGTTTTCTGTACTCAACTCGAGCTGTAGGACAAGTACAGAGCTGGTACGCACAGAAACCGATTCAGAATCATCAGGTGCGTTCGTCGGTTGCATCGAGAGGTCTGCACTTGGTCTGCTACTCGAAGTAGGCCTGCAAACCTATTCGTGTTCGACCGATTCTTTTTCGAAATGATGTTGAATTTCTTTACTTAACTCGAGCTGCAGATGAACTTGAGAGTTCTTCCGCACGTAATTCAAAATGAATCATGAGGCGCGCTAGTCTAGAGTATCTAGACGCTTGGCTCGGGTCTGCCATAAGCGCAGACGCCAAACAACGAGTCATACTATTTTTGTCGTCCTTGTGATGGAATTCGTTTTCTGGACTGAACTCGAGGTGCAGATGAGCTTGAGAGCTCGTAGACATGTGGGAAGAGATCATCATGCGCGCCATTCGAAAGTATCTGGACACCCGCGCTTAGTTTGCTATCAGCGCTAGGGCCGAACACCGATTCGCGCTCTGCTACTTTCTTGGAAATGGTACTGTTTCCTTGGATTTACTCGTGCTGCAGATGAGCTACAAAGCTGTTCAGCACAGCAATGGGAAGGGAACCATCAGGGGCAATAGCGAAATGTATCTAGACGTCTGAGATCAGTCCGCTATCAGCGCTCGGGCTGAACAAAATATTCGTTCTCTGCTAACTATTTGGCCATAATATATGGCAAGGAAGCTCTACGAGTCTCCCGGCGGTAAGAAAGGTAGACGGTTTACCGCCGACGCCCAGTTGGCAAGAAAAATCTCGACGGACCTTTTGGTGACTTTTGGTCGGTTGAAAATTTTGCTCGAAATTCAAGAATTCGTTTGAGCTCTAGTATTTTTCCGGTGATATTCGATCTTATTCCCGCTCGCCGTCTTAATCTCAGATCGATCGGGTAGATATTACTGCCAAAATGCACAGGGGCGGGATCGGCCGTTTCTGGTCATCTTGATACGCGGTGACGGTTTTCTGTACATAACTCGAGCTCTAGGACAGCTACAGAGCTGATATTAACAGGCGCCCTCTTAGAATCATCAGGCGCGTTCGCCTGTTGCATCCAGAGGTCTGAACTCAGTCTGCTTCCCGAGCTAGGTCCGCGAAACTATTCGTATTATTCGAGTCATCTTGACAGGTGCTGTCGAGCTGTAGGACAGCTACAGAGCTGATATTAATAGAAACCCATCCAGAATCATCAGGCGCGTTCATCGGTTGCATCTAGAGGTCTGAACTCGGTCTGCTAGTCGAGCTATGTCCACGAACCTATTCGTAGTATTCGAGTCATCTCGACAGTGGCTGTCGGTTTTCTGGACTTAACTCGAGCTGTAGGACAGCTACAGAAATGATACTTCAGAAACCCATTCAAAATCATCAGGCGCGTTCATCTGTTGCATCTAGAGGTTTGAATTCGGTCTGCTACTCGAGCTAGGTCCGTGAACCTATTCGTATGATTCGAGCCATCTGGACAGATGCTGTCGGTTTTCTGTATTTAACTCGAAATATAGGAGAGCCACAGAGCTCGTCGCACATCAATCGGTTCTGCATCATCAGTCGCGTGCGTCTGTTGCATGTAGAGCTCTGAACTCAGTGTTGTATTCGAGCCTGCTTTCAGCGGAGGCCGAAAAACTATTCGTTCTCTGCCAATTCTTTGGACATAATATATGGCAAGGAAGCTCTACGAGTCCCCCGGCGGTAAGAAAGGTTGACGGTTTACCGCCGGCGCCCAGTTGGCCCACCCGGCCCGGGCGGACAAAGTGATAATTTTTGGTCGGTTTTGCTAAGATTTGAGGGATATTTGACCATTTATCTTGAGAAAGCCGATTTTTACGCTGAGCATTTAGATATAAGCTTCATTCTGAGAGCAGCTCAGCTGTCCTGATGCATTTGATCATGCGTTGACTCCCGGAACCGAGCTAATATGAATATCGAGCAAAATCTGAAAATCAAGGCTTTAAGAAAAATCTTGATTTTATTACTCTACTTCGATTCTGAGCACTTTTACGAGTGCAAGGACTCTACCAGTGCTGTGTGTGTGTCGGGCATGCGCGCATGTTGGTATAAGAGCTCCGCGTGATCTTCACTTTGTTCGGAATAAGAGTTTTGCATTTGCCCACTTCCGCTCAAAAAGTGGTGGGTGTCTTGCCTGACTCTGTGTGCCGCCCGTTTTCCTGCTAGCGACTGGGCCAGACGGCCCGCGCAGTCGACCGCAAATTCGTTGTTGTGTTTCACGTGCATGGTCTTTCAGTGGTGCTGAGACGGTAATCGCTATATGTGGTTACTGCATGGTCTCGCTTTGCGCCGAAGTGTACTCGTCATTTTAGTTGTTAATCGCTGTATAAACCAGTGGTTACTGTATGGTCTCTCACTGCTTTTATTTTCAGTGGTGCTGAGACGGTAATCGCTATATGTGGTTACTGCATGGTCTCGCACTGTTTTGCTTCCCTCTTTCTATTCTTATTTGACTTCTCGTGTTTTGGCAGTCTTGTGCATATCTGTGCAGCTTCGCTGTTTGATGCACCTCTGCTTTAATCTTTGCAGCTTCGCTGTTTAGGTTCTCTGTGTCCTGGCCTGCTCCCATGGGAGCTCGAATCGGCCAACGCAGACATCGCAGACATCGCAGGCCAGGTTGACAGTTCGCCGCCGGCGCCAGTGAAACTTTGGGTCGGTTTTGCTAAGACTTGAAAGATATATGACCATTCTTTTTGAGAAACCAGATTTTTACTCCGAGCATTAGTGTCTCAACTTTCTTCTGCGAGCAGCTCAGCTCTCTCGAGACAGTTTTTCTATCCAAAAATTTGGAGGAACCGACATCACGTTGAGACGGAAAAATGCAAATTCGACGTTTTTCTAGCAATGCTCCGAGAAGCTCTATATTTCGAATCTGAGCACTCTTACGCGTGCCAGGAGCTCTACGAGGGCGGTGACCAGGTTGACGGTTTACCGCCGGCGCCATAGAAGAAGCTTTCTGAAGGATGAGCTGAGAAACTCGAACAATTACATTTTTTGTTTTGTTTTTTGTTTATTTTATTTTTGTTTTTTTTTTTTTGAAAAAAAAAAGAAAAAAAAGTACCTCGTAGAGCTCTTCGTTATCGACGAGCTAGAGGAATTCCAGCACGGGGTGAAGCTAGTAACTCGTGGAGCTTCCCTTAGCTAGTTGCTGGAAGCTGAAGATTACCTCGTAGAGCTCTTCGGCATCGATGAGCTAGAGGAATTCTAGACGCTTCGCGTATCCCCACCCGTCCACAAACGACGCCCAGGCGAGTAGAGGGTCGTCCTGAGGGTCTTTTTGGCGTCTTGAGTGCCTCGTGGGGGCCTCTGTGGCCCGTTCGGGGTCCTCTTTGGGGCCTTGGGGCCTCTTGGGCCATCTTGGGGCCTCTGGGAGCACCTTGGGTGCTTCTGTTGGTCTCTTGGGGCCTCTTGGGGGTCTCTTGGGGGCCTCCTGGGGGCCTCTTGGGGGCCTCTTGGGGTCATCTTGGGGCCTAGGGGCATCCTGGGGGCCTTGCGGCCATCGTGGAGGAAGTCGATCAAAGAAGAGGGGTTAGAGCTCCCCCCCAGGAGCCGCGATCGTCGTGAGGGGTGTCGAATTTTAGCCTTCGCAGGGGTCGATCTTGGGCGCTCCAGCGCGCCGCGGAACCCCCCCTCCAGGTCAGTGGGGAGGGGGTAGGGGGAGGGGTAAACCCCACCCGAAGGGGGAAGAAGGAGGGGTGGAAGAGGAAACGCTTTAAAACGCCGACGCCCAGAGGGCTGGTGGGATTCCGGCGCGGGGTGCAGCTAGTTGACCCACCCAGCCCGGACGGACAATGCCTCGTAGAGCTCTTCGGCAAGATGAGCTAAGAGGAATTCGGGCGCAGGGTGGGGCCGACCTTAAGAGACAATGTGGCGAGTACCTTGTAGAGCTCTTCGTTATCGATGAGCTAGAGGAATTCCGGCGCGGGGTGGAGCTAGTTCGTCGACCCGGCCCGGGCGGGCAATCTGACTACTTTAGGTCGGTTTTGCGAAGATTCGAAAGATATTGGATTATTCATTTTAAGAAAGCAGATTTTCCGCACCTGTAGTTTTTTTTTTTTTTTTTTTTTTTTTTTTTTTTTTTTTTTTTTTTTTTTTTTTTTTTTTTTTTTGTTTTTTTTTTTTTTTCTTTTTTTTTCTTTTTTTTTTTTTTTCTTTTTTTTTT
>CAUYUJ010006040.1:0-56593 GCA_963575745.1 Prorocentrum cordatum | reverse complement strand
TTGTGTCTATTCAATTCTTCCTCACTCATGTGGAGGACGCCTCTGAGAATGCCGTTTCGTGACTCAATTGAAGTCGCGTGTTGGCCAGGTGCACGGATACGAAGTTCCGTGCCCTTATTGGCCATCATGGTTTTAGCGGCATCGTTATTCAGGGCGCCTTCTCCGTCTGAGTATAAAACTTTGAAGGGTTCGTGATAGGCAATCCAGCAATAGTGGTAGGCGTCGATGATAGTGTCACGTTCTCTGTCGGAAATCTCTAGGCCTGCTGCCAGGCGAATACAACGATCCATAATATGAAATATGGTCCGTTTCTTGTAAAACATGAGGTCCATTTCCCCTTCATCGAGCCAGTTACCAGGGAGGCTCACCGATGGTAATGTCGAGTTTCCTGGACGTTCCCATGCTCTACATTCCCGACAGGTATCGCAGATTTCCTTGATCATGTTCAGTCGAACGCTATCAAGCCCCACTTTTTCGAGGATTAGCCTCATCTTTGGCTCCTTCGCATGATACCATCGCAGATGCAGTTTTCGGAGTTCCTTTTTTCACAACATGGGGTTCGTGACTACGGAGACTCTGTAGACTGTGTTGGATGTCAAATCTCGTCCAGTCGGGTAGTCGTGGAGCCCCAGAGCCGGTGGAGGCAAGAGGGTTCCTTGTAGCTCTCCGTAGTTGATCCCCTGTGTTGACTGCGTCTGGAGGTGGTGGTACGCCTTGTAGACGTCCGCGGCGGGCCGCTACCTGTGGCGTGTCACTAGAAGACGCAGAAGGCGTGTTTCCACGCTCGGGGGCGTCTCGTAGTAGGTCGTAGCTGCGAGTACCAGATGTCGGATCGACGTTACCGAAGGATCGTGGTCGCGGTGGCCTGGCGCGTGCGCCTTGGCGGCCACCTGAAGCTGAAGCTTGGCCCTCACCGGGTTTAGGTAAGGGTTTCCACCAAGCTGGCACGGCTTTGCCTTCGGGGTCGTGGTCGTCTGGTAGTTTAAATGGTTCAGCAAAACGACATTTACCAGGTTCGGTATCAAGGTGGTTCTTAACACCCTTGCTTCTCGTAAGATCCCCTTGACATGCTGGACATGGCCAATATACAGAGATGGAGTCATGATATTTGCACTGCGTAGGGTCTCTGTTATGGCTAGGACTGTCCTTTCGGACGTTGTCGATGCATGCCGGGCACGTAGCCACCTTTGGGATGATACGATCCCCGATGCGTCTCATACCTTCGCCTGGTTCAGCTTGCTCAGGAAGGTCGGCAGGATAAGCATGTGCAGTACTTATAGGCGCGTTTCCGCGCGTAGTGTCAATGGCTTTCGCCAGATAAACGGCTTCCACGAAGGCAGACTGCAGTCGTCGAGTATATCTTTGTGCTAGTGAAAGCTCGGTGTTGCACGGTTGTGCGTGCACATGCTGACCGTTGCACTTGAGTCGCTCAAAAGGTTTAAGAATTGTCTCGTCGTTGCTGGTGATATTTGTCGGCTTCTTAATATAGTCACCAGTCGTATCCTTAAGTCCCGCAGCGCATTGGTCAATGCGCACGGTTGTAATGTGTGGTCGGTTGGCAAGCTTCGTCCATGGAGAGATATCGTCCACCCATGTTCCTGTAGGTTGTTCACGTATAAACCACCTCTGAGCGTCATCTTGGGTTACAGCAATTTTACCACAGTAAATTATGTGTGGTAAGTCTTCTCTGTGGTGCTGTTCCCAAGTGTTATAGTTGACTTTGTAGTTAAAGTAAGATGGTGGTCCTGTGGTGCGGCAGCTGGGTTGCAGTATGGCAACTCGTACGTAGCATATCGCAAAGTAATGATCTATAACCTGCTGCACCGAGGGGTCTCCCAGGTCGACATATGTAGTCTTGTCCAAGTTGCCGCCTGAGGAAAGTCCCCTTGAGAAGGCAAGCTCTGAGATGCCACCCTCACCGCCACAAAGCTCCAACATATCCACGCAGTTGTTATGGCCGTAGCATAGTGTAGCAACTATGCTGTATATGTTAGCGTGTGTGCCGGGCATAGATGTGGGGAGGGTAAGGAACAGGTCATCGTCCTCGTCGGAGCTTATCAGCTCAACAGGGACGTCAGCACTCCAGGTTGCCATAAGATCCTGTCCGAGTCCTGACAAGTCGTCGCCGCAATCATCGTTTCCGTCTTCAACGTGCTTTTTAATGCGGCGAGGCTTGATGCCTGCTTCCTTTTCGGCTTTGAGCCTCTCCTTCTGTTTTATACGCGACTCAGTGGGTAAAGCTTGCTCGTCTTGTTCGTCGGTCTGTGTACTCATTGTCATGGTTGAATGGGTACATGCGTCAACCGCCAGAGTCGGGGGGAGAGAACAGTCATCTATGATGACGCGTCGATGTTTCTGTGGTGATTGAGTCGGCTCGTTTCCGAGCAAGACCGGTTCCTCGGGTTGCCAGTACAACCGGGTACTGATGTTGGCAACCCCTGCAGGTAATGGTGCATGCCAATCATATCCTGTTGGTTGATCGGTAACTGAGATATCCTGAATAACCGCATTGGTATCCAGGTTGATTGTTACACGTCGGATGACTTCAGACCATTTTGGTCCTCCCTTATGAGTCGTCACGTAGTGTCGGGTATTATGGTCTGTACGTGTATACGTATTTAAGTATACGGGCACGTTTCCGTGCGTGGT
This sequence comes from Prorocentrum cordatum, assembly GCA_963575745.1. Lineage (NCBI taxonomy): Eukaryota > Dinophyceae > Prorocentrales > Prorocentraceae > Prorocentrum > Prorocentrum cordatum. Next base: position 53,944 of record CAUYUJ010006040.1, on the reverse strand, counting down.
GGTGCTCCCCAGGATTTTGTCGTTCAAGTGACGGATGAGTATAGTACGTGTCTGAGCCCGCCATTCAGCCTGTCGTACTGTATGGCCGTACCAATCCAACACATGTTGTGGTATGGCCTGCTTACAGATACATGTCCACAGCTTCGAGCTGATCGGTATTGATGATGCTACCTGCATATAGGTCCCGCTTGGTGCACTGTCTTGCATATTGAACCGAATACCGAAATGACACAAACGCATCCGTATTACTGACAACTTTAGATCTTCCAGGGTATCACGTACTGGAGATAAATTCCAAACATATCCTGGGGAACCAAATATTATAAGCTTCATGCGGAGCTTCTTGGCTTTAATCAACAGGTTCTGGATACGTGACCCATGTGGGGCCACTCTCTTTCCTGGAGTTCGTACGTACCAGTCACCCGGAGTACTAATCCATATGAGAGTGTAATCTCCACTGATCACCGCACCTAGGTAGTTTGTGCCCACGCTTGTCATAAGTTCGTTGTGGGAAATACGATCACAAATATAACCTCGTGTGCGGAGGTCGGCACATGCCTCCCTCGTATCTTCGATGACAGAAGCCCTCTTACTAAGGCAGGTTACCCCGCTGCCCTTGCTACCCCCCGGCTTTTCAGCCAACAGGCAAGACGACGAGGGGGCGACGTCGCCCTGCCATCTTCAAGATGAAGAAGATGTGCCTACAATATCTGCCAGCATCTGGGCTTCCCTCAGATGCTGGAGCTCAGCACTGCAGCGCGCCGTGGCCTCAGAGGCGGATTGCTCCGCAAAAGCTGTCAGCATCGATGGATTATCCATCAGCTGTTTCAGCACGCCTTTGGACCTAGCGTCGCTGACCGTATGCAATTCACGATTAGTGTATCCCATCACTATCTTACGGCGGGACTGTACAGCGTCCATGGGTACACTTCCACCATGCTGGGCCAGTGTCCTGGCAACAAAACATCGAACGTCTCAAGATCGTCGATGTTGTCGCCTCGCATGGTGGCCTTGGCGAGCGTCTCCATCAACCCCTGGGGCAGGTTTCCCTGCAATTGATTGCGCTCCTGCGCTGGGGTCGGCTCGCCTGTCAGCACTGTCTGGAAGGACGTGCTGCTTGAGCTCGAGGCGGGTTGCCCCGCAGCTCCAAAACAATCCCACCTGATCGACAGATGCCCTGACGGCAACTTTGTCGTCGGCATGATTTTGGAGCCTTCTGGGAGCTCCATTTTGACCTGCCCCTTACCAGGGAATATCAGCTTCTCCTGGCCTCGTTCAAGCACGATGATCGTGCGTTTGTCCTGCATACGATCGAGGCCTAGGATGGCTGGCAGGTCCTTGCCACAGCCTGACACAATGTTCGTCTTGTATGAATCGAGTTGGGCCGACCCCTGGTACTCGCAGGCAATACTGAATGTGCCTACGGTATCCGCTGTGGGCCGAACCCTTCTCCACTCCTCGTTGAATATTTCAATAACTTACGAGAAAAAAAGAAGGAACAAAAAAAACATATAAAAAAAATAAAACAACTAAAAAGACAGAAAAAGAAAAAAAAAAAAAAAAAAAGAAGAAAAACGAAAAACAAAAAACAAAAAATAGCGGGGACTCGAACGGTACCCGTAACGGCATGTTGCATTTTCGGCAGCCTGGACGAACTTACGGCTCGTGTTCTCGCCCATGATGTTGATCTTCGAACCGACGTCGATGAGTATGGAATTACCACCATCATCCAAGAACGTCTTACTCGGCTGCTTGATGTGCACAGTTTCTGAAGTGTCGGCTGCGTCGGTAGGCGGGTTTCCCCGCGGCACAGTCGTACTCCCTGGCGGGTTACCCCGCACGACACTGGCATGCGACTCGCTCTCGGCCATGCGTGCCAGGCCAATGTACTGGAAGTACGACACGTGCTGGGCGTGATCACCACGCTCCTCCCGCCAGTTGGCATACTCATCACGTATGCTCATATACTGCTCGCGGGTAGTGCGCCTTATCAGCGTTAGGTACGAGTGAAGGGCGATGTCCTGCAGCCCCTCGTTCGTGATGTGATCCCGGTACCGCAGCCACTCCTCGAACTCCTCATTCGTCGCTGAGACGTTGACGGCCCTGGCTGTTGTTGCTGCTGACGCCGCTGAGGATTCTGATAGGTCTAGCGACGGACTATCAGTTTCAGGATTATTGGCATCTAGCATAAATGTTGTGTGCGTATTATCCATCTGATTCTGGAAATGTCGTACACGCAACTCGCGCAGCTGATCAGGGTCCAGTGACATCTCAGCCTCGCCCCCACTCTGGGGAGACATCTGAGGAGTATCATGCAGGTTTCCCTGCTGAGGCGCCGTCATCGGGATAAGCTGATCAAAATATCCCGTTTCCATAGGCGGCCTTACCTCTTCAGGCAGGTATCCCTGCTGTTGTGACGGAACTGTCTGCATAGCTAGCATCCTGGACGTCATCTCCCCCACCATGCTCCTCAGCTCCCGCAGCTCTCTCGCTGACTGCTCAGGAGTCTGACTAAAGGAGCCGGTCCATGGGAAGGATGATGCTATAATGCCAGGTGCTCGACAGATAGCACATGGTGGCTGCTGGGGATCTCCCTCACGCTGATTTACGACGTGGCCCACCACATTAGAATTCCAGCATCCCTCGTGGAATAGGTGATTGCACCTCAGGCGGTAGAGGCTATCCCTAGGCTGAAATTCTTCGAGGCATACCGCACAGGTATCTTCCATCCCAGTGAAGACTTCTACGTCTGCTACCCTGGGACATACCCGCCGCTGCCTCTCCAATACCGTCTCGGAGGGCATGAAGGCTGATGGGGGTGTCCCCGTTGGATTCAGCACTTCCTGCACTTCGACATTTGGCAGGGAAGTGGTAGGAGTCACGGCGGGCGAGTTTCCTCGCAAAGGTGAGCCCCTGTTCCTCACCACATCAAGTGCAGCTGCACGTGACTGATCCCGTACGCTTTGCACCGCCTGCCTCCTCCTGAAACATGCTTGCTGAGTGTGGTGCGTCTGCCTGATGTAGTCAGGCACGCCCCTACTGCCAGACGATATTGAATGGGCAGTGGGCTGAACAACCACCTCTGGTGATGTTGGTGAAGGCATAAAGGCCATGTGCGGGTACATGGAATGGTCGCTGCAGCGCACATTAGTGAGGTTATGCATCTGATCCGCCAATTCACGAACAAATTTGTTCGGAACCCTTGACCCGTCAGGGTATAATGGCGGATTCATCTGCGTTGGTGGTGGCCTCTGGCCCTGAGACATGCTCGGATGGGCGTTGAACGCCGGGATAAAAGGCTCGTTGCCGAGCAGGGTCCCGTGGGTTGGGACCCTCAGGCTCCTAGGACCAAGCTGGCCTCCACCTCTGCCCACTTGGGTGAGGCAGAATATGGTTCTGCACCTGCTGCACCGCGGCCGCCACTCTTGAGCGATAGTCGTCAGGTACACCCGCCCTGTGGTGGCTTGGTGTACCAGGCAGGTATCCCTGCTGACTCGTTGGCGTGCCGGGCGGCATCATGTTGAGGAGGGCTGTGCTGTGATCAGCCCTAGACGCAGCTATCCTCTCCATGAGTGCGCCGTTTGCGGCAGGGCGGACAGGTGTCCCGAATGGGGATTGTGACGGTGGTGTGCCCAATGGAGTCATGCCCCTTGGAGTGTGCATGCCCTGAGTAGGGCTTCCATGCATTGGTTCAAACCGAGCAGGTCCGCTTGTAGGCAGGTTTCCCTGCATGGCCTGACGATTTCTCGCAGCCATAGCGGACATTGCCCCCTGGCCTGCGGCCCAGGGATCCTGCTGGTATAACCTGTCCGCCAGCTGTTCTACCTGATCAGGGTTCAGCGCGGCTGCGATCTGATCCAGGTCTGGGGTACTGATGGCCTGCCAAGACACGGCACTGGGCCCTTGGCTTGGGGCACGGCTTGGAGCCGCGCTCCCGGCCTCACTCTCGGTAATCATGAAGATCCGATAGATCTCAGGCTGGTTTCCCAGCTGGGTAGGGCTGTAGTGGTCCCCAACTTCCCTGTGGGGGTAGACCATGGGGGGGTCGACGCCCTCTTGGTCTTGGGACCACTGGTACTTAACGCTGGAAGTACCAACGTCAGCCCACCTGTCAGGAGCAGACATCATTGCGACAGAGACTCGCGCACGGCGGCTCCCCAAATACTCTGGATTACGCCATTGCCTTCCTGTGGTCAGATCCTCTACATGAGAGGTGTAATACGGTTCAATGATACCGTTATCTCCCTCGGACAAGAGGACTCCGTTATCGGACCAACAGAACTTCATACCATCTTGTATGGCCTGACGCCAATCTACGAAGATGATGATGTCTGAATCTGGGTCCCACCCACTGTTCACGGCACGGCGGCGAACTGTCGGCACGAAGTGAATGTGCGAACGGCCTGTCCCCCTTTTCTTCGTGTTGTGCTCAGGTCTAAAGGACAGGCCGTGCCACATAATACCTTCGAAAGCATGCCATCGAGTGCCATGCATGGCGACTTCAGGGTATGGGGCCGGTCTCCCGGCAGGTTGGTCGCACAGTACAATGTAGCTGTACAGCGACCATGGAGCTTTCAATGTCCATGAATGCCCCTGAGAGGCGCGGATGAAGATAGCGGGCTCGCCGGAGTCCCGCATTAACACCTTGAACTGGAGGCGTTGTTTTTCTTCTCCGTCTGGTTCACGAACATGAACAACTGCCATCATGATGGCTGCCAGTTGGTCAACCGAGCGCCTACACAGATGCTCGTTGATGACCTTGGCCTCGTCATACTTTGGGCTATACCCAGAATGTCTTGATTGACCTGTGTTCCACGGATACTGGTCAACGAGTTCCACTAGGTTAACCCAACCATCATGATCATCGAAAGATTCCAGGCGCCACACAGGATTGTGTTGCTTGTCTGGCGCATGTCTGCATATCCTGCTGAGAGCTTTGCTCAGCTGTTTGAGAATATCGTTGGATGTGGGAAGGATTCCAGCTTTCCTGCATTCCTTCATGAATGCCTCATCCACCGAACGTATCGGTGGGAGCTTCCGAAGTGCAAGTCTATCCCTGATCACATTTGGAGTCCCACTAGTGAAGGACGTGTCACCTGGGTGGTGCAGCTGAACCACTGGCGGGTTTCCCCGCATCGGAACCTCTGTTGCTGAAGAGGCTGCGGCTCCAGAAGAGGAAGAAGCTGCTGCGGCAGCGCCTGGCGGGTTTCCCCGCGGAGATGCGCGACTGGCGCTGCCCCTGATCTTCGGCACCCAGGTACCCCTCGACATAGCTCCTTCATCGGACCTCCTGGAACGAGCCGCCACAGGCGAAGCTGGCGCAGGTGCATACCCACTGCGCTCGAAAGCTGCCGCCCTTTTCGCAATGGAATTGCTGCGACTAAGCGGGCGTCTTCGTTCCTCCATAGGGTCCTGAGGTTGCTGCTTGGGCACAGACGCTTGTGGAGGAGTTGCGCCAATCGGCGGCTTCGGCGTCGCAGATCGAGGCACCTCCATATGCACGTCTGGCCCAGGGTGCTGAGGGCTCGTCTTCGGTTTCGGCACCGGGGACGGCTTACGTGTCGGGGGTTCACTCTTGGCCTTCGAAGTTAGTGGGAGTGGGGGCCTCGTAGCCCTCTTCATGTAGGTCTTACTAGAATCTTCCAACATCTTGCGAGTTGCCTCGCGAGTGCGGTCTTCTGCTGTCCGCATACGCTCCTCATCCTCCGCCACACGTTGAGCCTTTATCTCATCCTTGATTGTCGGTTCTGGTTGTTGGGACTGGCTAGAGACGCCAGGCGAGTTTCCTCGCATACTAGGAAGACTGAAGAGCGCGTCTTTCTCTTCCTGGGTCATGGCTACCAGTCCCCTTGGAACCGGGGTAGGCTTTTCTTCTTCTTTCGGATCCAAGTGGCTCAAGATCCCGAGACGATGATTCACTTCCGCGATCTCGTCCTGCGTCATCGGGAGAAGTGGCGGATGGCCCTCTTTAGGAGGGGTTTTGCCCCTGTTGGGGCTCAGGCCTTCGTTGTTGCCAACGGGGCATCCTGGCCTGTGATTCTGGAACGGCTGGGAACAAGGTCCGCATGCTGCGTGAGGCCTATACTGCTTGCGCGCCGCGATAATATCTCGTAACTGAGTCCGCACTTCTTGAATTTCAGGGCGGCGGATGTTTGTTGCAAGCTGATAGCCTCCGCGGATGGGCTTGCCATCACTGTCCCTATAGGCAGGGTTGCCCTGGCCGAAGGCCGAGTGTTCCCCTTTTCGGCGTCTTGGGTCGTTGTACGGAAGTAGCTGGCCACCTCTCCTGAGAGCGTGTTCTTTTGGGCCAGCCTGTCTCCACTCACGAGGAAGTCGAGCCTGTGGATGTGGCTCTTCTCTGACGCGCGTATGGGAACGAGATCTTCTGGTGTTCTCATCAGAGGAAGCTGCCGATGCAGCAGGAGCGGCACCCGTGGAGGTGCCTGAGGAGGCTCCTGTGCGATCCCAGATGGATCGCCCGATGGAGGCGGGTCTACCTGCTGTGTAGAGCTCGGCGCAAGTGGCGCTTGTGCCGATGGTGATGGTGATTCAGACTCATCAGGGTCGAAGTCAACCTCTTCCTCACAATTCACGTCCATCATGAGGATGGTGACGTCATCCTCATCTAACCCGCAACCATCGCCTTCTACTTCTTCTGATGTCGAACTACCGATGATGATGGCCATTGGCGTATCTGGTACAGGCAGGTTTCCCTGCATAGCCGGCGTCTGGGCGTCGCTCGGCTGTCCCGGAGTAGGAGGCATTGTTGTCGGCTCAGGCTCGTCGCCGAGCATAGGCTGCCCAGCAATGTTACGCATGGCCGTATGGTTTGGCCTCATTCCCACCGCCTGGAGACCCCATCCTGGCGGAGGAAGATCATGACCGCGCATAGCCATCGCCATTTCCAGAGCACGACGCCATCTACCACGGAAGTATATCAAGTGTCTCTGCACTTCCTGAGGATACACGCTGTCAATGAGAGTCAGAGCTGCCAAAAGTAGCTCTGAATTACCGCAAGCATCATTATCCTGTTCTGTCATGATGTCAGCTTCGATATGTTCTTGACCCTCAGGATAACCAATTGCAAGTATCTCATGCATCCTCATGAGGGTCTGCAAAAGGGTACGTGGTCCATATTCGCCTGGAGCAAGCGAACCAGGAGGTATGAACGGAATATCTGGTTCGCCTGCAATGAAGGCCTGAACAAATACCTGAGACTCCATTTCAATTAAGTCTTCAGTGGTCTGGGGATATTCTCCCATCAAGGAAGGCCTGTTTCCAGGCGGGATTTCGGGCGGAGGTTCGAGGTTCCGTTGAACCTCGGAAGGCGAAGCCTCTATAGTGGTGTCCTCGTCGTCGCTCTCGTAGGCCATGATGTTGCCTGGGTTCCCGAACATCCAGTCGAAGAAAGAAAGAGGCTCGTTTCCAAGCGTACCGTGTTCCACGGGAGTGAGTTCGTTACTGCCCGTGACGAACCGGCGGACGTACTCGAGGTAGTACGCGTACAATCCATGACCATACCCCTCGAGCTCGTCGACGTTGTCCATGCCAACAACCCAAGTGAAAAATATCTGTTCCATAGCCTCAAAGTCCTGGAGGCTCAGATATTCAATGGATGGTGCACTTGAGCCAAAATGGACTTCGGACGACATGCCCTTTCCATTTCCCTTCGCTGGACAATCTCGCACAAGATGATCGGAACTACCACATTCATGGCATTTGAGAACCTGGCCGTCTCTACCTCGCGGGTTTCCCCGCCTACCTTTACCTTTACCTGAGGTCTCTCTACGGCCTTTACCACGGCCTTTTCCCCCAAAGAATATCTCATCATGTTGTTCATCTGAGAGCCTCTGGAGAAATGCCGCGATACCTCGCCCGTTCAACCTCCGACGACCACGCTTGCCTTTACCCTTTCCTTTAAAACTTCTGCGTATCCTCCTTCTAACACGACGCACTGGTTTTCGTGTGAACCTCCTCCACCTTCGTTTAGCCTGTTGTAACAGCCAGAATAAATGCTCAGCACGCTGATTGTCGTTATCCATATTCATGATATCTGACCAATCTAGAGCTTCAACACCATCCGATGATATAGTGTCTGTGTCGGTGCCGGAGTCGAAATCTTCGTCTCCTAAATAGGTGGATACACCGTCGGTTAGGGGATTTGATTCCCCCCATAACGAGCGGTGTGGTTGTGGTTCTCTAGAAGGAGGGCTGGTTGCCCAGCTTGGTTGTGATCGATCCCCTGCTAATAAAGCAGTGGATTCTCCTGGGTCATCGGCCCATATGCTTGAGGGCCCGTTTCCAGGCTGGGCTTCAGTGGTCAAGGTAGTGTAGAAATTTCCACTACCAGATCCCCTTCCCCTTCCAAACACAGATCCTATGTTACCAGGAGACCGTTCGGATAGGTGGCCTATCGAACGCATCCTCTCCAGCAACTCATCATACTGTTGTTGTGTTCGAGGCATTTGGTGGTTGAGTGGCTGTAAGAGTTGCATGGCTTTCTGGTTGCCGACGCCTAAGGCGCGGAATAGGATAGTGGTTAGCAGTTGGAAGTTAGGAAGGTCGAATCCCACCGACTGTGCCTCAAGTCGGGCCATTTCGAATCGGGTAAGAGTGACATCGATTCGTTCCCCGTGAGGCACATGGAAGTCGATGAGTTGTGTGCCGGAAGTGAGCTGTCGCTCATCTTCCAGGCGTTCGAACTTCATGCTGAGGAGGAACATGATGTAAGTTACTGGGTCTGTGTGGACCCCATCAATGTCAGCACCATAGTTTATAATGTCAGGCGGTACCCTCATGGCGAGTGTCCTCGCTAGGCCACCTAGGCCGCGTTGTATTGCGGCCGCTTGGGCCTGTGGCGTCATACGTCCGCTTGTAACGTTGAGCCATGCGTTGACCTCGTAGATGTACTCACGAAAAGGTACATTACCTTGAGGGTCCCAATATGGGCCATGTGTTTGCCCATCGGTGCTGTTATCTCCACGACGCATGTGTCCGATTGCTGCCCCCAGCGCGAACCATATGATAGCGAAAACGATTAGCCCGAGAATGTGTAACGAAGGACGGTTATGATGCGCGTTGTCGCGCTGGGGTAGCGCCTTGTCGAGTCTTCGAGGCGCTCTGTCTGGCGGGTCTCCCCGCCCTTGCTTCAAGTATTGCGCTGTTAGCTCGTTGCCGAGCGGTTGGTAGTAACGCAATGATGAAGCGTATATGGTACCAGTTTGGTCGTCTAGACGTCGTACCTCTCGTGTTGCTTCTTGCTCTTGAATAGATCCTCGTAAACGTACTGGGAGTGGTGGCGCAGGGTGGTAGGTGGTCACGAAGATCGCGCCGAAGAATATGAGGCTGAGAAGAGCAAGAGCTGACCACACGAGAGTGCGGCCAGCTCCGCTACCAAGTCGAAAGTGAGCCTGGTAGCTCAAATAGGGCATATAGCCTGGCAAATTGCATCCATCGCTCTGCTGTGAAGGTACAGTATGAGGGGTGGATGGGTAAGATAGGATAAGATCGATGTAATGATCTTTCCAGCACATAGCGAACACTCGCGGTGTCCGGGCAAATAGGGCGCGCGTGCCTTGAGCCCAAGGCAGCGGCGCGCGAGCTATGCTCCCGATACTGTAACATCTCCCAAAGAGCTACCCTTAAAGTCTCTGTTCTTGGGACCCCCACCTTACGATTTCTCACCAACCTACCGACGCCCCCCTACTGGCCCCGGCATCCCCACCCCATGGAGCCTCTGTTCTTGGAGCCCCCCCCTACGATTTCTCGCCCAAAACCTACCGACGCCCCCCTCCTGGCCCCGGTATCCCCACCCCATGGAGCCTCTGTTCGTGGAGCCCCCCACCCTACGATTTCCCCCTCCAAAACCCACCGACGCCCCCCTCCTTGCCCCGGCACCCCACCCCATGGAGCCTCTGTTCTTGGGACCCCCCACCCTACGATTTCTCGCCCAAAACCTACCGACGCCCCCCTCCTGGCCCCGGCATCCCCACGCCACGGAGCCTCTGTTCTTGGGACCCTCCACTCTACGATTTCTCGCCCCGCCCAAAACCTACCGACGCCCACCTCCTGGCCCCGGCATCCCCACCCCTTGAGCCTCTGTTCTTGGAGCCCCCCCGCCCTACGATTCTCACCAAACCCTACCGACGCCCCCCTCCTTGCCTGGCATCCCCACCCCATGGAGCCTCTGTTCTTGGGACCCCCCACCCAGCGATTTCTCTTGCCAAAACCTACCGACGCCCCCCTCCTGGCCCCGGCATCCCCACCCCATGGAAGCTCTGTTCTTGGAGCCCCCCCCTACGATTTTTCGCCCCAAAACCTACCGACGCCCCCCTCCTGGCTCCAACATCCCCACCCCATGGAGCGTCTGCTCTTGGGACCCTCACCCTACGATTTCTCGCCCAAAACCTACCGACGCCCCCGTCCTGGCCCCGGCATCCCCACCCCATGGAGCCTCTGTTCTTGGGACCCCCCACCGTACGATTTCTCGCCCAAGACCTACCGACGCCCGCCTCCTGGCCCCGGCATCCCCGCCCCATGGAGCCTCTGTTCTTGGGACCCCCATTCCCTCCTGGCCCCGGCATCCCCACCCCATGGAGCCTCTGTTCTTGGGACCCCCCACCCTACGATTCCTTGCCCAAACCCTACCGACGCCCCCCTCCTGGCCACGGCATCTCCAACCCATGGAGCCTCTGTTCTTCGGACCCCCTACCTACGATTTCTCGCCCAAAACCTACCGTCGCCCCCCTCCTGGCCCCGGCATCCCCATCCCATGGAGTAAACAGAACACTTCACAGCCGTGAGAAAGAAGTGCCCTCATGCAAGCAAATCCCCGATCTGCTGTAGCCCCTTGTTTCATAAGATTCTGGGTGCCTAGCCTATGCTGGGCTGTGGGGCCACCAGCCCGACTGGCACCTCTGCACCGTCATTCTGCCGGCAAGACTCGTAACAAATGTGTCGTATGTAGTCGTCACACCGCTTCGCATAAGTACACCCTCCCAGATCTCGCGGTCCACTGTCCACCCCGTATTGATACGAAAGGATGCCAGTTCCACGGGTCGATGCTGAGGGTCCTGCGGCTTAGTCCACATTGTGCTCCGTCCGTTGGGTCCCGATCCTGTCTCCCCCCTGATCTCCATAGCCTCACTGTTGGTACACTCGCGGTATGTCCCATAGAAGCGCCCCGCAGCCCCGATATGATCACGTTTCCAAGGTGGGGCCTCTATGCGTACACGGACCCGACTGGGTCGTTGTAACATGCCCTGGAGCATGCTGTCATAATCTGGAGGTGACCTCGAAACCTGAGCCGCATTCCTTTGGGGATTCGGAGTTAAAGCATCATCAAAAGCACGCTTCACGTTGTATAATGTCGAAGAGTCGGTTCCTACAATGAATTTGATTTTGATCGTACTCAACATCATTCTACTCCCATTCATACGTAATGTGCCCTTGTAATCGATCCTAGCTTCATCCTCTGCTGCGATGGCCGTCTTCAAATTAGTGATGAATTGCGCAGCGTCCGTGTCTCTCATCATACTGGCCGAACGTGTAACCGCTGTCCCATTCCAGTCTGTCCAGCCTGTGAGCTCCACATAGCTGGGACTGAAGCTGGAGGGTCCTGAGAGTCCTGGTGGGCCCCCTCCGTAGGAAGGTGCCGTAGTCGAGGCTGCACCTGATACCACACTGGGATTATTCTTGATATCCTGCAACTGTCGTTCCAAGTTGTTCATCCTGATGTCGGAAGCCTCCTGGCGATTCGAGATGCTCTGAATATCGGCCCTGATTTCGACGTTTTCTCGTTGCCTAACTTTGCTCTCAAGCACGTTGAGCTCCGCGAAGGCCTTGAACCAGGATGGGGCCTCGTCCGAGACCACACTGGGTTTCCTTCGCTTCTCCTCGAGTTCTCCCAAGAGTGCCTCGTGAGGACCGTTGACACGATGTTTGACATTTCGCTGGGCGTCGTCGCTAACACCCTGCATACCCTGACGCCCCCCAGCACCTTCAGGGACAACAGCCGCTTGGGCCGCCGCCTGTTGTGCCTCCGTGGGCACACCTGGGGGTCCCCCTAGAGCACCTTGTGGAGCTGGGCCTCTAGGAACAACAGGAGCGCCTCCAGATCCTTGACCTCCTGGACTGCCCTGACCTACTGGGGCCCCTCCCGCGCGCCCTCCGTTGGTTGTAGCTCCCGCCACAGCTGCGTTGGAAGGAGTCTGCATCATATTCATGAGTCCTGTATTCATATTCACGAATGAAGGTGGGACTACACAATGGCTATCACTATCTGGAGTGGAGTCGGCAGTATTCAATCTCCCGCCCAATGGAAGGTCACGTACAATCTGCTCGGTATCCTGAATTTGCCTTTTCCGAGATGCCCTCTCAACAGCAGAATCTGGTCTCTGTCCGTAATCCTGAGAGCACTGCAAGTATGGTACAGTCGGGGAAATATCCTCCAGCTGGAAACGTCTCGCAAGCACTGAAAAGTCGTACCCGTCCGTCTTTGCACACACGACAACAAAACAACAAATTACAGCACACAAAGCAGGCGGCCTGGCTTGCCTGGAAGATGCCGTACTCGTCGATGGCAGCGATGGCCGCCGCGCCGCTTCCCCGCGGCGCCGACACCCCCTGAGCTCCTGTGGGATCCAGGAGCCCTAGAGCCGAGATGTCTTGAGCCAACCAGGTTACCGCCGGGACCCTCGTAGAGCTCTCCAGTCTTCTCAGATGTCGACCAGAAAGCTCAAGTGAATATTGGCCTTACAATAATTCGAAATGGTATTTCAGTGAAGTAGACAGATTATCCACCAAGTTTTGTGTTAAACTACAACTCAAGATCTCGATATTGAATAGCCCGACGCGTCATAACCCACTACATGTGCAGAGACATTCTGGAGTAATGTATATTGCTTCGAGCTGTTGTCAAATGCACGAGATCAGTATGATTTGGAAAAATATTTCCCGACAGCCAACGGTTCCTCCACGTTTTTTGATAGTAATACTGCAGCTGCGGACCTGAGAATTTCAGAGGCGAGCGCGGCACAACCCACTCGAGGTTACAGAAATAGTGGCTCCCCAAACGAATTTTCAAATCCCTCTAGCTCGTCGACGTCGAAGAGCTCTACGAGGTACTAGCTCCACCCCGCGCCGGAATTCCTCTAGCTCATCGATGCCCAAGAGCTCTACGAGGTAAATCTTTCAAATCTGAGCAAAACTGGGATCCGGCGGTAAACCGGCCAGGTAACCGCCGGGTAGAGCTTTGTTCTCGCGCGGCGCTGCTCGAAGCACACGAAAGAAGCTTTCTCAAGCAGATCGACATATGTTTTTTTCATGTTGCATCTTCGCTTCATGGACCTAGCTCGAGTGCCAGACCGAGTTCGGACCTCTCGATGCGAGAAAAGAACGCGCCGGGTGATACTGGATCGGTTTATATGCGTACCAGCTCTGTAGCTCTTCTAAATCTTCAGTTAAGGGAAACCGACAACACTCGTCAAAATGACTCGTATAATACGAATAGTTTCGCGGATCTAGCTCGAGTAGTAGACCGAGTTCAGACTTCTCGATGGAACAGACGAACGCGCCTGATGATTCTGAATCGGTTTCTGTAAGTATTAGCTCTGGAGCTGTCCTAAAACTCTAATTAAGTACAGAAAACGGTCAACGCGTGTCAAGATGACTCGAAACGGCCGACGGTTCCCTCAAGTCTTTTGATAGTAATATTGCAGCTACGGACCTGAGAATTCAACTGGCAGGCGCGGCATAACCCGCTACAGGTGGGAAAAATACCTGTTCTGAAAACGAACTTTCAAATTTTGCACGAAGGTAGAAAAACCGACCCCAAGTCGTCAGATTGTCTCTCAAGGTCGGGTCGGCCAACTAGCTCCACCCTGCGCCCGAAATCCTCTGCCAGCGGTAGACAGTCAACCAGGTTACCACCGGGAGCCTCGTAGAGCTCTTTTCTCCGGGGCTGCCCGGTACACTTAAGGAAGTTTCCTTCAAGATTTCTGTGCGGAAGAGCTCTCAAGCTCATCTGCAGCTCGAGTCAAGTGGAAAATCACCATCAGTTCGAAAGAAAATCGGTCATTGTTTTTGGCTATGGTAGCAGACTGTGTTCAGAGCTCTAGATGCTCCAGCCAAACGCCTCTGCTGGTTCTAGATCGGTTTCTGTGCGTACCAGCTCTGCAACTCTGCTACAGCTTCTGTGAAGTACACAAGACGGACAGCGTCTGTGAAGAGAACTTCAAGAAAACGAAGAGTTTTCCGGAGCCAGCTCGGATAGCAGATCGAGTTCAGACCGAATCCTCTCACGTGCGTAGCAGCTCTGTAGCATGATTTAAGTACGGACAACCGACATCACCCGCCAAAATGACTCAAAGAATACGAATAGGTTTGCGGACCTAGCTCGAGCAGCAGACCGAGTTCAGAGCTCTAGATGAGAGCGTTGTCTGTAAGCATTACCTCTATAGCTGTCCTAAATCTCGAGATAAGTACAGAAAAACGTCAACACGTGTCAAGATGACTCGAAACGAACGTTGGTTCCAGCAAGTGTTTTGACAGCATCTGCAGCTCATTAGTTCCAAAAAGAAAAGGTTCCATACAAATAGTTTTGCAGACCTAGCTCGGGTGGCAGACTGTGTTGAGCTCTAGATGCTTCAGCCGAACGCAACTGATGATTCTGCATCGGTATCTGTGCGTACTAGCTCTGCAACTCTGCAACAGATTCAGTGAAGTACAGAAGACCGACAGCGCCTGCAAAGAGAACTTGAAGACTACGAATAGTTTTCCGGACCTAGCTCAGGTAGCAGACCGAGTTTAGACCGCTCGATGCAAGGGTACGCACCTAATGATACCGAATTCTCGCATCTGCGTATCAGCTCTGTAGCTATTCTGAATCGTGAGTTGAGTACAGAAAACCAACAGCACTTGTTCAAATGACTCGAAGAATACAAATAGGTTTGCGGACCTAGCTCGAGGAGCAGACCGAGCTCAGAGCTGTAGATGGAGCAGACGAACGCGCCTCATAATTTCGAATCGGTTTCTATGAGTATCAGCTCTGTAGTCCTAAATCTCAGGTTATGTACAGAAAACCGTCAATGCGCATCAAGACAACTCGAAACGGCCCTCGGTTCCAGCAAATCTTTTGATAGTAATATTCGAGCTACGGACCTGAGAATTTCACTGGCAGCCGCAGCATAACCCACTGCACGTGAGGAAAATACCGGTTCTCAAAACGAATTTTCAAATGGCGCCGGCGGTGAACCGTCAACCTGGTCACCGCCGGAAAACTCGTAGAGCTCCTCGCACGCGTAAGAGTGTTCATATTTAACGCAGACCGTATTTAAATTTTTCGTTTTTTTTTTTTTGTAAAAAAAAAAAAAAAAAAAAAAAAAAAAAAAAACTTCTTTTTTTTCTGTGTAAACATGATGTCGGTTTATCTAAATCTTTAGATAGTTACACTCTCTCCAGAGGGCTGAGCTGCTTGCAGGAGGAAGTTTAGATACTGCTTTCTCACAATAAATTGTCGAATATATTTCAAATCTTTGCAAAACCGACCCAAGGTTACCACATCTTCTTTTCTCGCCGGGTCGACCAACCAGCTCCACCCCGCGCCGGAATTCCTCTTAGCCCATCGATAACGAAGGGATCTACGAGGTATTTTGCACGAAGATTAAGAAACCAACCGAAAGTTAACACACTTGGTAGCGTCCCAAACCCGGAGAGCAAAGAGAACACACACCTGAAAGCCTTCCTGGCGAGCCCCCGGACGCTCTCGTGAAGCGCTTCTGGGGCTCCGGGGGGCTCCCCAAAGCGCTTCTGAAACGCTGCCAGGAACGCTTCCTCGCGTGCCTGCACGCGTACAGGCCCGCGTGGGCGCGTGCTGGAAGCGCACCCAAACCCGCTGCCGGCTCAGGCGAGGCGCTGCGGGAGTCCTGGACCGGCGGAGATGGGCTGCTGGCGGGCACCACCACCGTCCGGCTTCACATCTTAAACCCTCTAGCTCTCAGAGAGAACTCCGCGAATCTCTTAATGTGGAGTCGGCCAACTAGCTCCACCCTGCGCCCGAATTCCTCTTAGCTCATCTTGCCGAAGAGATATACGAGGTATTCCTCTTAGCTCATCTTACCGAAGAGCTCTACGAGGTTCTGACCCAAAGTCACGACGTCGTCCTTTCTGGTCGGGTCGACCAACTAGCTCCGCCCCGCGCCTGAATTTTCTCTAGCTCATCGATCACGAAGAGCTCTACGAGGTATTCCTCTTAGCTCTTTGCCGAAGAGCTCTACGAGGTGGAACGCCCGCTGGCGGTGCGCCGAGGACTCTCTGTAGCAGCTGCGCAGTAGTATCGACCGTCCTCTGTGTGACGGACCGACAGAAATTGCACCGACGTCTTCCGCTTCGGTGGACTGAAGCTCGTAGGAGGTGGAGGGCGGGGGGGTGTTCGGAGGAGGAGATGAAGGCTGCCCGTCGTGCGAAGCAACGGGTGCGTCAAGTGCACAGGCGACGCCTCGCGGAGCACTCGTTTCGACCAGGTGCACAGTGCCGTGCGCATCTCTATAAACTCCATGTGAATGGGGGCTTACTTGTGATGTTCTGAAGTGGGGAGGGGCTTCACGTGTAGGGGGGGGGGGTGCTACTCGCTGAATGCTGAAGGAGAAGGGGGGGGCGGTTACAGGGTGTGTCGGGTGGCCCTCGCGGTTACCTCGGACGGGCTGCTCTCGCAATGGGGATCCTCATGAGAGCCTGTGCGAAGCTCAAAGTGAGGCGCGCGGTGGGAAAGGATGGGATAAGTGCCAGTATGCTCCGATGCGTGCCCTGGTCCGCTCTCTGCTCCATCTTGAAGACATTCCGAAAGCTATTTAGCCGCGAGTTCGATGCCCTCTCGGTGTGGCGTACCTCGTAGAGCTCTTCGGCATCGATGCGCTAGAGGAATTCCGGCGCGGGGTGGAGCTGGAAACTCGCAGAGCTTCCCTGAGCTAGTTGCTGGAAGCTCACGAGTAATTCCGGGGCGCTGGAGAGCTAGTTGGCAAGAAAAATCTCGACTGACCTTTTGCTGACTTTTGGTCGGTTGAAAATTTTGTTCTCGAAATTCCTCTTTTCGTTTGAACTCTAGAATTTTTCTCATCATATTCGATATTTTCCCGCTCGTCGTCTTGATCTCAGCTCGATCAGGTATCTTTACTGCCAAAAAGCAGGCAGCGGGATCGGCTCTTTCGAGTCATCTCGACAGGCGTGGGCGGTTTTTTGTACTTAACTCGAGCTATAGGACAGCTACAGAGCTGATACCTACAGAAATGGATTCTAAATAATGAGGTGCGCTTGTCTGTTGAATCCATAGCTCTGAACTCGGTCTGCTGTCCGGGCTAGGTCCGCGAAACTATTCGCATTGTTCGAGTCATCTTGAGAGGTGCTGTCTGTTTTCTGCAATTAACTCGGGCTGTAGGGCGGCTACAGGGATAAGTAATCACAGGAGTCGATTTCGAGACATCAGGCGCGCCCGCCTGTCGCATTGAGTGTCTGAACTCTGTCTGCTACTCGAGCTAGTTTCGCAAAACTATGTTATTGTTCGAGTCATCTTGCGAGGTGCTGTCGATTCTCGCACGTAACTCGGGCTGTAGGATAGCTACGAGCTGGTACGCACAGAAAACGATCCAGAAGCATCAGGGGCGTTCGGCTGTTGCATCGAGAGGTCTGAAATCGCTCGGGCTGAAAAACTAATCGTTCTCTCAATGTTTTTTTCACATTATAGATGGTCAAGAAGCTCTACGAGTCCCCCGGCGGTAAGAAAGGTTGACGGTTTACCGCCGGCGCCCAGTTGGTCGACCCGAGCAGAAAGGACAATGTGGCAACTTTTGGTCGGTTTTGCTAAGATCTGAAAGGTATGTGACCATTTATTTTGAGAAAGCAAATTTTTCGCACCTGTAAACGACTGTCAGGGCCTCTGTGTCTTAATATGAGCTCTGTAGGCGCAAATTTACTATCAAAACACCTTTATGTCAACCGGCGGTGACCAGGTTGACGGTTCACCGCCGGCGCCAGTTCCATTTGCCTCACGCTGATGTCCAAGCACTAGCGCACTATTTATTGCCTTTACAGAAATGGGTGCTGTCAGTCTACTCAGTGTGATATTAGGGTGGTATCATGCGTGTTTGACTATCCTCGCTGCGTCCCACCTGCGATCGACTACACCTGGGTGCGGTTTTCAAGAGGTTAGCCCAACATGGTGCGGGGGGTTAATCTCACTCTTGCTGTTCCGCGTCCTTGGACGTATTACGTACTTTCGACCACCTGACGGTGAACAACCTCTCAGAGTCCATGGATGCGTTATCGCCCCCCCCCCGACCTGGCCTATGCTATATTAAAAACCACACAGCCACTGTACTGCAGATTCCAGATTTCAGGACGTCGAGGTCATACCTCATAGAGCTCGTCGTTATCGATGAGCTAAAGGAATTCCGCCGCGAGGTGGAGCTAGTTGGTCGATCCGGCCAGAAAAGAAGATGTGTTAATTTTGGGTCGGTTTGGCTACGATTTCAAAGATATTTGACAATTGATTTTGAAAAAGCAGATTTTTCGCACCTGGAGACGACTATGAGGGCCTCTGTATCTTAATATGAGCTCGCACTTTCACTATCGAAAAACTTGGGGGAATCAACTTCTTGTCGACACGAAATATTGAAACTGGGCGCCGGCGGTAAACCGTCAACCTTTCTGACCGCCGGAGGACTCGTAGAGCTTCCTGACAATATATAATGTCGAAAAAAATTCAGAGAACGAATAGTTTTTCAGCCCAAGCGATTTCAGACCTCTCGATGCAACAGCGGAACGCCCCCGATGCTTCTCGATTCTCTTCTGTACGAGCTCTGTAGCTCTCCCACAGCCCGAGTCACGTGCGTAAACCGACAGCACCTCTCAAGATGACTCGGACAATACGAATAGTTTGACAAACCTAGCTCGAGTATCAGACCGAGTTCAGGCCTCTGAATGCGACAGGCGGACGCGTCTGATGTCTTCAAAGTGATTCCTGTGATTTCCAGCCCTGCAGCCCCCCCTACAGCCCGAGTTAAGTGCGAAAACCGACAGCATCTCAGGATGACTCCAACAATACGAATAGCTTCGCGGACCTAGTTCGGCAGCAGACCGAGCTCCGAGCTCTGGATTGGACAGGCGGACGCGCCTGATGTCTCCAAGTCGATGTCTGTGACCACGAGCACTGTAGCCCCCCTACAACCCGAGTTAAGTACAGAAAACCGACAGCACCTCTCAAGATGACTCGAACAATACGAATAGGTTCGCGATCTTGAGCGGGCAGCAGACCGAGTTCAGAGCTCTGGATCCAACAGACAAACGCGACGAATGATTCTCAATCGGTTTCTGTAAGCATCAGCTCTGTAGCTGTCATATAGCTCGAGTTAAGTACAGAAAACCGAGAGCGCCTGTCAAGATGACTCGAATGATACGAATAGGTTTGCGGACCTAGCTCGGCTAGCAGACCGAGTTCAGACCTCTGGATGCAACAGACGAACGCGCCTGATCATTCTGAATCGATAAGGTGTGCTCACCAGCTTTGTAGCTGTCCTGTATCTCGATTTAAGTCCAATATACCGACAGCGCGTATCAAGATGACTCGAAACTGGGCGCCGGCGGTAAACCGTCAACCTTTCTTACCGCCGGGGGACTCGTAGAGCTTCCTGACAATATATAATGCCGAAAACAAATTGCAGAGAACGAGTAGTTTTTCAGCCCAGGCGATTTCAGACCTCTCGATGCAACAGCCGAACGCCCCCGATGCTTCTGGATTGTCTTCTGCACGAGCTTTCTAGCTCTGCTACAGCCCGAGTTACGTGCATAAATCGACAGCGACCCTGAAGATGACTCGAACAATACGAAAAGTTTGGCAAACCTAGCTCGAGTATTAGACCAAGTTCAGGCCTCTGAATGCGACAGGCGGACGCGTCTGATGTCTCCGAATCGATTCCTGTGATTACCAGCCCTGCAGCCCCCTACAGCCCGAGTTAAGTGCAGAAAACCGACAGCATCTCAGGATGACTCGAACAATACGAATAGTTTCGCGACTCTAGAGGGGGCAACAAAACGATTTCAGAGCTATGGACTCAACAGACAAACGCCACTGATGACTCTGAATCGGGTTCTGTAAGTATCAGCTCTGTAGCTGTCATATAGCTCGAGTTAAGTACAGAAAACCGAGAGCGCCTGTCAAGATGACTCGAAAAATACGAATAGGTTTGCGGACCTAGCTCGGATAGCAGACCGAGTTCAGACCTCTGGATGCAAGAGAAGAACGCGCCTGATCATTCTGAATCGATAAGCTGTGCTTACCAGCTCTGTAGCTGTCCTGTATCTCGAGTTAAATCCAATATACCGACAGCGCGTATCAAGATGACTCGAAACGGCCGATCCCGCCTGGACGCTTTTTGGCAGTAAAAGGTACCCGATCGAGCTGAGATCAAGATGGCGAGCGGGAATAAGATCGAATATCACGGGAAAAAATACTAGAGCTCTAACGAATGGTTGAACTGGCGCCGGCGGTGAACCGTCAACCTGGTCACCGCCGGGAACCTCGTAGAGCTCCTTTCACGCGCGAGAGAGCTCAGAATCGGAAGAGAGAGTTTCTGAAGGCATTTCTCGAAAAAGTGAACATTGATTTTTTTTCATGTCGAAATAAAGTTGGCTGCTCCAAGTGTTTTGGTAGTGAAACTGCGCCCTGAGAGCTCATATTAAGACGCAGAGGCTCTCATAACCTTTTACAGGTGCGAAAAATCTGCTTTCTCAAAATAAATGGTCAAATATCTTTCAAATACTCGCAAAACCACCCAAAAGTTGTCACTTTGTCTTTTCTGGTCGGGTCGACCAACTAGCTCCATCCCGCGCCGGAATTCCTCCAGCTCATCGATGCCGAAGAGCTCTACGAGGTATTTCGAGAACGAAATTTTCAACCGACCAAAAGTCACCAAAAGGTCCGTCGAGATTTGTCTTGTCAACTAGCTCTCCAGCGCCCCGGAATTACTCTTAAGCCTCCAGCAACTGGGCGCCGGCGGTAAACCGTCAACCTTTCTTACCGCCGGGGGACTCGTAGAGCTCCCTGGCAATATATAATGCCGAAAACAAATTGCAGAGAACGAATAGTTCTTCAGCCCAAGCGATTTCAGACCTCTCGATGCAACAGCCGAACGCCCCCGATGCTTTCGGGATTGCCTTCTGCACGAGCTCTGTAGCTTCCAACAGCCCGAGTTACGTCCGTAAATCGACGGCACCTCTGAAGATGACTCGAACAAAACGAATAGTTTGGCAAAGCTAGCTATCAAACCGAGTTCAGACCTCTGAATGCGACAGGCAGGCGCGTCTGATCTCTCCGAATCGACTCCTGTGATTACCAGCCCTGAAGCCCCCCTACAGCCCGAGTTAAGTGCAGAAAACCGACAGCACCTCTCAGGATGACGCGAACAATACGAATAGTTTCGCGAACCTAGTTCGCGCAGCAGACCGAGTTCTGAGCTCTGGATTCGACAGGCGGACGCGCCTGATTTCTTCACATCAATTCATGTGACCACCAGCACTGTAGCCCCCCTACAGCCCGAGTTAAGTGCAGAAAACCGACAGCATCTCTCAAGATGACCCAAACAATACGAATTGATTCGCGAATCTAGATCGGGCAGAAAACCGAGTTCGGAGCTCTAGATTCAGGAGACGAACGCGACTGATGATTTAGAATCGGTTTCCGTAAGTATCAGCTCTGTAGCTGTCCTGTAGCTCGAGTTAAGTACAGAAAACCGAGAGCGCCTGTCAAGATGACTCCAATAATACGAACAGGTTTGCGGACCTAGCTCGGCTAGCAGACCGAGTTCGAATCTCTGGATGGAACAGACGAACGCGCCTGATTATTCTGAATCGATAAGCTGTGCTTACCTGCTCTCTAGCTGTTATGTATCTCGAGTTTGGCGTTTGGTCAGGCTACACAGGGCGCGTGCGCCCAAGCCTAAGGGCTAGAGCCAGTTAAATCCGCCTCCTCCGCTTTGCAGAGGAAATTTCTTTAACAATGTGCTCCACACCTGTGCACAGGCGCTCGGCAGCAGATAATTCTGCCTCCGTCACGGTGGCTCCTACATCAAACATGTAGGCTTCTGAGCTCACGAGTGTCCACGGGCCATTCTCTGGAGCAACTTCAATCCAGTGACCTCCTGCGGCACCCTCACTGCTCACTCCACCATCCCAGCATCCTCTGATGTGTTTGATGTTTGTCCTATTCTGTTTGATGTAGTCGTGCTTGTAAATTCTGTAACAGTTTCCTTCTCTCGCATGGTGTGTAAGCTCATCAGCATAGGCATTGGCTTCCCTATAGATATGTTTCCAGAAATCCCTTCCGTACGTCGGGCATCGTATGTTGTGTTGTTCACTCACGTCATACATGATATTTTGTATCCTGGCGATCCGTTTGGCATACCCACTGTTGTCACAAGCCCAGACTCCCCTCAGCCATTGTACGACCGTCCTACTGTCACCGCACATTTCAACAGCAATCCCTTCCATCCCAGGATCCCATATCGTAGCTTGTTCATTTTTAACTGCAAGACGTCGGGCCAACTCGTCATCCGTCGGTGTCTTCGCAAACCCCCCATCCTCCTCTCCTTACTCCTCCTCACAAACATATCCTGCATCTTGGGTATATGTGATATGTGTTCCACAAACTCCTCCCAATCCGTCGGTACAACGCACGTGTCGTGCCATAGAAGAGACCTCCATTTTTCAAAGGGTGCATGCCAGCTGTTCGCCACGATTCGTGGTCTGCCTCTGAGCCGTCTCGTTCCCTCCCTCGACATCGTCCGACTTACTGCCGCCAGCATTTCATCCTTCTGTACCGTCCACTCCCCCGATACGTGCAACATGGAGCGCAGCGTCTGCTGCCACGATTTGCTATACACAGTGGACGGCATGTGGCACTTATATTGGGATACCTCCACGGCAAATTCAAAGTTATATCTCACAACTTTCTCCACCAACGTTTTGAACCCCCCCCCCTCTTTGAACATCTCCCTGGATCTATTGGTACTGCGATCCCTGAACTCCTCCCACGTGTCCGTCTCTTTTCTGTGTAATCCTCGCATTGTGTTTAGACATCTTCCTTCAAAGCTTCTCAATATGTTAAGCACATGTTCATTACAGCTCCACCCCACACATCCATGGCATATAATCTGTTGAACTCTGCTCTGGTACCGTCTGAATGCTTCCCTCATGCTCACCGCGCGTGATCGATAGAATTTAATATCAGCATAGAAACACCGCCTGCCTGCATCAATACGGTGCCGCACTGCGTGGAAATCCCTTGGGTTCGTCACAAATTTAACTCCCAGTATGTCACACTCACTTTTTCTCGGCAGAATCACCGCCTCACGTAATTGATAGGGTAGGCTGGGGTCTCCAGCCCGCGCACAAATATCATCCCCCAGATCACATACTAATGATTGTGGCCCCTGGTTCTGTCTCAGCCCAAAAACCAGATACTCCAGACTCTCAATTTTCCAGTCCAGACCAGCCCGTCTGAGGGCCACGGTCAACATACTCACCATATTCCTCAGCTGATTCGCCGAGGCTGTCAACAGCACCACGTTGTCAGCCCATATGCAATGGTTGACCAGCGCCTGTTGTGTCCCCTCGCCTTCCAATCGTACTCCATAATGACATGCTTCCCATGATTCAGCAATAGAAGCCCACATTGCCTCCAACACAATATTGAAGAGTACTGGACCTTCTTTCACTCCAGCTCGCACCGACTTGTCATACAGGATCTCTTCACTGCACACATCCTGGAAATCAAAAACTGCTGTGTTTCCAATCATAGGCTCCACAATTGCAATAATCAAATATGTTGGATATCTCAGATGTTCCATCGCGCGGATTACCATCGAGACAGTGACATGATCAAACGCTTTCTTTATATCCGTTATCCCCATATGAACAGACTCGCCTTTTCCCCAGAGAGTGGCATGACGTGTCATATGCAGTAAAGGGGCCGTCATATGATGAACCTTGTGACTCTTCTGGAATCCATGTCGTCAGTTTTTTATATGTCCATGTTCCTCCACAAGAATAAGAAGGCACGCCATGTACCACTTGCTCATAACACTTAACAGCGATATTGCACGAGTCTCCCCAAATGTTTGGATCATGCTCATTTTTGGAATCAACTGTACGCACAAATTTCTCCACGAATCTGGCGACAGCTTTTTCTGATCATGAATTTCTTGAAATGAGTGTCGCATCAATCTCAATGCATTCCAATGTATTGCTTTGAGGATCTCCGCCACCAGGCCATCACAGCCCGCTGCGGTCCCGCCCTTCAATCGAGCTCGAGCCCCCAGCAACACACCCATAGATATGACCCTGTTCGTAGTTCTGCCCTCTGCCTCCCACTGTGTCCGTAGTCGATGCAACTCTTTGCAGCTCCTCCCTCCCCATCACATGTATATGACCGTTGGACGTGTTTGTTGAGCTCCTCCACCCATCTTTGTTTATTTTCTGTCAGTAGCCCGTCACACACCATTTCCTTGATACACCTACGGGGTCCATGTTTGAGGCCATTGGAGTCCTTGAGGAGCTGTTCCCGCCTGAACTTTCTTCGGAGTGTTTTTTGACGCCTCAATAATTGTTTCCTACGCTCACCGAAGACACCCCTCCATAACTCCGCTTCAACGTCCACCAGTTGGTCCGGTTTTTTGATTGGTTTAGTATCCGCCCTGCCCTTTGCATGCCTACACATCGTCGCAGCACTCACAAGCATCTCTCCCACTGTTTGTATATTTATGTCACCCTGTTGGTTCATGTGTTGCTGCACCTGCACGTCGGCCAGTGTACTGAACACATTCGCTGACTCATAATCCTCCGGGGCCCAATTGATGAGGCTCGGGGGCCTGGGTCGCACGAAAGGCTTGCGCACCGACGCATGTTATATTCTCACCCATACCTTCGCATGATCACTGTAACGCGACGCTCGATCCAGTGTAGGATCAACAAATTCCACCATGCATTCAAATGAACAGTTGGTCCGAGCCACCTCGGTACCTGCAAATTGTGTCGGCACAAATACATAGTCCAACACCCTGGAGTAACTGCTGGTACTCCACGGCCTGTGCGTCACTTGTCGCACGCCGTAGGTGTTGGCTGCACAAAGACCCCAGTGATTGAGAAATCGCACGAGCATGTCCCTCCTCTCCTCATGATGCTTCGCCTCCAACCTCATCCACACCTCCTCCAATCCCTCTCCCGTGAACCCCAAGAGATTTGGTTCCAGCTCCGTCTGCGCATCTGTCCCCACAAACTGCAATACTTTTGATCCCTGGTATTGCTCGCTACATAGTTGCATGCATGCACACAGCTTAGCTAGAACGTCACAATATTCATCGAGCCTATCATCTCCCCGCTGCACTGTGGGTAGGTACACTGAGGACACGACCACAGATGCAAATTGTACAACTGCAAACCTCTCTCCACACTTACTGTCCGAGATAGTCGCCGCCCATGGGCCCCTGAAGGCCACAGCAGCCCGTCGGCACACACTGAAACGCACCTGCCACCCACATGCTTCAAATGCTTCCGATGACATGTACTGGCACTCCTGCAAGCATAACATCATAATGACAAAACTCCAGCATTGCTGGCAAAAGCTCGCGATTCCTCATGTTGACATTCCAAGTTGCCACCGCGAGCTGAGTGGCAGGTTGGCACCGTCAATTGTTCGTTTGTCTGAGCTTCGTGAGTAACCCCTCTTGATCCACCTCAGGCTCCACCCTCCTCAAATTGTTAGTGTGTAGCGCCCACCCACTGTGCACACCCCATTCAGCAATCAACACTCTTGTGTCTGGATCTGCTTGTGGGTTTTGTGTAAACCATATGTATGATTTTGGCGGCCCTGGCTCCCCCTTGCATATTGTCCCCGTCGTTTTCTTCACTTCCGCAAAGCAACTCTGGAACTTACCTATATGTTGGACATGGGGTGTTCTCCATGGCGCACACTCTACATGAAACTTCACATTCGGTGGTAGATCAGTGTTTCCAATTTTGTATTCACTGTCAAAACAATTCCGAACCTGCCATATGATCTCCACTGCCGCCCCCTTTTTGAAATAGATCCGCCCGCGCGTGTATGGCCAGTACCTGCCAGCATTCCCCCCCGCCGTTCTCGCATGATCAAAAGCAGCATTATGCGTTGCATCCAGCGATGCCAATCCCAATAATTTTGTTATGTTGTCGGTCAGCACCTGTTGCTTCATGGCCTCCCTTTGTTTTATCTCTCTATTCTTCCAACCCTCACGTGATATCCAACCTTTGAATTCAATATATGATGGTACCCAGTTCGAATTACGCCCTGCACCACTGCCCGTGTCACCTGATCCATATCTAGTCGAACCGCTTGTGCAAGATTGAGCGTCTCCATTGTTCAGATTCTGAATGTCAGCTTGGGCCTGCTTCATTTGCTCCGATAAAGCTTTGACATCTGACGTTGTTTTATCAATCTTTTCCTCCATGACATGCAAGTCAGCTGCAACCGATGTTTTGAACTCACTGACCGTCGCCGTTACTTCGCTCTGGCCTTTCAAAATGTGTCTGAACATTTCCTCGGGCGCCATTGTGGCTGATTGAGGCGCCTGGACAGCAGCACTTGGAGCTACGGCCAGACCACTCGTAGCCTTGGGGACTTGGGCTGTAGCTAAATGAGGCGCCTGGACAGCAGCATCAGGAGCCGCGGCCAGACCACTCGAAGCACTGGAACCTTTGCCCCCCCCTTTCGCCCTCACCTCTCTCAACCACTCACTGCTCGCATTCCCTCCCATTTTGCTATCTTCTATTTTGTCATCCGCCATGATTGCTGATGAACGTCGTTTGTTTCTCTCTTTGACTGTACGTAATGTGTGAAGTGCAGCCTGATATCTATCTGATTGCCCAATCTTCTTGAAATCGTACGCCTCCTGCTGAACAAATGCCTCTGGTGGGGAAAATTCAAATTCCAGTGCTATCTGAGCTTCTCTCTTCTCCTGCGTCGTTAATCGCGGCACAGTACCTGATGTGTCTTTCAACCAATCACACGGATGTGGGTCACAATCCACACCAAGCTCAGCTGACGTGAAATATTCACTCTGATCGTCTTCTGATGGCACAATATATGCTCCCTGCGAGTCCGTTTTCAATCCAACAGCCCACAGTGGTCTTTTGTAAAATCCAGACAGATCCTGATATTCCTGCGACCCCTACGATATCTTGATGTCAAGAACGAGAACGAGGATTCAATGTGGACACAGCCCCCGCGACACGTCAAACACGCGCCGCACGAGAGGGGGGCTTGAGGCAAGCCTGTGTGCGTGCCCTGACGTGGGCCCTGTTCAACGTCGAACCCTGACGCCTTGAACCCTGACGTCTTGAGCCAGTATACCGACAGCGCATATCAAGATGACTCGAAACAGCCGATCCCGCCGCAGTGCTTTTTGGCAGTAAAAGGTACCCGATCGAGCTGAGATCAAGATGGCGAGCGGGAATAAGATCGAATATCACGGGAAAAATACTAGAGCTCTAACGAATGGTTGAATTTCGAGAACAAAATTTTCAACCGACCAAAAGTCACCAAAAGGTCCGCCGAGATTTTTCTTGCCAACTAGCTCTTCAGCGCGCCAGAATTACTGGGCGCCGGCGGTAAACCGTCAACCTTTCTTACCGCCGGGGGACCCGTAGAGCTTCCTGACGATATATAATGTCGAAAAAAATGCAGAGGACGAATAGTTTTTCAGCCCAAGCGATTTCAGACCTCTTGATGCAACAGCCGAACGCCCCCGATGCTTCTAGATTGTCTTCTGTACGAGCTCTGTAGCCTTCCTACAGCCCGAGTTACGTGCGTAAATCGACAGCACCTTTCAAGATGACTCGAAGAATACGAATATTTAGGCAAACCTAGCTCGAGTATCAAACCGAGTTCAGACCTCTGAATGCGACAGGCGGACGCGTCTGATGTCTGCGAATCGATTCCTGCGATTACCAGCCCAACAGCCCCCCTACAGCCCGAGTTAAGTGCAGAAAACCGACAGCACCTCTCAGGATGACTCCAACAATACGAATAGCTTCGCGGACCTAGTTCGGGCAGCAGACCGAGTTCCGAGCTCTGGATTCGACAGGCGCACGCGCCTGATGTTCTGAATCGATTCCTGTGACTACCAGCACTGTAGCCCCCCTACAGCCCGAGTTAAGTACAGGAAACATACAACACCTCTCAAGA
This sequence comes from Prorocentrum cordatum, assembly GCA_963575745.1. Taxonomy (NCBI): domain Eukaryota; class Dinophyceae; order Prorocentrales; family Prorocentraceae; genus Prorocentrum; species Prorocentrum cordatum. Next base: position 25,680 of record CAUYUJ010006040.1, on the reverse strand, counting down.
TGACTCGAACAATACGAACAGTTCGCGATTCTAGATCGGGCAGCAGACCGAGTTCAGAGCTCTGGATTCAACAGACGAACGTGACTGATGATTCTGAATCAGTTTCTGTAAGCATCAGCTCTGTAGCTGTTATATAGCTTGAGTTAAATACAGAAAACCGAGAGCGCTTGTCAAGATGACTCAAATAAAACGAATAGGTTTGCGGACCTAGCTCGGCTAGCAGACCGAGTTCAGACCTCTGGATGAAACAGACGAACGCGCCTGATCATTCTGAATCGATGGAGTGTGCTTACCTGCTCTGTAGCTGTCCTATATCACGAGTTAAGTCAAATAAACCGAGAGCGCGTATCAAGATGACTCGAAACGGCCGATCCCGCCCGCGTGCTTTTTGACAGTACAAGGTACCCGATCGAGCTGAGATCAAGATGGCGAGCGGGAATAAGATCGAATATCACGGGAAAAATACTAGAGCTCTAACACGAATGGTTGAATTTCGAGAACAAAATTTTCAACCGACCAAAAGTCATCAAAAGGTCCGTCGAGATTTGTCTTGCCAACTAGCTCTCCAGCGCCCCGGAATTACTCAAGCTTCCAGCAATAACTTGCTCAGGGAAGCTCTACGAGTTACTCTTAAGCTTCCAGCAATAACTTGCTAAGGGAAGCTCTGCGAGTTATAACTTGCTAAGGGAAGCTCTACGAGTTACGGCCGATCCCGCCCGTGTGCTTTTGGGCAGTAGCTCGTAGAGCTTCCCTGAGCAAGTTGTTGCTGGAAGCTTAAGAGTACTTCCGGGGCGCTGGAGAGCTAGTTGGCAAGAAAAATCTCGACGGACCTTTTGCTGACTTTTGGTCGGTTGAAAATTTTGTTCTCGGAATTCAACCATTCGTTAGAGCTCTAGTAATTTGTCCCGTAATATTCGATCTTACTCCAGCTCGTCATCTTGATCTCAGCTCGATCGGGTATCTTTTACTGCCAAAAAGCACACGGTCAGGATCGGCCGTTTCGAGTCATCTTGATACGCGCCGTCGGTATATTGTACTTAACTAGAGATACAGAACAGCTGCAGGGCTGGTAAGCAACCTCGTCGATTCAAACTAATCAGGCGTGTTCGGATCTTGCATTCAGAGGTCTGAACTCGGTCTGCTAGCCGAGTTAGGTCCGCAAACCTATTCGTATTATTCGAGTCATCTTGACAGGCGCTCTCGGTTTACTATACTTAACTCGCGCTATAGGACAGCTACAGAGCTGATACTTATAGGAACCGATTCAGAATCATCAGTAGCGCTTGTCTGTTGAATCCAGAGCTCTGAACTCGGTCTGCTGCCCGATCTAGAATCGCGAAACTATTCGTATTGTTCGAGTCATGTTTAGAGATCCTGTTGGTTTTCTGCACTCAACTCGGGCTGTAGGGTGGCTGCAGTGTTGGTGCTCACAGGAATCGATTTGAAGACATCAGACGCGTCCGCCTGTCGAATCTAGAGCTCGGAACTCGGTCTGCTGCCCGAACTAGGTCCGCGAAACTATTCGTATTGTTCGAGTCATCCTGAGAGGTGCTGTCGGTTTTCAGCACTAACTCGGGCTGTAGGGGGCTGCAGGGCTGGTAATCACAGGAATCGATTTGAAGAGATCAGACGCGTCCGCATGTCGCATTCAGAGGGCTGAACTCGGTCTGATACTGCAGCTGGGCTTGCCAAACTATTCGTTTTGTTCGAGTCATCATCAGAGGCGCTGTCGATTCACGCACGTAACTCGGGCTGTGGGAGAGCTAGAGAGCTCGTACAGAAGACAATCCAGAAGCATCGGGGGCGTCGGGCTGTTGCATCCAGGTCTGAAATCGCTTGAGCTGGATTGTTTTCGACATTATATGTTGTCAGGAAGCTCTACGAGTCCCCCGGCGGTAAGAAAGGTTGACGGTTTACCGCCGGCGCCCAGTAAAAGGTACCCGATCGAGCTGAGATCAAGATGGCGAGCGGGAATAAGATCGAATATCACGGGAAACTGGGCGCCGGCGGTAAACCGTCAACCTTTCTTACCGCCGGGGGACTCGTAGAGCTCCCTGACAATGTATAATGTCGAAGAAAATTGCAGAGAACGAATAGTTTTTCAGCCAAAGCGATCTCAGACCTCAGCACCTCTCAAGATGACTCAAACAAAACGAATAGTTTGGCAACCCAGCTCGAGTATCAGACCGAGTTCAGACCTCTGAATGCGACGTCTGATGTCTGCGAATCGACTCCTGTGATAAGCAGCGCTGCAGCCCCCCTACCGCCCGAGTAAAGTACAGAAAACCGACAGCACCTCTCAGATTGACTCGAACAATACAATAGTTTCGCGGACCTAGTTCGGGCAGCAGACCGAGTTCCGAGCTCTGGATTCGACGGGCGGACGCGCCTGATGTCTTCAAATCGATTCCTGTGACCACCAGCACTGTAGCCCCCCTCAGCCCGAGTTCAGTGCAGAAAACCGAAAGCACTTCTCAAGATGACTCGAAGAGTACGAATAGTTTCGCGATTCTAGATCGGGCAGCAGACCGAGTTCAGAGCTCTGGATTCAACAGACAAACGCTACTGATGATTCTGAATCGGTTCCTATAAGTATCAGCTCTGTAGCTGTCCTGTAGCTCGAGTTAAGTACAGAAAACCGAGAGCGTCTCTCAAGATAACTCGAATAATACGAATAGGTTTGCGGATATAGCTCGGCTAGCAGACCGAGTTCAGACCTTTAGATTCAACAGGCGAACGCGCCTGATTATTCTGAATCGATTAGCTGTGCTTACCAGCTCTGTAGCTGTCCTAAAGCTCGAGTAATGTTCAGAAAACCGTCACCGCGTGTCAAGATGACTTGAAACGGCCGATTCCGCCTGTGTGCTTTTCAATTAATATTCACCCGATCGAGCTGAGATCAAGACGGCGAGCGGGAATAAGATCGAATATCACGGGAAAAAATACTAGAGCTCTAACGAATGTTCAAATTTTGAGAACAAAATTTTCAAACGACTAAAAGTCACCAAAAGGTCTGTCGAGATTTTTCTTGCCAACTAGCTCTCCAGCGCCCCGGAATTACTCTTAAGCTTCCAGCAACAACTTTAGTAGGGAAGCTCTACGAGTTACTTGGTAGCGTCCAAAACTCGGAGAGCGAAGAGACTCGGGGACGGAAGATCTTTCCTGGAGAGCTCCCGGGCGCTCCCCAGAAGCGCTTGTGAAGCGCCGCCAGGAACGCTTCCCCGCGTGCCTGCACGCGCGTCGGCACGCGTGAACGCATGCCGGAAGCTCTCCCGGACCCGCTGCCGGGACGCGCGAGTTGCTGCGAGGATCGTGGAGCGGCGGAGATGGGCTGCTGGCGGGCACCACCACCGTCCGGCTTCGAATACTCGTAGAGCTCGTCGTTATCGATGAGCTAGAGGAATTCCGGCGCGGGGTGGAGCTAGTTTGCCGACCCGACCAAAAGAGACAATGTGACAACTTCGGGTTGATTTTGCTAAGATTTGAAAGACATTCGACAATTCATTTTCAGAAACCAGATTTTTCGCACCTGTAATGAGTTATTTCACGCTTGCCAGTCAAATTCTCAGGTCCGCAGGCGCAGTATTACTATCAAAACACTTGGCGTTGGCGGAACCGACGTAGGATAAAAACAGAAACACGTGATTTTTCTAGTTTTTTCTTTCTCGCTCCAGAAGCTTCCTTCATATGTTCCGACGATCGCCGTGCAAGAAAAAAGCTCTACGAGGTTCCCGGCGGCAACCTGGTTGACGGTTTACCGCCGGTTTCAATCTAAAACCCTTTAGCTCTCAGCGAGCTCTCCGGGAAAAATACTAAAGTTCTAACGAATGGCATTGTCTCTTAATGCCGGGTCGGCCAACTAGCCCCACCCTGCGCCCGAATTCCTCTTAGCGCATCTGCCGAAGAGCTGTACGAGCTACTGGCGCCGGCGGTGAACCGTCAACCTAGTCGCCACTGGGAACCTCGTTGAGCTCCTCACACTTGTAAGAGTGCTGAAAATCGAAATAGAGTTTTTTATAATAATATACTTAAACAATAATAAAAATAATTTTTTATAAATAAAAAATGTTTATTTTTGATTTTTCGATGTTCAAATTCGCTCAGTTCCAGGTCAACTCACAAGAAAATACATCGGGAGGGCTGAGCTGCTGTCAGAGACGAGTTTACTTACATGCCACTGCGCCGGAATTCCTTGAGCTCATCGATGACGAAAAGCTCTACGAGATAAAAAAAAATGTCAACGCGTGTCGAGATGACTGGAACCCGCCGACAGTTCCCTCAAGTCTTTTGATAGTAATATTGCAGCTACGGACCTGGGAATTTAATTGGCAGACGCGGCATAACCTACTACACGTGAGAAAAATACCAGTTCTCAAAACGAATTTAAAATTTTGCATAAAGTCAAAAAAAACACCCCAGGTTACCACATCCTCTCTTTTGGTCGGGCCGGCCAACTAGCTCCACCCTGCGCCCGAATTCCTCTTAGCTCTTTGCTGAAGAGCTCTACGAGGCACTGGCGCCGGCGGTGAACCGTCAACCTGGTCACCGCCGGGACCTCGTAGAGCTCCTTTCACGCGTGAGAGTGCTCAGAGTCGACGTGAGAACTTCTCGAGCATTTCTCGAAGAAGTGAACATTCATTATTTTATGTCGACACAAAGTTGGTTCCTCCAAGTGTTTCGATAGTAAAAGTGCGGCTACAGAGCTCATATTAAGACGGAGAGGCCCTCATATTCGTTTACAGGTGCGAAAAATCTGCTCTCTCAAAATGAACTGTCAAATATTCTTCAATTTTTCGCAAAACCACCCCAAAGTTACCACTTTCTCCTTTCTGGCCGGGTCGACCAACTAGCTCCGCGCCGGAATTCCTCTAGCTCGTCGTTGCCGAAGAGCTCTACGAGGTATTACTCTTAAGCTCCCAGCAAGCACTTGCTTGGGGAAGCTCGACGAGTTATTTTCGAGAAATGCCTCAAGAAGCTCTCTCTCTTTCGAGTCTGAGCCTTTTCATGCGTGGAAGGTGCTACGAGGTTCCCAGCGGTGACTAGGTTGACGGTTCAGCGCCGGCACCAGTATCTCGTAGAGCTCTTCGGCATCGATGAGCTAGAGGAATATAACTCGTAGAGCTTCCCTTAGCAAGTTGTTGCTGAAAGCTCGAGAATAAAACCTCGTAGAGCTCTTCGCCACCGATGAGCTAGAGGCATTCCGGCGAGGGGTGGAGCTAGTAACTCGTATTGCCCCCCTTAGCTAGTTGCCGGCAGCTTGAGCGTTGTACGTCGTAGAGCTCTTCGGCAAAGAGCTGAGAGGAATTCGGGCGCAGGGGTGAGCTAGATGGCCGGCCCGACCAAAAGAGAGATGTGGCAACTTGGGGCCGGTTTTTTCACTTTATGCAAAATTTCGAAATTCTGTTTTCAAGACTGATTCTCATTCGCTGTAATAAGTTATGCCGCGTCAGCTGGTTAATTTCTATGGCTCTAGGAGCTATTACTTAAACGCTTGAAGGAACCGATTCTCTATCGACACCAAAAAAAGTGTTTTTCTGAGTCATTTGATGAGCTTGTTCGGTAAGCTGGCTGGAAGGGAGGCAGAGGAGTGGCTTATGCCATGTCTGCAAGATAAATTCTCAGGTCAGTAAGTGCAGTATTACTATGAAAACACTTGCAGGAACTGTCTATGGATGAAAACCGAAAAATCGTGATTTTTCGAATTTTTCGGCTCTCGTTCAGAAGCATTCTTTATGTGTTCCGAAGAGCGCTGTACAAGAAAATAGCTCTACGAGGTGCCCGGCGGCAACCTGGTTGACGGTATCAAAATACTATGAAGAACCGACATAGACGTTGGATGAACACCGGAGAAACGTGATTTTTCGAATTTTTCGGCTCTCGCTTCAGAATCTTCCTTCATCTGCCCAGAGAGCGCTGTGCAAGAAAAAAACTGTACGAGTTCCCTGGCGGTAAGCTGGTTGACGATTTACCGCCTCCATGGGTGTACCATGGGGCCGACGTGTAAGGACAGGCTCAGTTGAAGCCCCCACGCATCGAACCATCAATCATCACACCAAGGATGGACATACGCTGGACCCTAGGCAACTGGCGCCGGCGGTGAACCGTCAACCTAGTCACCGCCGGGAACCTCGTAGAGCTCCTTGCACCCGTAAGAAAGCTCAGGATCGAAGCGAAGAGCTTCCTGCAGCTTTTCTAGAAACACGTCAAATTGAGATTTTCGGAGAAAAGATGCAGTCGGTTACCGGAAGTCAACTGATACTATAACTGGCTCCAGAGAGCTGATCTTCTCAGAGAACAAAGTTCATATGCCAATGCTCGGCGTAAAAATCTGCTTTCTCAAAATGAAGTATCGAATATCATTCAAATCTGAGCAAAACCGACCCGAAGTCACCACTTTGTCCTTTCTGGTCGGGTCGACCAACTAGCTCCACCCCGCGCCGGAATTCCTCTAGCTCGTCGATAACGAAGAGCTCTACGAGGTACTGGGCGCCGGCGGTAAACCGTCAACCTGGTTTTGTTCGTTTGGACTCGCGTTCCCAGCTGAGTGCAGCTGGGCGAGAACAGGTCCCGCAAAAGCACACGGGCAGCGCTGAGCAGCGCTTCGGCTGCCGACAATTCACATTCTGTGACTGTAGCTCCTTCAAGGAGCCACGCGGCCTCGGCCACACCCCTCCAAACGAGGGGCACGGCACTAGAAACAGCAAACTCATGCCCAGCAGGGAAGGGGCCCACGGTTCTCGCGGAAGCGATGCCTATCTCACTGGGATTGCACTGAGTATTGATTAAGCCGATCTGAAGCCAGAAACCACATCCTGATCCTTGCTGGTCAACCCCGCCATCAAAGCCTCCCCTGATGGCGAACGGTAAGAGATAAGTTTCGAATGGATATAGATAACAATGAGTTCTGTAGAATGTGCGGCCACATCTGGCCTCATGCGTCAATTCATCCGCTCGTGTATTGTCCTCCCTGAACTCGTGTCTCCATATCTCACGTCCCAGGGCAGCAGGCCTCAGATTGAAACACGCAGCGAGCTCAAAGGTACAATCAATCATGGCAGCTGTCCTCTTGCAGTAGCCACGATTCTCACATCTCCATTTCCCCTGTAGCCAGGAGCAGATAAGTAATGAGTCACCCTTGAACTCAGCAGCAAAACCCTCTGAGGATATATCCCACACAGTCGCACGTTCCTGGATCATAGCATAACGTATGGCAAGCTTGGCGGACTCTTTGGGGTCGTACCTGGGGTGCAGAGGGTTGGTCGCGATGTCGACCGCCTCAGCATCGGCCTTCTCTCGAGCCCCAGGGGAGCCTCGAGGTCCATTGTGAGCCCTTCCAAGACACCACAAAGTAATCATAGACCTTAGTTTTGTTGTATTGTGTAAGGAGTTGCTTCCAAACCTCCAAGAACTGAACCCAACCGCCCCGTACAGACTCCCACCACTTTTCCCCAAAGAACTGGATGTAGGGGAACTGCCAAGACCGACCGCCCACAATAGACCTCGTAGTGCTCCTAGCCACGTGTCAGTACAGCTCCTAGCCACGTGTCATAAGTCCACGCGTATCTCTGGAGTGCGCACGGTGAAAATATTTCCAATAATACAATGGACACATACATGTATGAGTTTTAGTGCGTCTTTCAGCGCGCGAGAGCGATGCTGCCGCGGCAGCGAACATGCATGTAGACATGTACAGATGGAAAAGTATGCGAAAATACGATCGACGTCAGCAGGCGCGGCAACGCACCGGGCACGAGCGCACAATCTCACGCGGGCACGCACTCACAACCACGCGCGCTCACTCGCGCGCGGGCACCCCCTCACGAACACACACACACACACACACACACACACACACACACACACACACACGCACACACACACACACGCACACAAACAAACACACACACACACACGCACCAACAAAAAAAATCATACACACACACACACACACACACACACACGCGCGCATACAGACACGAACACAGACACAGACACAGAAACACCCGCACGCACACGCACACACACACACACATACACAGACGCGGCCACACACACGCACACACACACACACACACACACACCTGCCTGCCAGACACACACACACATACACGCACAAACGCAAACATCTACAGATACAGACGGACCGACGCCTTCGCACTCACAAACCGATCCCCCGCTGCTCAGCGCTCTCATTCCCCCGCGAAATCCTCGCGCCCCCGCGCACCCCGCCCCCCCCCCTTCCCGCCGGCGCTCCGGAGGGGGGAGGCTGGCTGGCTGGCAACGACTCTCACGGGCCTGACGGCCCAGTCGCAGTGTCCGTCTCGGCAGAGACTCTTATTTGGATGATCATGCGAGTCAAGACCGCGCCAAGCACACGGACAGGTGACAAGAGCGAAGCTCATGAGATATCATCCGCGTCAAACACGCAGGCAACACCACAAAGAACAAGCTCTTATTCATCCGTGTGAGCACAATCTTTCACAATCCACGATCAAGTAAAGTAAGACTCAAACTCACCAACCAAACGAACAATGTTGTGTACCGTACACTCTGCTGCAGATAGTTCAGCCTGTGTGACTGTGCTCTCTGACGGAATCAACCATGCTTTTTCCCAGACGAGCTGCCAGGACACGGTCGAAAACTTGCCTTCTATCCTGTCGGACCTGGATATGAACGCCGCCTCGAGCCATGCACCACATCCTACTCCATCCTCAGATTCACCGCCATCGAAGGACCCCCTCAATGCGATAGGTGTTATATGTCCATATGTGTGTGTCATGCAAAAAGAGCGCTTCCATTCGTGTGTTCTGCCCTCGCGGGCATCATGTGTGAGTCGATATGCGTGCTCATTTACTTCGCGAAACTCATGCTTAAAAGGATCCCTGCCATTAAAGGTGCCCGAACTCCATAGATCTCCGTCAAACTGCTCACGATGTCAATGATATAGCCTATTCTTTTTCGATACGTGTAGTCAGTTACCGCCCACTTCCCTAGGAGCCAGGATATGATAAGAAGAGAATCCCCACAGATCTCCACTCCAAAACCATGTGTTTTGAAATCCCATTCTGTTGCTTTCATGTTCGTTAGTGCTAAACGTCTGGCGATGATTTCATTCTGGACCTCCTCCTCCTTCCTCCTCCGTTTGCGTGTTGCCTCATTTCCACCCTCCTCTTCCATATCATACACTGTGCGTCTCACTCCTGATCCTTTAACCTTTGACTGGAACAAGCTGAACTTCTCCTCACCAACCGTAGATAGTGCAAACTCTCTCCAGCTTTCAGGCTGGAAATCTCTCCACCACTGATCACCCCAATATTTTTCGAAAGGATAGTGCCATGCATGTAGACCCGTCGCGTCAATCCCCCTTTTCCTTTTGCGGTAGCTGCCCTCCTCTGCCCGTTTTCTCTTTGAGTTATACCTGTGCATGATATCCCCGAAATTCTGCCGCCACTCATCATATCGGATTCCGCATGCAAGCATTGCCAACCTTGAGTCCCTCCATGCTCTGTCACTCTGCGGCACATCATAAGGTAGATATTTTGCAAACGACACCACATCTAATGCAAGCAACCACTGGCGATACAAGAATTTTTGCACCAGCGACTGATACCCGTGATCATGAAAAGCTTTCCTACATCGGCTGTACTTCCGATGTGTATACTCGCCCCACGGCCCATCAGGAAGATGTCTCGTTCTCAATATTCTGAGCAAGCATTCTCCCTCAAACACATGAAGTCTCTCAATCGAACTTTCATATGCTGCCACTCCATCTAATCCATGCAATATTGTGGACTGAACAAGCTGCTGATATCTAGAATACTTTTCCCCCAATGGTATACATCTACTGGTATAGAACTTAATGTCAACATAGAAAGCCTGTCTTCCTTTGTCCAATCTGTACGCTACATCCGCATGATATCGAGGAAATATAGCTGGAATACAAACTCCTAGAAGATGAACCCCAGCCCTTCTGCGAAATCTCAACTCACGTTCTGGGCCCTGAAAACCTTTGATCACCAAGTCCATGGTCGGAACGATATGTTCATTCTCATCATACTCCAGAGGTTCACCGAAAACTAAATACTCCAGAGACGCCTCTTTCCATCGCATACTGTATTTCTCAAGTGAGCGTGTCATCGCCAACATCATCTGAGCCAAATCCGACGCCGAGTTCGCCAAGACAACGATGTTATCAGCCCATAAGGCATGATTCAAGTAAATCGACGCTGTTTCGACGCTCTCATTTTCGCCCCTCGCACCCGCTCGAAACTCGACCCTATACCCCAACTTCTGTTCGTCCCATTTCTCGAACAGTTCCCCCCACATCGCCACGGCAATACAATTAAAGGCAAACGGTCCTTCAGGTCCGCCCGCACGTATACAGCGATCCCAGGACACCTTTGAGAACTGCTCGAAGTCGAGATTCCCACACGAGATCTCAACATCACTATAAGGGGTTCAATCATCGCATGTTGGATAACATATGGTATACTACAATATGCCATGGCAGAACTGAAGTTAGCAACCGTACAATGAACAAATACTTGATAAACATCAGCGAGAGCAACATGTAATTGATCATCTGCGTGCTGATATTTGCTAGCATGTTGACCTAAGTGTTTCAATGCAGTCGTAATCTCATATGGCCTACGTCCTTTCACAAATCCATACACACCAAATCTACGAAACACCCCCACCTCCTCCATATAATCCTCCGCTAACTTGACCACACACATAGAATAGAGTTTAGATAACGCATTTTGAATACACAGTAGTCTCGTTTCCTTTGCATCCGTGGTGTTTTGACGTTTAGGCATCACACTCACTATGATCTCCCTCCAACAATCAGGATACGGAATCTGTCTATGAAACACAGCCTCGAATATCCTTCGCACCTCTCTCAACGTTTTCCACGACAGTCGAAGGAGCATCTCTGCAGGCACTCCATCAGTCCCCGTCGCGCGGTTACGCTGCATTCTTCCCCTGCAGCAAAGCATACTCGCCAGCGCGATGGTGCACGGTGGAGCCTCCAGCTCCGCAGCCTGTCTGAGAGACTGCAGCACCTCTAGATTGGCAACACGAGTCTGGGCACACGATACCTTATTCATGAGCATCTGCCAGATAACTTTGTTCCATACCTCTCTATCCTCCACTCCTTCCAAGTTATAGAGACGGTTTCTCCTCCTTTTCCTTGACGGTGGTAAATCATACTCCAAACGAAGACGGCGGTATAGACGGCGATAGCCATTCAAAACTTTTGTGATATGTTTCTTTCTGGCCCAGGTGGGGTTCCCCTACGGAGTTCAATCAACCTTTGGAGTCTATAAGGGCGCACAGGCTGTTTAATACCATTGTCATCTCTGGTCATATATTCCACCTCATCCCGAGTAAAGCTCGATTTAATCTGTCGTGACAAACAACTGGCCCCCAGAGGATTACCACTCACTGAGGAACACCTGGCATTGTCAACAAACGAGTCCATCGAAGCTCTCGCGATCATCTCATCCGTGAACGTGTTTGGCTCATATCCCACATAGCTTTTATCACGGGGTTTAGCGGAGTAACGAGGACAATGAACAACAGGGGAACGAACACAAACTTCCAGGAGTTTATGATCACTCAGACGGGATCGCTGAGTCTTCCCTCCTCTGTGCAAACGAAAGGATGCCTTACAATCAATAACCTCCCAACCATGAGGAACCAGAACGTAATCAAATACTCGTGGCCGCCACTCTGGTGCTCTAGCAAGGCGACTGCGTGCTCGTGCGTAGCTCTCCCACGTCACTGAACGGTCGCCGAAAGTGTTGACAGCACAGAGCCCATACGATTGCATAAAGCATTCCAGCGCATGCCCCATCCTCCATCTGTCGTTCGCCCTCCTCCTCTCCGCCGTGCTGTCGCCTCCTTCCTCCTTTCCATCCACACCACTTCCTGTCATGGGATATTATACTCCTCGATGAACTCCCGTACTCCTCCCCACCGATTCCACATTGGCATCCACGCAGACAATGATACAAGCACCTGGCAGCTTCGTGGCAACCATCTCCCTGAGGACCATATTGAGGTTGGTCAGGGTTTGCTGCCACATACCAAAAGCATTCGGGATCGAAACATCTGGAAGGTACATGCTAGTGATCACCAGCCTCGAAGTAGCAGTCTTGAAGCCTCCTACGACGAAAAGAGGATACGAGCATACGAATTCTTTGATACAACATTTCCATGCATTGTCGAATACTAGGGCAGCTCTCCCACATGATGAAACTCTCTGGTCCCAACCTAGACGTTCAATCTCTGCTTTGGGAAGAAAATCACTCTCTTGCAACGCGAACAATCCTCCATGACAACTACGAAGTTGTCCCAAAATCTCAGCTCCTCTACAATTCCTCACTCCTGCCTTCTGGATATTCCAAGAAATGAGAATCAGATTTTTCCGTCGAGCACGTCCTCAGTTTTTACTTAACTCCTCTTTCATTTTCATGATCGTCACATCTTTGATATCATATTTATCGCACATTGTCGCCCATTGTTCTTCGAAGATCTCCCAAGATTCTCCCTGCCATTCCGCCAGAAGAAATGGTTTAGAATCTACCGAGTGCACATAGATCGAGGAACGTGGGGGGCCCATTTCACCACGCCGAGGAACAAAGCTAGGATGGGCAAGCGTTTTGAAGATACCCTGAAATCGGCTGACCTGCTTGATGTGTGGGCGTTTCCACGGGGGAGCATCAACCAAAATCTTGATGTTGCTTGGTACGAGTTGCTGGTCCATCCCAGCAAGTAGTTTGTCAGCATCTGGGGAGGTGAGCAGCTCATCCAAGTGCTTCTTCCATAACCATAGAATATCACCAGTTGTGCCTGTTCGAACTCCCACCCTCCCCTGACCATACAACGTTCGTCCAGCATTGAGCCTAATAGTACGATCTTTGTCCACGCACATCTTCGTATCCTCTGGTAGGGCATCAACCATATTTGATACCAGTGTCTGAAGATCTTTCTGGCCCAACATTTCCTCACTGCAGTTCTTGGGATTGCTCCAGTTTTTCACCCAACCCTTGATTTCTAAGAACTCAGGCTTCCACATTCTCCTCGCCATTTTCATGTTCTCAGAATCTCCCGAAAAAACTACGCTCTGACACCTGAGAGACATTCGAGGCATTACCAGGACCCCCAAGACCAGGAGGGGGCTGTGGCGTATACATCATCATCTGTTCCAATTTTTGTATACGTTCATCTTGCGTCTGGACTTTTTCATCAATCTGAGCGGGCTTCTTATCTGTAGCCTCACACTGCTTGACAAGAGATACAGTTCTATCCTCACTCGTGAAACCCAATCGAAGTAGCGCAGCAAGAGATGGGTTCGTCTCTTTCGAAATCAACTCCTCCCTTGCTCTCGTTAACTCATCAACTCGATGCTTTACATTCCGTTCAAAATCCTCCGTTGATACATGTCCAGAACTCGCTGCAGCCGACATTTGAGGATCAATGACCGTCGCCATTGCAGCACTCTTTGGGTATTGCGTCGTCTTTTTCGACACTTCTTACGTGCCTCACGCATACACACCCGCCAGTAATATTCGTCAACTTCCTCAATAAATCGATGCCACCCTTGAACGGGCTCACCTAGATACGACGTGATTGTGAAGAAAGAAAGACCGAACAACAATACAAGAAGATATTCGTCCAGTAATATTCTTAGACTTCCTCAATGAATCGTTTCCCTCACGATCAAGCTCGACCTGATACGACAATTGTGAAGAAAGAACAACCAATACAGAAGATATTCGTCCCGTAATATTCACTTCCTCAATGTATCGCTTCTCCCTCGATCAAGCTCCCTCTGATACGACAATAATGAGGAAAGAACAACAATACAAGAAGGATACCGTACACAGTAGTGATAGGTGTGGAGCAAAATTGGAAAGCAGGCACACAAGGTTCGCAGAAGAGGAGGTTTCCCAGGCAGTATTCTGCGAGCCTTCTTGGGCGACGCCTTGAGCCGCGACGCCTTGAGCCCCATGTCGGAGCCGGAGGGGGGAGGCACCGCCCCATGTCGGGGCCGGCCCCCCCTCCACTCCACCCACTCCGCCCTCGCGGAGCGCTGGGGGGGGGGGATGGGGGGGGGGGGGGGGGGGGGGCGGGCGGCGCCTGCACCGCGCGCGCACACACGCACACAAACGCACACACACACACACACGCACACACACACACACACACACACAAACAGACAAACGCAGACACAGCCACACACACACACACACACACACACACGCGCGCCCACACACACCACCTGCCCACGCACACGCACACGCACACGCACACACACACGCACACACACACACACACACACAATCCACACAGACACAATGACGACGTCGCACTTACACACCCATCCCCACACTGGTCAGCGCTCTCCGCCCCCGCCACCCCCCTGCCGCCCCCGCGCGCCCCGCCACCCCTGCTCTTCCCGCCGGCGCTCCGGAGGGGGGAGGCACCGCCCCATGTCGGGGCCCTCCCTCCACTCCATCCACTCCGCCCTCGCGGAGCGCCGAAGGAAAGGGCGGAGGGGGAGGGAAGGGGGCGGGCGCAGGCGGCGCCAGCACCGTGCGCGCACGCACACACACGCGCACACGCACACCCATGCACACACAAGCACACACACACACACGCACACACACGCACACACACACACGCGCACACGCACCCGAACACACACAGACACACACGCACACACGCAAGCAAGCACATGCGCATACACGCACACGTAAACACGCAAACACACACACACACACACACACACATATGCACATACACGCAAACATAAACACACCCGCACACACACACAGACGCGCACAAACACACAAACACACATACACACACGCACAAACACACGCACACACACATATACGCACACACATGCACACAGACGCACACATACACACGCACACCCACGCACGCACACACACACACACACACACGCACACACACACACGCACACGCACCCGAACACACACACACACACACACACACACACACGCACACGTAAACAAGCACAGACACACATGCACATACACGCAAACATAAACACACACGCACACACACAGACGCGCACAAGCACACACATACACACACGCACAGACACACGCTCTCACACACACACACACACATACACACAGACACACATGCACTCACACGCACACATGCACACGCAGACACACACACACACACACACACGCGCACACACACAAAAACACATACACACATACACACGCACACACACACATGCACATACACGCACACAAAGACGAGCACACACACACACACACACACGCACGCGCACACCCACACACACACACACACACGCACGCACACAAACGCACACACACACATACACGCACGCACACACACATACAGACACGGACAAAGACAGACACAGACACACACACACACGAGCACACAAACACCAGACGCACAACACACACAGACACACACAGACACACACACACACACACACACACACACGCACACACACACACACAACACCCACGGACACGGAAGCACTGATGACGTCGCACCTACGAACCGATCCCCACGCTGGTCAGCGCTCTCCGCCCCCGCGCCCCTCTGCCGACTCTGCGCGCCCCGCCCCCCGCCCTCCCTGCCGGCGCCCCGGAGGGGGGAGGCTTGGCTTGGCTTGGAGTCGACTGAAGCGGGCTCTCAGAGCCCAGTCGCAGTGTCCACGCGGCAGCGTCAGCTGTTACAATTCAGCCTGTACAGTATAGAGCGCGAAGCGCGTAGATATACACAAGCACAGGCATCAGCATGAAAAGAGACGGCAAACACGCGCAAGACGAGCTGTGGCTGCAAGCAGCCGCTCCGCGGCACTCAGTTCAGCTTGAGTAACTGTGCAAGCATCGCTCAAACACCAGGCCTCTCTGTACACCTCCGTCCAAACACAGTCGTTAGTATTTGTCCGAAAGCAGCCACACCCAACCCCTAAGGCCGAGACGCCACCATCCCAGGCACCCCGAATGGCAACGACATTCATCGTGTTAGTAAATATAGAATCGTACGACTCTTTGATATAAGTTAGGCTCTCGCGGGCCTCATGTGTCAGTCTGTCAGCTCTCTCATTGTTTTCCCTGAAGATATGCTTCACAATGCCCCTTCCCTTCATGGGTGGTCTCCCTCCCTCCTGCACACATACGTTGTATAACCGATCCTGCAAGTTGGCAACTCGTTTGCGATAGTCCACCTGTTCACATGCCCACACACCGTTGATCCACGACACAATCAGCAGGCAATCCCCGCAGATCTCCACAGGTAGTCCAGGGGTGGTAAAATCCCAGACCGTCTCACGCATGTACGATAGTGCAATACGTTTGCTGAGTCTCAGGTTCTCCTCCTCCTCCATCCTTCCTCTCTTGGGTTCCCTTTCCTCCTCCATACCTCCGGTAATACCGAACTCCTCCTCCTTCTCGTAGTTGGTACCACATCCTCTCTTGTGTTCTGGCTGAAAATATTTGTGTATATGCTCGGCCGCCGTCACGACAGCCCACGTGAAAAAATCACTGCGTAGCATGCAGTCCCACCAATCATCACCAAAGAACTGCTGTATTGGGTACTGCCATGTGCGCTGAGCCGTCACTTCCCTCCCCATTTTCCTCCTCCTCATATCCCCTTCCTCCCGACGAATACGCGTGGAAGCATGTGCATGGAAAAATGCGGCAGCTCGATCACGCATGTTATCCCATTGTTTAGGGAAGGCCATCATACCGAATCTCGCAGCATACCAACAGCGATCGCGACAGTTATGCACAGGCACAGATTGGACAAAATTTGACAAATCCTTGGCAACATTCCAGCATGCTAACAATAATCGCTGTGGCAGTGGCATAAAACCTGCCTCCTGAAACAGCGTTCTGCATCTCCTCCTCCGACGCAGCTCATAGTCCTGAATGGACTCCTCTGGCAGCCTCCTCGTGGCCACGATCTGCAGCAAGCATTGGCCCTCAAAGCGGTGGATGTCCTCGAGACTGCTGTCATCCAATGTGAGATTTTCTCCTCCATACAGTATCTGAGATTGAATCCGTTCCGTATACCTCTGAAACTTAGCATTGGTAGGTACACATCTGGCCCCATAGTAGGCCTTCTGTGACTAGAAAGCCCACCTTGCAGCATCCAGACGATAAGCCAGATCCTCATGAGAATGTGCCCGATAGTCGGTGGTAATGAATACACCCAGCAGCACCGTAGACGTCACACGAGATAATCGAAAAGTCTGAAATTCATTGGTAGTCGATGAGATCTCAATATTATGTACCTGTGAAATCGTACCGTCCTGTTCAAAACTCACATCCTGTCCAAATACAAAGTATTCGCCAAGCAGAGGGATGGGAGTGGCATCAGCTTGAATGGGTTTCCATTCCATGCCGTGTCGCACAAGAGAGTGTGTGAGCTGCGAAAGCATCTCGGTAAGTTGTGATTCGCTTTGAGCCAGTACTACCACGTTATCAGCCCAGACCATGTGGTTGACCGTATGTTGAACCGTCGTACTCCATTTTTCCCCTACAATCTCGCATCTGTAACCGTACCCCAAGACATCCCATGTATGAAACGTCGCACTCCACATGTGGGCAGCAATAAGGTTGAAAGCCAGTGGCCCTTCTGGACCTCCAGTCCTAATATTCACATCCCAAGAGAATCCCTCAGTACTCAGACCCTCACCGGTGACCTCACAACTCCCATAGAGTACAGCCTCCAGAAGGGGTATCTGAAACTGCAGAGGTACCTGACTCCATTGAAGGGCCTCACGGAGTTTCCCCACAGTGGCATGGTCGAAGGCCCTACGGATATCACAGATAGCAACGTGCAGTTCTTGATCACGCCATTTGGACGCATGTTGGCCCATATTTTTGAGGGCCGCAGTGATTTCGAAAGTCTTGCGGTTACGCTGGAATCCGTAGAGACCCAAACGGCGTAGTACACCCGAAGACTCCACAGACTCCTCGATCATACACACAGCGTGCTGACATACCAACGTGCGATAGCATTGAGCAAGCACAGGAACCTGCAGTCGGACATGTTACTAGTGAGAGTCTTCTTCGGCATAACGCAAACAAGGATCTCACGCCAACTTTCAGGGTATGGGATCACACCCCTGAAGACCTGGTCAAAGATTGTGTGCATCTTATTCAGAGAGGCCCATGGTATTTTCTTCAATATCTCGCACGGCACACCGTCCCGCCCTGTCGCCCTGGACGATCGGAGCCGACTCCGAGCACGCAAGAGCGCGCTGAAAGGTAAATTCGAGGCCGGCATCATGTTAGCCTCCCGTCGCAGCTCCTGCAACAGGCGACTGTTGGCCGAACGTGCCTCAAGAGATGAGAACTGCCCCTGACAAGTACGATGTATGATCCTCTCCCAATGCTGTCTATCCTCCGTCCCTCCCAGATTGTGTAGTGTGTTGCGCACACGTCTGCGCACGGGCGGGATCTGCCACTCCAGACGAGCACGGCGGCATTGTCTCCGCAGGGCGTTGAGCTGACGTGTCAGCTCACGCCTCTCAGGACTCTGTCCAGGCGGAAGTGCACGACGCCGTTCAAGCAACGGCTGGAGTCCTGACGGTCGCACGGGAGGTTTTCGAGCGGCATCCCTGGTCTGAAAAGCAACTCCCTGGGTAAAACTGCTCACGAGTCCAGAAGCCAAACCACGAAAGTCCCGAGGAGTACCACATCCAGGACCGTCGTCGTCGCAGGTCTTTGTCTCGTAAGGTATACCATTGGGGGTCCCTTTGAGGCCCATGTCATCATCATCACCGTCACCCTGGAAATCATGAATCCGTTCCATCATCTCATCACATTGTGTACGTGCGATGTTCTCGTCATGCCATCTACTCGGCGTGTAACCTACCAACTGCACCCGTGGTCTATAACATGCATTCCAAAATCTGTCAGGACTCCCGTGGTCTCTAGCAGAAAGAAAGAGCATCGCATGGTCAGACAAGCGGCTGGTAGCCAGCTTACCCCCTCGGTGAAACTCGTATGAAACCGTCATCTCCGCTATGTCCCAGCGAAGCGGTATACACATATAGTCGAGCACAGCGGACCTGGCTGGCACGCGCCCCCTCGCGTAGCCTGTCCACGTCACAGACCTATCTTGAAATGTGTTGGCAGCCTTCAAACCGAACTCCATGAGCATACCTAGTATCCTCCTCCTCATGTCGTGTTTGATCCTCTCCCTCTCTCTGATCTTAGCACCCTCCCCCGAATAAACCATCCTCCCATCCACACCACCACCCGCGATAGCATATCTTATACCCTTGAATTCCCCACAAGTGTTCCCAGGGAGCTCCACATTGAAATCCCCAGAGATAACCACGCCTGGAGCCCTATATTTCCCACTGCATTATCTAATGATCCGTGTAAGTTCAGCAACCGTTTCGTCACATATAGTCTCGGCATAGTTGACGCTCTCATCTGGAAGATAAACGCTCGCAAAGATAATTGGGTGGTTTTCTTGCCCAAGACAGCAACGACCAGTCTAGATTGCGTAGTGATAATGTCCCGAATCTGCCCCTTCCATTGTCCGCTCATCATAATGGCCGCCTTCCCATCCATTGATGGGAAAACACTAAACCCCAGGCGTGTGCACTCACTAGATATCAGATGTTGTCCCTCCTGAATTGCCGCAAGGCCAACATGGGCCAGACAGTGGATTACTTCCGCCGCTCTGCATTTTTTTGTACCAGCCCTTTGACAGTTCCACGTCGCAGCATTCATTTGAAAGAACTGTCGGGCTCTCTGTCGCTGACGATTGTACTCCGTAAGAAATGTATCCTTTGTGATCTGCACACCGTATGTCGTCACAAGATTCCTCCATGCATCATCCCAGAGCTGCCAGCCCGTACCTTCACGAAATTCTCCCAGAGCGAAAGGGCGTTGACCATTCACAGTACAATAGATGGCGCTGACAGGAGGGCCGATCTCAGGACGAAGTGACACCGTAGGAATCTGTGCTCGCATAACTGCCATGAAACGGCTCGTAGCTTTGACATGTGGTCGCTTCCATGGTGCACAGTCCACCGAGAATCGCAGTGTCGTCGGATCTATCTGTTGAGAAAGGCCCTGGATGAGATGTTCAGGCGATGGCATCTGGATACCTGGGGGGGGAGGTGTACGATTCTGCACAGGAGTCACAACCTGATCGAGGTACTTTTTCCATCTCCAAATAATGTCTGCCTCTACTCCCCCCTTCACCGCCATCTTCATATTACCAAACATCACCCGGCCTGAGTTGAGTCGTTCAGTCCTGTCTGAGTCGAGCAATGCCCTGTCGTCCTCGCTGAGTACGCTGGCAATGTTTTGAATAATCCTCCTACCATCCCCATATGTCAACATTTGTTGGTTACGCACCGCAGGGTTTCGCCAATCCTTGACCCACCCCTTAACCTCCAGGAAAGTCGGGCGCCACATGTTACGCGCCGCCTGTTGCGCTGTCGCACCTCCCGTACCTCCGCCCGATCCTGGACCAGACGCGATCGAAGGAGCACCTCCCGCTTGGATAGACGCAACAAGGGACTCAAGTTTCGTCTGGCGATCTCCGAGGTTGTCTATGGCCTTCTGCTGAACATCCATTCTGGTCGTATGTTGATCGAGGGTATGTCGAATGGCTGTCTGGTTGTCTTTGCTGGCAAACCCCATTTCAAGCAACAAACGAATACTGTCATTCTTCTCATTGGCAATCACATTTTGTCTCCTCACCTCCTCAGCCTGTCTCTCATCCTCTGATACCCGTGCACGAACAGAGCGATCGTCAGGGAAAGGCACTGTTGCAGATATGTTATCCTGAGAGGACTCCACTTCCTGCAACATCTTTTTGTCAGCACTGTACCTACTGAGCCACTGTGTGTCTGTGACTTCCTGAACACCGTACCTGTTGAGCCACTGTGCGTCGGTAACCTCTGATTGTCTGGACCGTCGCTTATTGAGCTGTCGAAAGTCGTAGCCCGCCGTTGTCACAAGAAGAAATAGCAACAATGTGTCCGTCAGACCAAAGAATGTGCAATGTCAGAACAATGTGTCCGTCAGACCAGGACAATGTGCAGTGTCAGAACAATGTGTCCGTCAGAACAATGTGTCCGTCAGACCAGACAAAAAGAGATAGCAACAATGTGTCTGTCACAATGTGTCCGTCAGTCCACAAGAAGAAATAGCAACAATGTGTCCGTCCGCTCAGCAAAGTAGGAAAGTAAAGAGACAAGCGCAGCAACAACAATACAAAGCGGCCTAGCTTGCCTCGAACTTGTGGTAGTCGATCAGCACGAAAGAGGCAGCTATGGCTGCCGCGCTGCCGTCCCGCGGCACCGCTCCCCCTGGACGGTCTGCGGGATCCAGCCGCCCTTGAGCCGCCCCATTTCGGGGCCGGCCCTCCCCCCACTCCAACCACTCCGCCCTCGCGGAGCGCCAGAGAGAAGGGCGGAGGGGGAGGGGGGGGGGGGCCAGCGCCGCGAGCGCACACACACACACACACACACGCCCACACACACACACACACACACACACACACACACACACACACACACACACACACACGCCCACACACACACACACGCACACACACGCACACACACACACAGACGCACACACACACACACACACAAACACAAACACGCACAGACACACGCACACACACACACACACATGCACACATGCACATTACACGGGCAACGCCGCTGGATTCAGCTCATTCTTCCCCATCTCCGCGCTGACTACTGCCATGCGCCACTGGATCGGCGCCGCGGCGTGGGGATCCAGCCCTTCCAACCAACGCACCCCCCCCAGCGAGCCAGCGCTCCAAAGGAGGGAGGGGCCGCCGCACTACGGGGCCAGCCATCCCTCCGCTCCAGTCCGTCGCAACTCGCAGCACAGCCTTGCTTCATTCAGCCCCCCCCTCCGCCCCCCCTCGCCCCCCCACCCCCCCCTTGCCCTGCCCCCCCCCCCTCCCTCCCCCAAACACCCACCCCACCCCCCCCAATCCCACCCCCCACCCCACCCCACCCACACACCACACCACACAACACACCACACCACACACACACGCAACACACACCACACGCACACACACACACACACACACACACACACACACACACCACACACAACACACACACGCACACACACACACACACACACAAACACACACACACACACACACACACACACACACACCACACACACACACACACACACACACGCACACACACACGCACACACACACACACACACACACACACACACACACACACACACACACACACACACATCTCCTTCATTCCCTCTTCGAAACCCGAAACCCGAAACCCCTGCCCAGCCCTGTCCTATCGGCCCGAATGCCAGGCGGACCCCGCCGACCGATCCAGCTCATTCCCCTGCATGTCCACGGCCAACCCCCGGGCCCCCCCCGACACCCGCTGCGACGCGCGCGTCGCGTCCGCCCGAGCGCGGCCGCGCTGGAAAGCAGCCAAGTCCTCAACCCTTTCTGAGCCGAAACCTGTCACCACTCGGTCGGCGCCGCCTCCGCGCGAGGATTCCGCCCGCTCCACGCGCTTCGGGCGCAGCAGAACCCCCGCGCGAACAAACGCGCCCTCGCCCGCCCCCGCCCCCTCACCCGCGACCGCGCCAGGCGCAGATTGCGCCGCCAGCCGGGCAGACCTGCGCGGAGCCACTGCCTCTGGCACAGTCTCCGGCTTTCTCCCCCCTGGCGCGGACGCCCTGGCCGCCCCCGGCAATCCTCTCCCCGCGCGGACTCCCGGCTCCTCCACAGCCACCTCTGCGTCGCCCGACGCAGCCGCGTGCCCCCCCGCTTTGCCGCGGCCTTTGCCGCCCGCGCGCAGCTTCGCAGGGCCGCCCCCACCTCGCGCATCTCTCCCCGCGGCGCCATCGTTCCCTCCGCCAACGTCCCCAGACTCTTCCGCGCCATTGGCGCCGCCAACCAGCCTCGTCCCGGCGCGACCACCGACTCCGTCGCCAGCGGAGGCGCAGCCCGCGCCAGACGGCGACGCCGCCCTCTTCCTCCGCGCGCGCCTCGCGGCGGAATGCGGCGCAGTCCCGACGGGCGAGCCCGCGGCCCACCCCCCTCCACCCCCTCCTCCACCTCCTCGCACACCTCCCCCTCCTCCTCCCACACCTCTCCCTTCCCCTCCTCCCCCCCCTCCTCCGCCGCGCACAGAGCCCGGCCCCGCAGCGACCCCGCCGCTCGCGCCCAGGCCGCCCGCCGCGCCCACGGCATGTGCGGCGCCGAGCACCCCGCCCTTCGCCGTCGCCGCGCCACTCCCGGCGACCCCGCGGGCATCGACGCCGCGCATCTCCCCGGACGGCGAAGCCGGAGTCTTCCGCCGCACGCGCCTGGCCGTGGCCGGCGAGCTGAGGACACCATCGCCCCCTCGGCGCTCCGGCGCAAGCGGGGCACCCGCCCGGACCGGCACCGGCGCCCGCACGCTCGACCCCGCCTCGCTCTCCGCCGCGACCTCTGCAGGCTGCCGCCCCGCAGCGCGGCAACGCGCGCCGAGACCCCAGGCGCTCGCGCCGCCAGCGCCACCGCCACCGACGCCAGTCACCTCACTCCCGCCAGCCCCCACACCCCCGATGCCTGCCCCGCCTCCCCCTCCACCGCTCTGCTCATCTGGCGCCCCGCCAACCCCTGGCGCCCCCGCGTCGGCGCTCTGCCCCTGACTGCGCCCCATGCGACAGCACACCGCCATGTACGCCTCCTTCGGCTTCACGTGCGCCGGCTCGCCTCGCATCCTGCGCGGCGCCTTGTCGTCGCCAAACAAAACGTACCCCCCGTCAGGGACGCGGCACAACGTCGTATAGTGACCGGTATGCACTGTTTGCCCATTGTGGTACACAACGCCAACCAGCTGCATCTGGGGAAGCCCATGCAGCCTCAGTTGCTCTTCGACCCACACGGGCTGCCGCGCCTCATGGCCCCTCCTCAATTGAACCACCAAAACGCGCGGCACGCCCGTGAGTCGCGTCTGCTGGTCGTGCCAAACCCGGTCGGCATCCGCGCGGCAACACGCTGGGCAGCTCTTCTCAACTTGTTCAGGCGCGCAAAAGTCGGAGTACATTTCCGACAACATCATCGGCCCGCCGGGCCGCGCGTGGACCCGCAGCTTCAGAACATCCTCCGCCTCGTACGAGACGGACAAGTGCCCGCACTGACGGCATTTCTGCCGCTTCTCCATCACAAACCCGAACATCCGATCCACGTGCGTCACGCGCATGTTCGTCGCACGAATGCTCTCGGGGTCCCACTGCGCAAAGCGTCCGGCCAACTCCTCTCCGCGGCTACACAGCTGGTCGGCACATCTTGTCGATGCTGGTCCGCTCCCTGCTGGCCAGCCCCCCTCTGCTTGCCTTGCCCTGCTGCGCTCTCCCGGTGCCCCCCCGCCGGCCCCTCGCGCCTCCGTCGTCGTCGTCGTCGTCCCTCCCGCTCCCTCGCCGCTGCTGCTCTTTTCTGCTCCGTGCTGGCCGGCCCCTCCTCTGCTTGCCTTGCCCTTCTGCTCTCTCCCGCTGCCCCCCCGCCGCCCCCCAGCCGCGGCCGCGGCCGGAGCCGCAGCCGCGGCCGCGGCCGCGGCTGGAAGAAAAAAACACAGCGAAAAATTCGCGATAGTTTTCCCCCTCCCAGCCGCAGCCACAGCCGGAGCCGCATCCGCGGCCGCGGCCGCGGCTGGAAGAAAAAAACACAGCGAACAATTCGCGATACTTTCCCCCCTCCCAGCCGCAGCCACAGCCGGAGCCGCAGCCGTGGCCGCGGCCGCGGCTGGAAGAGGAAAACCACAGCGAAAAAATCGCAATAGTTCCCCCCTCCCAGCCGCGGCCAGAGCCGCAGCCGCGGCCACGGCCGCGGCTTGAAAAAGAAAACCACCGCGAAACATTCGCGATAATTTTCCCCTCCCAACCGCGGCCGCAGCCGCAGCCGCAGCCGCGGCCGCGGCATCGGCTGGAAGAAGAAAACCACCGCGAAAAATTCGCGTGATTTCCCCCTCCCAGCCGCGGCCGCAGCCGCAGCCGCAGCCGCGGCCGCGGCCGCGGCTGGAAGAGGAAAACCACCGCGAAAAATTCGCGATAGCTTCCCCCTCCCAGCCGCGGCCGCAGCCACAGCCAGAGTCGCAGGCGCGGCCGCGGCCGCGCCTGAAAGAGGAAAACCACCCCGAAAAATTCGCGACAGTTTCCCCCTCCCAGCCGCGGCCGCAGCCACAGCCAGAGCCGCAGCCGCGGCCGCGGCCGCGGCTGGAAGAAGAAAACTATCGCGAAAAATTCGCAATAGTTTCCCCCTCCCAGCCGCGGCCGACGCCACAGCCAGAGCCGCAGCCGCGGCCGCGGCCGCGGCTGGAAGAAGAAAACCACCGCGAAAAATTCGCGATAGTTTTCCCCTCCCAGCCGCGGCCGCAGCCCCAGCCAAAGCCGCGGCCGCGGCCGCGGCTGAAAGAAGAAAACCACCGCGAAAAAATCGCGATAATTTCCCCCTCCCAGCCGCGGCCGCAGCCCCAGCCAGAGCCGCAGCCGCAGCCGGAGCCGCAGCCGCGGCCGCGGCCGGGGCTGGAAGAAGAAAACTACCACGAAAAATTCGCGATAGTTTCCCCCTCCCAGCCGCAGCCGCAGCCGCAGCCGCGGCCGC
>CAUYUJ010006039.1:0-56602 GCA_963575745.1 Prorocentrum cordatum | reverse complement strand
GCCTGCCTCAGCCTCAGCCTGCCTCAGCCTCAGCCTCAGCCTGCCTTTGCCTCAGCCTCAGCCTGCTTCAGCCTCAGCCTCAGTCTGCCTTCAGCCTCGGCCTCAGCCTCAGCCGGCCTCAGCCTCAGCCTGCATCAGCCTCAGCCTCAGCCTCAGCCTGCCTCAGCATCAGCCTGCCTCAGCCTCAGCCTCAGCCTGCCTCAGCCTCAGCCTCAGCCTGATTCAGCCTCAGCCTCAGTCTGCCTTCAGCCTCGGCCTCAGCCTCAGCCTGCCTCCGCCTCAGCCTGCCTCAGCCTCAGCCTCAGCCTGAGCCTGCCTCAGCATCAGCCTGCGTCAGCCTCAGCCTCAGACTGCCTCAGCCTCAGCCTCAGCCTGCTTCAGCCTCAGCCTCAGTCTGCCTTCAGCCTCGGCCTCAGCCTCAGCCTGCCGCAGCCTCAGCCTGCATCAGCCTCGGCCTCAGCCTCAGCCTGCCTCCGCATCAGCCTGCCTCAGCCTCAGCCTCAGCCTGCCTCAGCCTCAGCCTCAGCCTGCTTCAGCCTCAGCCTCAATCTGCCTTCAGCCTCGGCCTCAGCCTCAGCCTGCCTCAGCCTGAGCCTGCCTCAGCGCTCGACAGGAGGCATCTCTCCTCCTCACTGCTCATGGGCTTTCGGATGCATCAGCCTGCCTCAGCGTCTGCCTCAGCCTGCCTCAGCCTCAGCCGCAGCCTCAGCCTCAGCCTCGCTTGAGCTCCCCCATATCAGGCGTGGACCCGCGGCACCCCCGACTGACTTCGCCCATATCAGGCGTGCACCCGCGGCCCCCCCGACTGAGTTCCCCCATATCAGGCAAGCACCCGCGGCACCCGTCAGCTGAGTTCCCCCATATCAGGCGTGGACCCGCGGCACCCCCGACTGAGTTCCCCCATATCAGGCGGGCACTCACGGCACCCCCGACTGAGTTCCCCCATATCAGGCGCGGATCCCCGATTTTCCGCAGCACCCGCCCGGATCCCGCCCAGACCCCCTTGGGGAGTCATGATGCTCTCTTTTGACCCTACTAGAAACCTATCAGTCTTCGCTGTTAGGTAAAAACATCCGCACGAGTTTCACGGATTGAGGGCGGGTGGTTTTCAACATATGGCTCTCGCCTTAGCGCCGTGCACCTTCGTTCTGTAAATTTGCAAGATGTTTGCGTATTGAGGGCGGGTGGTTTTCACAATGTGGCTCTCGCCTTAGCGCCGCGCACATTCGTTTCATAAGTTTGCAAGATTTGTGCGGATTGAGGGCGGGTCGTTTTCAAAATGTGGCTCTCGCGTTATGTAGCGCTGCGCACATTCGTTTTCAACATGTGCAAGATGTTTGCGGATTGAGGGCGGGTGGTTTTCAAAATGCGGTTCTCGCTTTAGCGCCGCGCACATTCGTTTTAACAATCGCAAGAGTTTCACATATTGAGGGCGGCTCTTTTTCAAAATGTGGCTCTCGCCTTAGCGCCGCGGACATCGTTAAAATAAACGCACGAGTTTCACGGATTGAGGGCGGGTGGTTTTCAACATATGGCTCTCGCCTTAGCGCCGCGCACATTCGTTTTAACAAGTTGCACGAGTTTCACGGATTCCCATGATCAACGTACCAGACAAGGTGTTGGGGAAGGATTCAGGATTATGCAGGTGCAACAATTATGTTGATTCGCGGTGTTGAAGTCCCAAAAATGGCGTTCTGGCATGATTCCAGATCGTCAGGACGCAGCAGTCAGGGTGATCCGTGGCGTGGACACCCGAGAACAATTTTTTTGCATGTTTCAAGGTCTTCAAACGGTTGCCTTCCAACGAGGCAGGTCCTTCAATGGAAATGAACCGTTGTAGGGACCTATGGAGAGGCAGCTTTGGGGGGAGGGTTGATCCCAATGCCGTTGATGACTCTTGGGTTTGCACAAGTCCTCCTCCTCCTCCTCCTCCTCCTTCACCTCCTCCGCCTCCTCCTCCTCCTCCTCCTCCTCCTCCTCCGCCTCCGCCTTCACCTCCTCGCCCTCTTCCTCCTCCTCCTCCTCCTCCTCGACCTTTTCTTCCTCCTCCTCCTCCTCCTCCTCCTCCTCCTCCTCCTCGCCAGCCGCGGCTCGGAGCCTCCCGCTGCCGCTCGCGCCCCTCTCGGGAGGCTCCGCCCGCCGCGCCCGGCGGGCCCCGTCCTCGGCCCCTTCCTCTGCGACGACGACGACGACGACGACGGCGACGACGACGACGACGACGACGACGACGACGACGACGACGACGACGACGACGACGGCGGCGGCGACGACGACGACGACGGCGGCGACGGCGGCGGCGGCGGCGGCGACGGCGACGGCGACGGCGGCGACGGCGACGGCGACGGCGACGACGACGGCGACGGCGACGACGACGACGAAGACGACGACGCCGCGTGCGCGCGTGCTGCCCCCGCCGCGCCCGGCGGGCCCTGTCGTCGGCTCCCTCCTTTCTTTTCTGCTTACGCTGTCGTGATGTCGGGTCGCCTCCTCCTCCTCCTCCTCCTCCTCTCCTCCTCCTCCTCCTCCTCCTCCTCCTCCTCCACCTCTCCTCCTCCTCTCCCTCCTCCCTCCCCTCCTCCTCCTCCTCCTCCTCCTCCTCCTCCCTCCTCCTCCTCCTCCCTCTCCTCCTCCTCCTCTCTATCCTCCTCCTCCTCCTCCTCCTCTCCCTCCTCCTCCTCGTTCTACCTCCTCTTCCTCCCCTTCCTCCTCCTCCTCGTGTCGTCGGGCCTCCTGCAGGGGTGAGCGCTGGCCGCCGCTCGTGGGTTGAGCCGAGCACCAAACAGTCGATAGGTACCCGTACCGCTGCTCTTCTCTCGGTTCCCATTGGTTGGGGGCCTCCTGGGAGGCCCGCTTCGCCATCGTCTCATTCGCCTCGAAGTCCTGGTCGGAACGCACCCTGGAGAGGTCTGGGGTCCAGCGGTATCGGTACCTGCCGGTTCCCCCGGATACGAGCAGGGGCTGGGTACGGGCACTACCACCACCTTGCTCCACCTCCAGCCCCAGCATCCTCCACTCTGGGCTGCATGCATGCGGGTTTCTGCGCGCGTGCATCCGCCAGGCGGGCCGCGTCACGAAAAGAGCCTCCAGCAACGCCCAAAACCCAAACGCCTCGACGCCTCGACGACGACGCCTCGACGACGACGACGACGACGACGACGACGACGGCGACGACGGCGGCGACGGCGACGGCAACGGCGACGGCGACGGCGTCGGCGACGGCGACGGCGACGACGGCGACGGCGGCGACGCGGACGACAATGACGACGACGCCGACGACGACGAACGACGACGACGACGAAGACGACGACGACGACGCTCCCGCCTCCATTCAAAGCTGCGTGCGTGCGAGCCCCCCGACGTCATGATTTTTTCATAGCGTCGACCCCAAGAGGTCCCGACCCATTTCCCTGGACCGGTCTCTCATCCTGAGTCATTTGTTGACGGTTCCGAGGCCCGGTAAGGGCTCCCTGGAGCTCGAAAACAGCGAAACGCTTGCCGTCGTGGTTTTTCCACCACGACGACGACCGCCACCACCACGACGACGGCGACGACGACGACGACGGTGGCGACGACGGCGGCGACGACGGCGACGACGGCGGCGACGACGACGCTCCCGCCTCCATCCAGGCTGCTTCGTGCGTGCGTGCAAGCTGCGGCGACGACGACGGCGACGACGACGACGGCAACGACGACGACGACGACGACGACGACGACGACGACGACGACGCCGACGACGACGACGACGACGACGACGACGACGACGACGACGACGACGACGACGACGACGCTGCCGCATCCATCCAAAGAGCTGCGTGCGTGCGCGCGGCCGCGAGGCGCACCCCGACGACGCGCCCCAGGCCTGCCACGCCCGCTTCGAGCGCCTCTGGCGGGCGGAGCTGCAGCGCGGCGGCGGCCCGGCGCCCGCCGGCCCCGCCGGCGGCCCCCGCGCGGCCCCCGCGGGCCGCGCGCTGCGCCGCGCCCTGCTGCGCTTCGTCGGCTGGCAGAAGATCGCCGGCATCCCGAAGGGCAGGAAAGGCCGGGAGTCCGAGGCGGGAGGTTGTACCTGGGCATGGTGGCGTCGTAAATAAGAAAATCAGGGCGGGAGGTTTTTCGCTATTTTCGGCCCCGGGAGGCCCTCGCCGGGCCTCGGGACCGTCAAACAACGATTCTGGACAAAAACCGGTCTCGGGGAAAGGGTCGGGACGTCCAGGGACGCCGTCCTGAAAAAATCAGGACGTCGCATGTCTGGGTACATGACCACCTCCTGGAGGGTCAGTTTTCGGAGCCTCGGCAGGCGGCGGATCTGGACATATTCGGGCCCCCGGGGGCCGAACTGTATATCTGTGTCCACCGCCCGCCAGGGCACCAGGACGTCAGTTCCCAGGCGGTGGATATGGATAAATCCCCGCCTTGAAAGGAGCTTAACCTTCAGAGCTGCCCTCGACCTGCACTTGCCGCACCTTCCGCGCGGCAGGTGCCGCGCCGCCGCGGCCGCCGCCGCGGCCGCAGCGGCGGCCACCGTCGAGGCCGCAGCGGCCGCTGCGGCCGCATCGCAGCTGCGCCTTCCGCGCGGAAGGTGTGAAAGGGGCAGGTCCGGGGTATGCCCATGCAGCCTTTCTGTTCCTCTGGCATCTCTGTCGCCGTGAGTGCCCTCTCTGCGCTGCGCTTCGTGGTCGTGGTGCTGGCGGTGGAGGTGTGCCTTCAGCTTCTGGAGAGGGTCGCGGCCGCGGGAGAACAGAGCCCGCACGCGCAGCCAGACAATCTGGTGCCGTGCCTCATGGCAATCTGCCTCTTCTCTGTCGCCCCAGTGGCCGCGGCATTGCTGCAGTGCCTGGCATGGCTCCTCGAGGCTCGGGGAGGTCAAAGAGAGACGCCCTCTCCATGACGTGTCTGCCGACGCCTTCTCTGCATATGTGTGTCGAGCCCGGTGGGGGGGAGGAAGGGCAGGGGGGCAAGATGTAGGGACTCACGGCTGCGCGCGTCTCCACAGAGGCTGCCTCTTCTGGTCAAGAGGCCCGGCATGTAGGAACCCACGGCTGCACCTGCGCTCACAGTGTCCTCCTCTTCTCCCGACGAGGCCCGCGTGGACATGCGGGTGGACGCCGCTTTGACCCTGGCGGTGCACCAGAAGGCGCAGCGGCTGCCCTCGACCTCGCCGCCGGGCGCGGCAGCATGTGGGGGCGAGCCCGTGCCCGACGGCTGCGGCGCCGGCCTGCGCGCGGTGCACCTGCTGCCCGTGGACGTCAAGGTAAACCTCCGCGGCTGGTGCAGCTCCCTCTGCACGCTGTGCCTGACCGTGCCTCTGGTGGCCACCCTGGCCCACATTCGGGCCGGGCGAATGGGGGGGGGATTGGGAAAGGGGGGGTCACGAAAGTTGCTGCGTGCAGCTGGTTTTTTGGCCTCACCGAGGGGCCCATTCCTCGATACATGGCCGCCTCCGGCGCCGGGAGGCTCCGGGAAAGTCAGCTGCGCGAGCTGATTCTCAACCCCCCCCTTTGCCATCCCCCCCTTTCGCCCGACCCGATGCATGCTCTGGCGCGAGGTGGGCGCCTCGGTGCTGATCGGCGCCCTGGGCGCCACGCCGGTGCTCGCGCTGGCGGCGGTGCTGCTCTGGCGGCTGCCGAGGGCCGCCCGCGCAGTCCAGGCGCAGGCGGACCTGCGGATGTCGCTGCTGAAGGTCGGCCGCGCGCAGCGGGTCGCTCGGACGTGTGCAGTCTTTTCTCGGCGAGAACCATCGAGGACGCTCCTGGACCCTCGCGAAAATAAAAAGCACGCACGACGCCGAAAGATGCACGGGAAAGGGGCGTCCGAGTGATGGCAGGGGGGGGGGGAAGAGGGGGGGGGGGAGTGCTTCTCTGGAGGAGGCTGCCTCTCTTTGGCAGGCGCCCGCCCCCGCATCCACAGCTGCAGGGCCGGCGCCGTCCACGGAGCAGCCTCCCTCGAGAAGGAAGCCTTCTCCCCCCTCCCCCCTACATATACCCCCGTGCGGCGCGCCGCCCAGAAGGAGGTGCTGGGCGCGCCCCGGACTCCGGGGGCCTCGCGCCCTCCGGAGGCTGGGCTCGTGGCGGCCAGGGCCCAGGAGCTCGCACGCCTCACTGCGCTGCTCGTCATGGCGGGCTGCCTCGGCGCTGTGGTCTTCGCCCTGCCCAGGTTGATCGTCTGCTGCACGCTCTCCGTGCACGCCCAGCTGGCTGGAGACGTCAGCGCGCGCACCATCTTCGTGTGCATGCAGGTGGTGGCGAACCTCAAGCACCTGGTGGACTCGTCGGCCACCCGCGCGAGGAGGCTGCCGGCACTCCTGGTCTCGCTGCGCAGGATCGAGGTGTTCCTGCTGGCGCCAGAGGCGCTGCCGCAGCGCCTGCTGCAAGACGGCCCCGCCCCGCAGGGCGGCCAGCCGTCGGCCGCGGTGCGGCTCCGGGGCTCCTTCTCGCGGTGCCCTGACCAGCCAGCGGCCCTCCACAGGCTGGAGCTGGACGTCGAGAGGGGCGCCCGCGTCGCCGTCGTGGGGGACGCCGGCTCGGGCAAGACCAGCCTCCTGCTGGCGATGCTGGGCGAGCTCCACCCGGCCCCGGGTGCCGAGGTCGGGCGGCGAACTCGATAGGCGTAGCCATGGCTCCCTGGCCAGGCCCAGTGCCCAGGAGCTGTGTGTGCGCCCCCCTGGCCAAGGCAGGCGGGCGCGGCGTGCACACCGATGCTGGGGTGAGGGCGGGCCAGGGAGCAGTAGATGCCCTCGACCTGCACCTTCCGCACCTTCCGCGCGGCAGGTGCGGCGCTGCCGCGGCCGCCGCCGCGGCCGCAGCGGGCGGCCACCGCCGAAGCAGCTGCGATGCGGCCGCGGCGGCCGGCCGCGGCCGCATCGCAGCTGCGCCTCCCGCGCGGAAGGGGCGGAAGGTGCAGGTCCAGGTATGGCTTTCGTCGCCCGACGAGGCCACGCTGGCCTGTGGGCGCGCGGCGCACTGCGCCGCCCCGCCGTGGCTGCTGCGCGGCTCGCTCCAGGACAACGTGCTGTGCGGCGCGCCGCTGGAGGAGGGGCGGTACCACGCCGCCCTGGCCGCCGCGGGGCTCACCCCGGGCAGCGAGGCCCGGCCCGCCGGGGTCGGCGGCGCGAATTTTGAGCAGTGGCCCCGTCGCCGGGGTTCTTCCTCCTCCTCCTCCTCCTCCTCCTCCTCCTCCTCCGTCTCCTCCTCCTCCTCCTCCTCCGTCTCCTCCTCCTCCTCCTCCTCCTCCTCCGTCTCCTCCTCCTCCTCCTCCTCCTCCTCCTCCTCCTCCTCCTCCTCCTCCTCCTCCTCCTCCTCCTCGTCCTCCTGGTTCGCCTATATCAGGCGATCGCAGACAGGGATCAAGGGGGGCGTGGGTCAGCGACGGGGCCCCGCTTCCATGGGACGTCGCGGACGTCCGCCGCCCAACGAGGCGGCACCGGCCGCATGTTGGGGAGGGCGCTTTTCCCCCCCCGATCCATGGGTTTGGCGACCGCGCGCCAAATCCATGGATCGCTAATCCATGTTCTCGCGCCCCCGACGACAGGCCCACCAAAGGATGTCTAAGAGCCCGTTGTGGTCTGCACGACATGTTCTCGGAACATTTCTGGCTGAGGCTGTCTTGTTTTAGCACATCGCGTTTACGTTTTGGGAGCATTGCGCTCGTTCTTAGAACATTGTAGGGTTCTAAGAACATGTCGTGGTAGGCCTATAGGAAGGCCGGGACGGTCGGTCCCTGCTCAATTGGCGCTGGCCCCTTCGACCTGCACCTTCCGCGCAGCAGGTGCGGCGCTGCCGCGGCCGCCGCCGCGGCCGCAGCGGCGGCCACCGTCGAGGCCGTATCGCAGCTGCGCCTTCCGCGCGGAAGGGACGGAAGGTGCAGGTCCAGGGCCATCCAGACCCCGTAGGGTCATGAAAAAAATATGGCGGGAGGTTTATCGATATTGTCTATTGTCTGCCCCTCGGGGCCCTTGCACGCCCTCGGGACCGTCAAGTAAAAACGAATTGGGGGATGAAAAGCCAGTCCCGAGGAATGGGTCCAGACCGCTGGGTGTCCGTGCCATGAAAAAGCATCTGGACGTCGGGGACTTTGGCCGCATGGGCAGATTTCTGGGCCGCATGCCCCCCCCCCCCCACTCCCCGCACCGGCCTGCGCCCTTGGAGCTGGCCCCCCTCGCGGCCCCTGGAAGCCGCGCGGCTTTCTGGCGTGTGGGCGGCGGGCCCTCCCTTCCTCCTCCTCCTCCTCCGTCTCCTCCTCCTCCTCCTCCTCCTCCTCCTCCTCCTCCTCCTCCTCCTCCGCCAGGGCCTCTTTGATGCTGTCCCATCCATCCTCCTCCTCCTCCTCCTCCTCCTCCTCCTCCTCCTCCGTCTCCGTCTCCGTCTCCGTCTCCTCCTCCTCCTCCTCCTCCTCCTCCTCCTCCTCCTCCTCCTCCTCCTCCTCCGTCTCCGTCTCCTCCTCCTCCTCCTCCTCCTCCTCCTCCACCGATCCGCGGCCCCTGCAGAGGTCCGCGACCGATTTTTCGCCCCGGATCCCTTTTTGCTGGCCCCCTGGGGCCCACCACGGGCCCTGGAGGCCGAGACGCAGGAAGCGCCGCCGGCTTGAACACGTTGCGGGTTCCGAGAGCCCTGGCCCCCAGAAACCTGACCATCTCTTGGGAGGCCGGCTGTTATCTCCGCCGGCCTTCCGCCACCTTCCGCTGGCGCAGGCGGCCTCGTTGTCCTTCCGCCGCCTTCCGCCGGCCGTCCTTCTTCCCTCCGCCGAGGAAGAGACGACATCTCCTTCTATCCTCGAAGGCGAGGCCCTCTCTGGGATCTCGAAGGCTAGGCTGTAACGCCTCACACATTACATCCTCGGATCTCTGCGTAGGGCGCCGCGCCGGCGTACGGGGCCCGCGTGTCGATCGCCCGGGCGGTGTACAGCCGCGCGGGCGTTGTCTTGGTGGACGACGGGCTCCTCGGCGCCGCGGGCGCGGCGGCGGGCAGGCGCGCCTGGGAGCGCCTGCTGGCGGACCCCCTGATGCGGGGCCGCGCCTGCGTGGCCGTTGTCCCGGCGGACGACCAGCTGGCGGCGGCCTTTGAGGACTGGGGCGGATGGGGGAGGAGGAGGAGGAGGAGGAGGAGGAGGAGGAGGAGGAGGAGGGAGGAGGAGGAGGAGGAGGAGGCGGAGGAGGAGGAGGAGGAGGAGGAGGAGGCGGAGGAGGTGGAGGAGGAGGAGGAGGAGAATGCGAGGGGGAGAAGGAGGAGGAGGAGGAGGAGAGGAGGAGGAGGAGGAGGAGGAGGAGGAGGAGGAGGAGGAGGAGGAGGGAGGAGGAGGAGGCGGAGGAGGTGGAGGAGGAGGAGGAGGAGAATGCAGAGAGGGGGAGAAGGAGCAGGATGGGGATGAGTACGAATGGGAGCACGAGAGGGATGGGGATAGGGCCCAGGCGCCCGCCGGCGTCTGCCGGCCGCCAGGGGAACGCATCGGGACTCCGATGGGGCCCCGCATTGAGAACTGTCGGGCCCC
Organism: Prorocentrum cordatum; assembly: GCA_963575745.1. Taxonomy (NCBI): domain Eukaryota; class Dinophyceae; order Prorocentrales; family Prorocentraceae; genus Prorocentrum; species Prorocentrum cordatum. The sequence continues at coordinate 47,122 of CAUYUJ010006039.1, read as the reverse complement.
GGGGCCGCCAGAGGATCAAAAGCCGGCCCCGGTGCCCCGCATTGAGAAAAGAAGGACGCTGGACCCAGACGTGCGATAACCCCTGATTGTTCAGTGCGGAGCCCCCAAGAGGTCCCGATCCTGTTCCCCGGGACCGGCTTTTCATCTTGAGTCGTTCGTTGACGGCTCTGGTGCCCAGTAAGGGCCCCGAGAGGCCGAAGATCCCGAAGACCCTCCGTTCTGATTCTTGCAAGATTTTGCATGGTGAGGGCCCCGGGAGGCCGAAAACGCCGAAAACCCTCAGTCACGATTTTTTCGGAATTCTGCATGTCTGGGGATCCCCGAGGAGGTGCTGGTGCTCTCTCACGGGCGGGTGGTCGCGCACGGGACCCCGAACGCCGTGGTGCCGTCGCAGGAGTTCCGCCGCCTGCCGTCGTCGTCGTCGTCGTCGTCGTCGTCGTCGTCGTCGTCGTCGTCGTCGTCGTCGTCGTCGTCGTCGTCGTCCTCGTCGTCCTCGTCGTCGTCCTCGTCCTCGTCCTCATCGTCGCCGTCGCAGTCGCCGTTGCCGTCGCCGTCGCCGTCGCCGTCGCCGTCGGCGCCGCCGTCGTCGTCGGCGTCGTCATCGTCGTCGTCGTCGTCGTTCTCGTCCTTGTCCTCGTCCTCGTCCTGGTCCTCGTCGTCGTCCTCGTCCTCGTCGTCGTCATCGTCGTCGTCGTCCTCGTCCTCGTCGTGGTGGTGCCATCGCAGGAGTTCCGCCGCCTGCCGTCGTCGCCGCCGTCGTCGTCGTCGTCATGATCGTCGTCGTCGTCCTTGTCCTTGTCGTTGTCGTTTTCTCGTCCTCGTCCTCGTCGTCATCCTCATCGTCGTCGTCCTCGTCGTCGTCGTCGTCGTCCTCCTCATCATCATCTCTGTCATCGTAGTCGTCGTCGTTGTCGTCGTTGTCGTCGTCGCGCTCGCCCTCGTTGTCGTGGTGCCGTTTTTCGTCGTCGTCGTCGTTGTCCTCGTCCTCGTCGTCCTCGTCGTCCTCGTCGTCGTCGTCGTCGTCGTCCTCATTGTCATCGTCGCAGCCGCCGTCGTCGTCGTCGTCGTCGTCGTCGCCGTCGTCGTCGTCGTCGTCGTCGTCGTTATCGTCGTCGTCGTCGGCGGCGGCGGCGTCGGCGTCGTCCTCGCCCTTGTCGTCATCACCGTCGTCGTCGTCCTCATCGTCGTTGTGGTCGTCGTCGTCCTCATTGTCATCGTTGTCGTCATCGTCGTCATGGTCGTCGTCGTCGCCCTCGTCCTCGTCCTTATCGTCGTGGTGCGATCGCAGGAGTTCCGCCGCCTGCCATCGTCGCCGTCGTCGTCGACGTCGCCCTCGTCCTCGTCCTCGTCCTCATTCTCGTCGTTGTCGTCGTCATCGTCGTCGTAACTCGTCATCGTCCTCGTCGTCGTCGTCATCGTCCTCATCGTCGCCGTCGTCGTCCTTGTCGTCGTCGTCGTCCTCGTCGTCGTTGTCGTCGTCGTCGTCGTCCTCGTCGTCGTCGTCTTCGTCGTCGCCGTCGTCGTCGCCGCCGTCGTCGTCGTCGTCGTTGTCATCGTTCTCGTCGTCGTCGTCGTGGTGTTCGTCGTCGTCCTCGCCGTCGTCGTCCTCGTCCTGATCGTCGTCGTCGCGGTGCCGTCGCAGGAGTTCCGCCGCCTGCCGCGCCCCCCGGGCCCGCTGGGCAACAGCCCGGCGGCGGGGTTGGCGCCCGGCGCGCTCGCCGCAGTCCCGGCGCGCGGGGGGGCCGCCGTCGTCGTCGTCGTCGTCGTCGTCGTCGCCGTCGTCGTCGTCGCCGTGGTCGTCCTCGTCCTCGTCGTCGTCGTCGTCCTCGTCCTCGTCCTCGTCCTCGTCCTCGTCCTTGTCCTCGTCCTCGTCCTCGAACTCGTCGTCGTCGTCGTCGCCGTCGCCGCCGTCGTCGTTGCTGTCGCCGTCGCCGTCGGCGTCGTCCTCGCCGCTCGTCGTCGTCGTCGGATGCTCGTGCCGAAGGCCCTCGACCAGGCCAGAGTGCTCGGAGGGGTGCAGGGCCTCGGAGATCAGTCACGCGCAGAGGGGGAGGGGGCCAGGCTTCTTAGAAGCACCCCTGCCGCTCAGCAGGCGCGGGCCTCGTCAGTGGATGCAAGGCCAGCACCTTCTGAGCAGCAGCCTCCTCGTCGTAAGAAGCCTTCCCCTCTCCCCCTTACCCCCTTGTGCGGCACGCGGCCAAAGAGAGAGAGAGAGAGAGAGATGGCCCTCAAGAGAACTGGTCAAGAGAGATGGCCCTGGCCAGGCACGGTGGTGGTGTGTACAGACGCCTTCTGCGGAAAGCCTGCTTGCTCCCTCGACTTGCACCTTCCGCACCCTCCGCGCGGCAGGTGCCGCGCTGCCGCGGCCGCACTGCAGCGGCACCTTCCGTGCGGAAGGTGCGAAAGTTGCAGGTCGAGGGTTGTTGGCCGTTCTCTGCCTCCGAGGGCCCTCGCCGGGCCCAGGGGACCTTCCTCCTCCTCCTCCTCCTCCTCCTCCTACTCCTCCTCCACTTCCTCCTCCTCCTCCTCCTCCTCCTCCTCCTCCTCCTCCTCCTCCTCCTCATGCTAATCCACGGAAGCGGCTCTGGGCGCTCTCGCCAAGGCGCCGGCTGCACTTTCCTTGAAAACGAGGCTCCCGCTCGAGCGTGGGCTCCGCTCCAGACGTGGGGAAGTGGAGGCCAAGCTACGACGACAGCGGCTCCCGCTCGACACCGTCTTTCAATTTGCTCCGAGGCGCCGTGGCCGGAGAGGCCCCCCAAATTCAGGAACGAGGCTTTCGCTCGAAAATTCTGCGTAAATCAGCCAAGTTGGCAAAGACCCAATTACGACGACAACGGATCCCGCTCGATTATCGAAGACGCCTACGGCGAATCACCGCCGCCCCCTGCCTTTTAGAATCGCCCATGTGGCCGAGCGTTGTGGCAAGAGCTCTGCCACGCTATCAGGCTATGTGCTCTCCCAGCCGTTGTGGAAACCCTTCGGGGAAAACTTGGGAGAGGATGGCGGGGAAGATCAGGAGGAGGAGGAAGGGGAGGAAGAGGAGGAGGAGGAGGAATAAGAGGAGGAGAAGGAGGCGGCGGGGCATCTTGGAAGCCTCAGGGGGCACTTTTGTGATCTCCTTGGGGCTTCCTGGGAGCCTCTTGGAGGCATCTTGGGAGCCTCCTTGGGCCTCTTGGGGGCCTTTGGGGCCTTCTCGGTTAAAGCATTCCTGGCCCGTCTGACGCCGTCGAAAGCCGTCTTGGGGGCCCCTCTGGGCCGACTTGGGCCCTCTTGGGGTGCTCCCTCCAGGGCCGTTTTGGAGGCCATCTTGGGCGTCGTGGAGGCCTCTTGGGTAGTCTTGGGGCTGTCTGGGGGGCCTCTTGGGCCGTTCTGGGGCCATCCTGGAGGCCTCTTGGGCCATCTTGAGGCGATCTCGGGGGCCTCTAAGGCCGTCCTGGGCCGTCCGAAGGCGGAAAAGAAGCAAATGCCAAAATCCTTCGAACACCTAAGGAAAATGAATGATTGTGGCCTCGTGGGGCCTTCCTGGGGGACCTCTTGGAGGCCTTTTTCGCCGTCTTGGAGGCCTCTTGGGGGTTTCTTGGGCCGTCTTCCGTCATCTCGGGCCGTCTTGGAGGCTTCTTGGGCAAACTTGGAGATGGGACGCTCTTGGGCCATCTTGGGCGAACTTGAGGGCCATCTTGGCCGTCTTGGAGACCATCTTGGGCCATCTTGGAGCCATCTGGAGCGGGAAAAACGTTTGCAACTACCTCTGGAATAGCCTTCCAGGTGGCCGGCGCGCTAGGCCGAAGCCCCAGGGGGAGTTCTTCTGAAAAAATTATAGCCGGAGTGCAGTATCCCCAAACAGGGTTTTTAGACCCATTGCGGTTTCCAAGGTCGATTGCGTGCCCGTCCAGTGCGGGCTGGCATGGCATGTTAAAACATGCCTCCTCCTCCTCCTCCTCCTCCTCCTCCTCCTCCTCCACCTCCTCTTCATCCCGAATGGCATCTCGGAGCCCAGAGTTGCGAGGATGTCTCCAGCGTAACGGGCTGGACCACCTCGCGCGCGGCATTTCGGACCCCAGAGTTGCGACGATGTCTCGGGCGAAACGTGCTGCGAGGAAGTCTCAGGCGAAACGGGCCGGACCACCTCGAGCGCGGCGTCTCAGAGCTCCGAGTTGCGGGGGCCTCCTGGGGCCTCCTGGGACCTCCTGGTGACCTCCTGGGGCTTCCTCCTGGGCCTCCTGTGGCCTCCTGGACCCCACCTGGGGCTTCCTGAAGCCTCTTGGGGCTCCCAGGGGGGGATATCTAACATGTGGCCGTCCGGGCCCCCCAAAATGTGGGGGGGCCACAAGAGCAGGAAAAATCAACGAATCGATACCGGTTGTGTATTAACTTGACACGTTCTGATAGGGGGCCTCCTGGGAGCCTCCTGGGAGCCTCCTGGGAATCTCTTGTTCCCCCCTGGGGCCTGTCCTGGGCGTCCTGCGGCTTCCTGGAGCTCTCTGGGGCCTCCTCCTGGGGCTCCCAGGGGGGATATGTAACATGTGGTCTTCTGGGCCCCCAGGCTGGACCACCTCTTGCGCTCTTGCGCGGCATCTGGGAGCTCAGAGTTGCGAGAATGTCTTGTGCGAAACGGGCCGGACCAACTTGCGCACGGCATCTCAGAGCTCAGAGTTGCAAGGATGTCCCAGGCGAGACGGGCCGGTGTCTCGGGCGAAACGTGCTGCGAGGAAGTCTCAGGCGAAACGGGCCGGACCACCTCGAGCGCGGCGTCTCAGAGCTCCGAGTTGCGGGGGCCTCCTGGTGCCTCCTGGGGCCTCCTGGTGACCTCCTGGGGCTTCCTCCTGGGCCTCCTGTGGCCTACTGAACTCCACCTGGGGTTTCCTGAAGCCTCTTGGGGCTCCCAGGGGGGATATCTAACCTGTGGCCGATTGGGCCCCTCAAAATGAAAGTGGGGGGCACAAGAGCAGGAAAAATCAACGAATCGACACCGGATGTGTATTACCTTGACACGTTCTGATAGGGGGCCTCCTGGGGCCTCCTGGGAATCTCCTGCGGACACTTGGGGCCTGTCCTGGGCGTCCTGCGGCCTCCTGGAGCTCTCTGGGGCCTCCTGGGGCTCCCAGGGTCCCAGGGGGGATATGTAACATGTGGTTTTCTGGGCCCCCAGGCTGGACCACCTCTTGCGCGGCATCTGGGAGCTCAGAGTTGCGAGAATGTCTTGTACGCAACAGGCCGGACCACCTTACGCACGGCATCTCAGAGCTCAGAGTTGCGAGGATGTCTCAGGCGAGACGGGCCGGACCACCTCGCGCAGGGCATCTCAGAGCTCAGAAGTTCGAGGATGTCTCAGGCGAAACGGGCCAGACCACCTCTCGCGCGGCATCTCCGAGGTTAGAGTTTCGAGGATGTCTCAGGCGAAACGGGCCAGACCACCTCGCGCAAGGCATCTCAAAGCTAGAGTTTCGAGGATGTCTCAGGCGAAACGGCCCGGACCACCTCTCGCACGGCACCTCGGGGCTCAGATTTTGAGGATGTCTCAAGCGAAACGGCCCGGACCACCTCTCGCGCGGCGTCCCGGAGCGCAACTTTTGGAGGATGTCTCAGGCGAAACGGCCAATCCCGGCCAACTCAGAAACGAGAGTTGTGAGGATGTCTCAAGCGAAACGGCCCAGACCATCAAATTTTTTGTGAGGATGTCTCTGCTCCGACTTCCCTCGGCCGGAATAAGTCGGGGGCGGAAAAGAGGGGGGTGATGACTAGGGGGGGGTGGATATCATGGCGGGGGCCATGATATCTCCCCGGATTTCATGGCGCCCCTACTTATTTCATTACGTCCCTGGCCCCCCCGCTGGGCCGCGCACATGCCGCCGGTCATGATTTGCACCCCCCCCTCTTGGACACCCCCCTCTTTGCCGCTCCCGAGTTAGCTTCTATCACAACAGCACCCCGTTCAGCAAGCTGTTTGGGGAACAACACAAAGCCGTATAGGATTCAGCACGCCAGGCACCCCAGTGATAAATCGACAGGGGGCGGCGGATGACGGAACGTGCGCGTAGCATCGCGATCCGTTAGTCGGGAGACATACCAAGGGGGGGAGAAGGCAGCCGCGGGCCCAGATGACGGAAGGCGCACGCAGCGACGCGATCTGTTAGTGGGGAAAGTAACACGGGGGGTCGGTAAACCGCGCGTAGATGACGGAAAGCGCGCGTTAGCGTGCGGTCCGTTAGTCGAAGAAATAGGACTTGGGGGAATTCGAGGGGGTTGGCATCGCGACGCCCGAGATCTAATTGCCCTCCCGCTTCGTTTTTTATCGAGTAGGACGGCCTTCGGGGTTTAAAAAACAACGTTTCGCTCGAGACATCATCGGCGAACGCTTCTTGGGCGCTTCTTGGGCCGTCGTAGGCGCCTGAGACAGCCCAAGAAGCGGCCAAGACGGCGTCCAAGACGGCCCAAGACGGCCCAAGAAGCGCCCCAGACAGCCCAAGAGCGCTCCAAGAGAGCCCAAGACCGCCCAAGGCGGCCCCAAGACGTCCCAAGAGGCCTCCACGACGCTCCAGGAGGCGCCCACGAGGCGTCCCAAGAGGGCCCCAAGAAGCCAAAATCATTGATTTTCTGATGGAAACCGTGCATATTTAGCATATACGGCTTTTCGCCTTTCATGGCGTTGAAGACGGTCCAAGAGGCCCCCAAGACCGCCCCAAGACGGCCCAAGATGTTGCCAAGAGGCCCCCAAAATAGCCCAAGAGGGCGCCAAGACGGGCCAAGAGGCGTCCAATATTGTCCAAGAGGCCCCCAAGAGCGCCCAAAGAAGGCCCAAGAAGCCCCCAAGAAGGCCCCAAAACTGCCGAAGAGGGCGCCAAGACGGCCCAAGAGGCGCCAAGACGGCCCAAGACAGCGCCAGGACGGCCCCAATAAGGCCCCAACCGCTTCGTTTTTTACTCAGTAGGACGGCCTTCGGGGCTTAAAAACAGCGTTTCGCTCGAGACATCATCGGAAAGCGCTTCTTGGGCGCTTCTTGGGCCGTCGTAGGCGCCTAAGACAAGCCAAGAAGCGGCCAAGACGGCACCCAAGACGGCCCAAGACGCCCAAGAAACGCCCAAGACTGCCTAAGAGCGCTCCAAGAGAGCCCAAGACCGCCCAAGGCGGCCCCAAGACGTCCCAAGAGGCCCCCACGACGCCCCAGGAGGCGCCCACGAGGCGTCCCAAGAGGGCCCCAAGAAGCCAAAGCCATTGATTTTCTTGAGGAAAACGTGCATGTTTAGCATATGCTGCTTTTCGCTTTTCATGGCGTTGAAGACGGTCCATGAGGCCCCCTAAGACCGCCCCAAGACGGCCCAAGATGTTGCCAAGAGGCCCCCAAAATAGCCCAAGAGGGTGCCAAGACGGGCCAAGAGGCGTCCAGGATTGTCCAAGAGGCCCCCAAGAGCGCCCCAAGAAGGCCCAAGAGGCCCCCACGAAGGCCCCAAAACGGCCGAAGAGGGCGCCAAGACGGCCCAAGAGGCGCCAAGGCGGCCCAAGACGGCGCCAGGACGGCCCCATGAAGGCCCCAAAAGGCACCCAAGAGAGCCCAAAGGCGGCCAAAGGCTAGTCCCTTCTAATTGCCATCCCGCCTCGTTTTTTATCGAGTAGGACGGCCTTCGGGGCTTAAAAACAGCGTTTCGCTCGAGACATCATCGGAAAACGCTTCTTGGGCGCTTCTTGGGCCGTCTTAGGCGCCTAAGACAGCCCAAGAAGCGGCCAAGACGGCGCCCAAGACGGCCCAAGACGGCCCAAGAAGCGCCCAAGACGGCCCAAGAGCGCTCCAAGAGAGCCCAAGACCGCCCAAGGCGGCCCCAAGACGTCCCAAGAGGCTTCCACGACGCCCCAGGAGGCGCCCACGAGGCGTCCCAAGAGGGCCCCACGAGGCCAACATCATTGATTTTCTGACGGGAAAACGTACATTTCTAGCATATACGGCTTTTCGCCTTTCATGGCGTTGAAGACGGTCCAAGAGGCCCCAAAGACCGCCCCAAGACGGCCCAAGATGTTCCCAAGAGGCCCCCAAAATAGCCCAAGAGGGCGCCAAGACGGGCCAAGAGGCGCCCAAGACTGTCCAAGAGGCCCCCAAGAGCGCCCCAAGAAGGCCCAAGAGGCCCCCAAGAGGGCCCCAAAACGGCCCAAGAGGGCGCCAAGACGGCCCAAGAGGCGCCAAGACGGCCCAAGACGGCCCCAGGACGGCCCCAAGAAGGCCCCAAGAGGCCCCCAAGAGAGCCCAAAGACGGCCAAAGGCAGCCTAGTCCCTTCACCCCCGCCACCCAGAAGCTCCCAGGAGGCCCCAAGAGGCCCCCGAGAAGCCCCCAAAGGTACCCAGGAGGCACCCAAGAGGCCCCCCAAGAGCCCCCCAAGAGGCCCAACATACTCCCAAAGGTTCTTGGCACCGCGGCTCCCAAGAGCGAGCGGTGACGTAATCGAGCTGATAAGACCAAAGCTCCCAACAGAGAGTTGCGGCGTAATAAGTTCTTGACGCCAGGGCACAGGGACGGGCGGCAACGAGTGCACAACGAGCGGTCCACGCGAGGACAACGCGGGGTTCTGGAAAGCTGGCAGCCCAAACGCGGAAAACGCAACGCGACCCGACCGCCCCCTCCAAGACAAGAACCGCGCTCCAAGAAAGTTCCGCGACTCTCCGAGGCTGAGATAGGACAAGAGCGAGGGGAAGGGAGTCAATAAGACGTGTAAGAGCGGACGAGCCAGCGATCTCGTGCGCTCTGAAAGTAAGTGCGCTTTCCGTCCCCGTGCCAAGCAGGTCTAGTGGCCCAAATTTCGCCCATTTGTTCGGCCCATGACGGCCCACGTCAGCCCCAAGAGCGCCGAAGAGGCCCCCAAGACGACCCAAGACAACCCCAAAAGCGCCCAAAATATGTCCAAGACGGCGTCGGAGAGGTCCAAGAGGGCCCAAAGACGGCCCAAGAGCGCTCAAAGAGGGCCCAACATGGTTTGAAGACAGCCCAAGAGGCCCCCAAGTCGCCCCAAAGCCCCCCCAAAAGGGACCCCCAAGAGGCAAACATAGTTTCATTCCCAGAGGAAAACGTACATTCTTAGCATATTCGCTTCTTCGGTCCTCACAGCGTCCACAACGGCCCAGGAGGCCCCTAAGACCGCCTCAAGACGGCCCCACAGGCCCCCAAGACGGCCCAGGTGGGCGTCAAGACGGCCAAAGAGAGCCCCAAGACGGCCCAGGACAGGCCCTTCAGTGCCCCACAAGATTCCCAAGAGAGCCCCAAGAGGGCCGCAAGAGGCACCCAAGGGGACCCAGGAGGATCCCCAGAGGGCCCCAAGCCTCCGCAGCCGTTTGGGCTCAAGCCTCTTCCGCTTCTGCTTCCGAAGCCGCGGGGCTGCTCACCGCAGCCCGCAGCCCGTCCCTGGCGCACGCCGGCGCCGCTGCCGCGCGGGGCGCCACCAGGCGGCGGCGGCCGCGGTTCTCGTCGACGTCGCCGACGCCCCGAAGCAGGCAGATGCCCCCGAGGTCGCCGACGCCAAGCCCGCCGTGCCGAGCGCGGAGCGCCGGAGGAGCGCCGCCGACGGCGGCGCCGCGGAGGCGGAGGCCCCCGCGGGCGGAGCGCCGACGGAGCCCGCGCGGCCTGCAGGCCGCGCGGGGCCGGCCCTGGGAGGCGGCCCTCGCCGAGGGCCGCCGTGGCCAGCGGGAGGCAGAGCACCTCGCTGGCGCCTGCCGCGCGAGGAGGGCCTGCGCTGCCACCGCGGCAGGCGGTCGCTGGAGGTGGCCCCCGCCACGGGTCCGGCGTGGCCACCCGGAGGGGGGGCGCCGCCTCCAGCGCCGGAGACGGCGAGGGGGACCTGCGCTGCCACCACGGCAGGCGCCGCGCGCTCCACAACGGTGCGCGCGGCCGCCAGGCCCAGGGAGAGCGCGGGGCTGTCCAGGCAGCTCCGCCAGGTGGCGTGGGAGATGAAGACGGCCAGCAAGAGGCCCGCAAGGACTGTGAGCCCCAGCACAACTCGAACTTCAACGACGCAAAGTTCTTCGCCGAGGGCTCCGAGCGTGGGCTTATAGTCGACGCCGAGGTCGCTCGAGAAGAGCCGCCCGGCGGCAGGAGCCCGAGACCGAACCCACGATACTGCATTCCGACGTGCTGCCAGCGACCTGATCAGGGGAGCGCCGCTGAAGAAAAACGGGGCGGCTCCGAGGAGGAGGAGGAGGAGGAGGAGGAGGAGGAGGAGGAAGAGGAGGAGGAGGAGGAGGAGGAGGAGGAGGAGTGAGGAGCGAGGAGGAGGAGGAGCGAGGAGGAGAGAGGAAGGAGGAGGAGGAGGAGGAGGAGGAGGAGGAGGAGGAGGAGGGAGGGGGGGAGGAGGAGGAGGAGGAGGAGGAGGAGGGGGAGGAGCCCTCGCAGGGTCGGCCGTCGAGGGCCGCAGGCCAGGCCGCATCGACCCCTCCTGCTCGGTGCCGGGTCCGGCGGCCACGGTGCGCGTGCGTGCGTGTCTTGGGCTCTCTGCTTGCGTGCGTGTCCTCCTCCTCCTCCTCCTCCTCCTCCTCCTCCTTCTCCTCCTCCCCCTCCTCCTCCTGCTCCTCCTCCTCCTCCTCCTCCTCCTGCAGGCTGGAGGCGGCCAGAAGACAAACGACACCATCCCACCTACGGCCCCCCACGTTGCGCCACGGCCCATCGGGGGTCGCAGCGTATACCCCGCAGAAGCCCACGCCAGGCGTCCTGGTGTACGCTGCGGCCCCGGGGGGCCGCAGGTGGGGGGGAGGGGGGGGGGCGTGCGTGTTCCTGGCCCAAGGAAGGGGGGGTACCCAGACCCCCTCGAGTAATGAAAAAATCATTATCCCGGCAAAGCAACCTAACAGCGATGTGTAGGAGCATATCTGGAAGCATTCCCCTTAAGATTCAGATGAGAATCCAGTTGTAGAGTTCTGCTGTTCTCGCAGTCGTAGTCGCATTCGCGATGACAGTCGCAGTGGCAACGGCAGTCGCAGTCACAGCCTCAGCCTCAGCCTGCCTCAGCCTCAGCCTCCGCCTGCCTCAGCCTCAGCCTGCCTCAGCCTCAGCCTCAGCCTGCTTCAGCCTCAGCATCAGTCTGCCTTCAGCTTCGGCCTCAGCCTCAGACTGCCTCAACCTCAGCCTGCATCAGCCTCAGCCTCAGCCTCAGCCTGCCTCAGCATCAGCCTGCCTCAGCCTCAGCCTCAGCCTGCCTCTGCCTCAGCCTCAGCCTGCTTCAGCCTCAGCCTCAGTCTGCCGTCGGCCTCGGCCTCAGCCTCAGCCTGCCTCAGCCTCAGCCTGCATCAGCCTCAGCCTCAGCACGAAGCGACCCAGCTAGAAGGACAAAGCGCTGAATGTACACCGATGTGTTCGACGACTGCGTATGTAATGATGTGACGATATACAGACTGAGCCCTTCGTGAATGTCTACATGTTTTTCTGACGCCTACAAACGGCGCTGACGTGTGTGAGAAAATTGTCCGCGCAGCAAAAGCCGGCGAAGCGTGCAGACAGCCAGCTGCAAAAGGTTGCGAGCGGCTCTTGGAAGACGTTTACGGAACGGAGCTACGGTGTCTGAAAACATTGGCATCGAAGCGAAGAGCCTCGGAGCCCTGCAGCCTGAGAAACACCGCAGGAACTCGCATACTGAAAAGGAATGCATTGCAAACCGCACGTTGCGAACCCTGCAGGCTGAGAAGCACCGCAGGATGTCGCATGCTGAAAAGCACTTGTACTGCAGAGCGCAGGCTGCGAAACCTGCAGGCTGAGAAGCACCGCAGGAACTCGCATGCTTTCGAACACTACTGCTCGAGACCGCAGCTGGAGAGCGGCAGACCGCAGGCTGAGAAGCACCGCGGGCAGAGAGACTTGCAAAACTCAGATGTCCTGATCGTCTTGGAGGAAGTCACGCCAGTCCGGCGGCTGCCAAGAATCGATGATGCGCCTGGAGCCACCGCCCGTGCTGCCGCCGATGTCCAGGTAGTCGCCATCGCCCCTGAACAGACGGCCGTGCCCGCACGCCAGAATCGCTTGGTTGCGGATTTGAAGCAGCGCTCCGCTCTCAAACATCTGCAACACGTCCAGCTGCCTGCGCGTGAAGTTCGGCTTTGCCTGGCCAGCCTGGGCAGACAGATGGAGGGAAAGCCGCTCCCCCTCGTTGTAGCGCGCGATGGCCTCGGCCTTCTGGTGGTGCAGCCGGCGCCGCTGTTGCCGCAGAGCTTCCTCGGGAACTGCTGCATCACGGCCCTCACTGTGATCAGCTTGCAACGCTTGCGTTAACCAATCAACGTCGAAGCGCCCTGAGAAGGCCAGCACCTCCCAGATCTGTTTAGTACCGGCCACACGTTGCAAATGGCGATGCCACCGCTTACGCTTCTGGTCTTTCACAAACTTGGCGACGCTACCCAGACCTGCACCCTTGGCCTGGCCACCTTTTCCCGCAGGCTGAGAAGCACCGTGAGAACCTTTCTTACCGCCTGGCCCTTTGTTAGGACCCTGCGGAACCGCATGGCCCCCTTGTGGCGCAGACTTGCCTTTCGCTTTTCCCTTTTCGATATCCCGTTCCTGAAGCGCACGCTGCTGCCGCGACTGCTCGTACTGGTCGCGAGCTACTCTGACCAATTCCTGGCGCTCAGGCTCCGTGAGAACGTAGCGCATGTCGTCGATGTTCTTGCTCCGCAGAAAGTCATGTCGAAGCTTAAGGACAGAGAGAATGGCTCGGCCAGTCTCCTCCTGAGACGCAAAGGCCGCGTCATATTCCGAGCCAGGCTGAGGAGCGCCAGCTGGATCAGTGTCCGCTGGCTCCGTGGACTTCCTCTTTTTGAAAAGCAAGAGACTGAGATGATGGAGGACTTTCGGATCGTACTCCTCGTCGTACCTGTCGTCCCAAAGCTGCCTCAGCTCCCTGTGCAAGTCGTCCGCGCGATTCTGAACGACATCCTCGACGTAGTCGGGATCACCCGGTGAAGTCGGTGAAAGCGGAGGAGCAGAACTCGGCGACCGATCCCAATGCACAGAAGACTCGCGGTCCGCCTGTACGCTGACGTCGGCGTCGGAGACGTTTTCGACGACAATTTTCCGCCTCTTGCTCTCCCCAGGCTGAATAGCACCAGGGAGAGTGAGCACAACCGCCACCGCATCGTGTGCGTCGTTGCGCATGCCACGATCCGTAAAAGACGCGCCAACGGCAATGGAGCAGAAACGGGCGACTGCTCCGCAGACCGCGACGTGGTCGCCTTTGAGGTCGGCCGGAGTGGCATGGACCTCCCATACCTTCTCGTCGTTCTGCTCGCGCTGGTAAGCCTCCCGCGCCTCCTGGAAAGTGAGGTTGTCGTCGCCGACTACAAGCACAACGACTGCCTCGTTTAGATTCTCAAGAATCTTGGCCAGGCCGTCCAGGTGCAAGCGGAGATGGCGAACTGTCCGCTTTCGAGTCTGGATGCTCGGCGGTTTCTTGCCGCACACGATGTGCATGTTGGCGATCACCACGTGGAACTTGTCATGGCCTGGTTTGTTCACCTCAAAATGTGAAATAACAGCATCAATATCTCGGCCGCTAGGAGGCCTGTAAACTTTGCTGTCTTCGCACAGAGTCAGTTCCGCAGGCTGAGAAGCACCGCGGAACCCCCAGAGAGTCAAGTAGTTGTCGACCTCCAAGAAGCGAATGCCATCACCGAAAGGCTTACTGAGGATCTCTGTCACGTTGATCCCTGCTCGGCGAAAGCCTTCACGGAACGCACCGACCTCGCAGCCACAGACCATATCAGCATCAGCGGTCTCCACTATCTTGGCGCACAACCTTCCGAAGTTAGCGCAGTGAGTGGCCGCCTGCTTACCAGTCATCATGCCCTGCTCGAACCCGAAATTGAACGAGGCGACCGTGAAAGACGCAGGCTGCACAGCGCCAGAACCAGGCGTCTGTCCACCTTCCTCCGCAGGCTGAGAAGCACCGCGAGGCGGCGCAGGCTGAGAAGCACCGCGAGGCGGCGACACTTCGGACGAGCCTCGCGGAGCAGAGGCTGCGGATGAACGTTGGACATGGGGGTACGGCCAGGGGAACGCCATTGCAATCAAAACTCAGTGGACTGCAGTGAATGAATGTAGTGGCCAATTGAATGCAGAGGACTGCAGTGTCACTAGCAAGTCCTGAACCAAACACAGCTGTGGCGGAAGGAATATGAAGCGTCTGGCTATTCAAAATGTTGCCCGGCAATGGAGTTCTGGGAACTCGAAGACCAGGAAGTGGACTAGAGTTGGCTCTGGGCATCCAAAATGTAGCCCAGGAATGGAGTTCTGGGAACTCGAAGAGCACGAAGTGGCTTACAGTTGGCTCCGGGCATCCAAAATGTGGCCCGGGAATGGAGTTCTGGGAAATGGAAGAACACGAAGTGGCCTACAGTTGGCTCCGGGCATCCAGAATGTGGCCCGGGAATGGCGTTCTGGGATGTCGAAGAGCACGAAGTGGCCTACAGTTGCATCCGGCCCCCCAGAATGTGGCCCGGGAATGGCGTTCTGGGATGTCGAAGAGCACTTTGTGTGTGACTGTTGCATCCGGCCCCCCAGAATGTGGCCTGGGAATGGAGTTCTGGGAAGGCGAAGAGCACGAAGTGTGTGACTGTTGGTGAAAAACGAGCCCGGCTCATGCCGCCCGGAAACGCCCCAACACCTGCCCGGACCCCCCTGTGGAGTGATCTGTGAGCTCTTTTGACACTACTAGAAACCTATCAGTCTTCGCTGTTAGGTAATGACGGGAGGTTTTTCTTAATTTTCGGCCTCCGGGGGCCCTCACCGGGCCTCGGGAGCGTCAAAAAACGACTCAGGATGCAAAGCCGGTCATGGGGAAAGGGTCGGGACCTCTGGGGGGCGATGCAATGAGAAAATCATTGCGTCGGGGGTCTGGGTACGGTGGATCCTCCTCCTCTGTCCGAGCGCGCAGGGCCCAGCTGAAGGGACTGCTCGTTCCAGAGGCTCCCACAGCGAAGCTGGGTGGTGAGCCGAACACGGGAGCCACCCGCTCCTAGAGCAGGGGGGTGCCCAGAGAAGTTGGGGTGTGTTGAGGCAAGGTGGATTGCTCGGTGGTGCCAGTTTGGGGCGCCCCCTCCCTTCCCCTCCGTGCGCAGGAGCACAGGGGCGTGGGTTGGGCACATCCGCCCCCCTCCCGCCCCCCTCGCTCCCCTTTCTCCGTCTCTCTCCCTCCGTCGCGCCTTGCGCGGTGTGCAGCTCGCTGTAGCTCCACTTCGGCGCGCAGGACTCTTCAGTGTGTGTGTGTGTGTGGCCCCAAGCCAGTCCAAGCCCGCCAAGACGGCCCAAGAGGGTCCTGGGACGGCCCAAAAGGGCCCCAAGACGGCCCAAAATAACCCCAACAGTGCCCCCAGGAGGCCCGGAAATGCAACATGTATCGAGGACGCCGGCGGCGCATCACCGGCCGCTCCCTGGGAGTTTTTCGAAGAGGTGCGCAGCATCGAAAGTCGTGACGCGGCGCGTATGCCAGCTATCAAATAGCCGTCGCCCCATCCCGCCACCGTGCTTGGGTTTTGGGTCGGGCGGAGTCCTCATGGACGCTTCCTGGGGTCTCTCGAGAGGGCTCTCGGAGGCTTCTGCGGGGCAGTTTAGGAGCCTCTTGGGGGCGTCCCAGGGGCTTCTTGGAGACCTCTTGAGGCCCTCTTGGGGCCTCTTGGGGCTCTCTTGGGGCTTGTTGGGGGCCTCCAGGGGGCCTCTTAGTGGGACCCCTCTTGGGCCGTTCCGGGGGCCTCTTGGGCGGTCTTGGGGCCCTCTTGGGCCGTCTTGGGGCCGTCTTGGGGGCCTGTTGGGCCGTCCTGGGGCGATCTGGGGGGCCTCTTGGGCCGTCGTGGAGCGTGGGTAAGCCGAAATGGCGTGAACGTGTAAATCCTTCAAAAACCATTGAAAATCCATGATTTTTGCTTCTCGGGGCTGTCTTGGGGGTGCTCTTGGAGCCCTCTTGGGCCGTCGTGGAGGCGTCTTGGGCCGTCTGGAGGCCATCTTAGGCGTCTTGGAGCGATCTGGAACCGTCTGGAGGCTCGCTTGGGCCGTCTTGGGGCTCTCTTGGCCCGTTTTAGGGCGCTCTTGAATCGCCCCCGGGAGCCGGAACTGTTCAGGGAGGGGGGGTCCGCCGGCAGAGTGGGGCCCCCTCGGAGGGACTTTCAGGAGGGCTTTGACCAGCCACTGGCGAAGGAAGGGGAAAGATAGTGCCGAACACTTTGTCAGAGAGGTCTCGCACGGCCCAACCCGCAGGGCGGGAGCGGCCGGATCTGAAGGCTGCCGCCTCTGCCGCAGACCCCAAAAACGTCAATCGAGATTTGTTCGCTTCATGTACGCGTTCGAACCAGTTGTTGCCTGTCCAGTTGTTGGTGCGTGAGCGTGTGGCCGAAGCAGATGACGGTATGCGACAAAGCCGCGCGAGAGACCGAATATGGGTTTGGAGTGACATGCGTCTAGTGGTCTTCGGCCCATCCTGCCATTGTGCCTGGCTTGAGTGTCAGACGCGTCTAGGAGGAGCTAGACAGAGACCCCAGTATTCAAGAACCCTCGAGCGGGAGCCTCGTCTGTGAGTGAATCGCGAGGCAGCCCTCTTGGGTTCTCGGGCCGGCTTGGGGCGCTTTTAGGCCGTTTTGGGGCTCTCTTGGAGGCCTCTTGGGGTGGTCTCGGGGGCCTCTTGGGCCGTCTTGGAGCGTCGGAAAGCCGAACAGGCGAGAAAGCCAGAATCCTTCAAAAGCCTTCTAGGAAAATCAATGGTTGTTGCCTTTTGGGGCCCTCTTGGGGGGCCTCTTGGAGGCCTTCCCGTGGCATCTTGGAGGCCTCCTGAGCCATCTTGAGGCCATCTTGGGCGTCCTGGAGCGGTCTTGGGGCGACTCGGGACCCTCTCTGACCACTTTGGGGGCCTCTTGGGGCCATCTGGGCTCGTTTTGGGGGCCCTCTTGGGCAGGGCAGGCCGACGCGAGCGATGCCAGCGGACCCAGAGAAAGCTCGGGAAGCGAGTGGTCTGGGCCCTTTTAAAGATTTTGAATTTTTGCTGCAGGTGCAGCACGGCCTTCTCAGTGCTGCATGAGCCTTGGGGCACTCACCTCGTGTCAGAGGCAGGGTGGCGTACGGGCCCGCACTTCGGAACTCGCTGGCGGCGGCCTGCGGCAGCAGAGGGACGCGGGCACCCCGAGCCAGCCGGCACGGGTCCTCCTGCTCGTCGTCGTCGTCGTCGTCGTCGTCGTCGTCGTCGTCGTCGTCGTCGTCTTCGTCGTCGTCTTCGTCAATAACGATTTCGAAAATTACGACAAAAAACGATGACAGAAAACGACCACAAACATAACACAAAAACCAACCGAACACGGAATCCAACAACAAAAAAACAGTCAGAAAAACGACCGCAATCATAAAATGATAACGACGGCGACAGCGAGAACGGCAACAGCGGACGATTATAATGAAAACGACGACCACGACAAAGGAAAGGCACGCGACGACGACGACGGACAAACAAAAGACAAGACAGGCTGGAACAGAAAAAGTAGGCTGGGCGACAACGGGTGGGGGCCCGCGTGGCCGAGAGAAAAGCACGGTGTCGACACCATGATGTGGCCAGGGCAGCAGACTACCTCGACAGACCAGCGCGGCAGGCCATCATTTAGTCTGTTTTGTTGCGTTTATGGGTTTCTCTGACGTTCTCGCCAATACGGTCTCTGACGCACGTGTTGGATAAAAAACGGCGCTTCCCGTTCTTGTCCGGTCAGGTTCCGGAAAATTGCGGAAAAACGGCCGTTTCGCTCGAGACATCCTCGAAAAATCGGCTCCGGAGGGGACTCCGAACCGGCATTATCTTCGAGTCGCTCCTGGAGGGCTTCAAAACGGCCCCAAAGAGCCCTCAAAGGCCCCGACACGACCCAAAAGGGCCCCGAAACGGCCCGAGAGGACCCCAAGACAGCCCCAAGAGAGCCCCAGGAGAGCCCCAAGAGCCACCCAAGAGGGCCCCAAGAGGCCGCCAAGAGAGCCCCAAGACGGCCAAAGGCGTCCAAGAGTCTCCAACACGGCCCAACAGGGCCCCAAGACGGCCCAAGAGGGCCCCAAGACAGTCCAAGAGGGCCCCCAAAGAGCCCCAAAAGGACCCCCAAGAAGGCCCATAGACGCAACATGATAGAGCGATCGGTAACGCAAAAAGCTCTCCACACCAAGGCTCCCAAGAGCGACCGGTGACGTGACAAGCTCGTGACATCAAGGCTCCGACGAGCGAACGGTGACGTGAACAATTCTCGACACCAGGGCTCCCAGAGCGAGCGGCAACGTAAAAAGCGCTTCACACCAAGGCTCCGAAGACACACCCTCCAGGGACCAAGTTGGCGGCTTTTTCGGCCCAGGACGGCTCCAGAGACCTCCACGACGGCCCCAGAGCGCTCCAAGAGGTTTCCAAGACGGCCCCAGAGGCGCCCAAGAGGCCCCAAGACAGCCCAAGAGCGCTCCAAGAGAAGCGAAGATGGCCCCAAGTCGAAGCGCCTCCGGCGTGCACCGTTGGTTCAGGGGCTTAATTTTCTCTAACTAAGGGGTATGACGGGAAGCGCCTCCGGCGTGCACCGTTGGTTCAGGGGCTTAATTTTCTCTAACTAAAGGGTACCGATCGCATCCCGCACCTCGCTGGCGGATGACGGGAAGCGTCTTCGAGGTACGAGAAGCAAGCGGGACGTTCTGGCTGAATCCTTGAGTAAATATATCTTTTCTTTAACTATATGGGTTGCCGCGCTGCACGGGGTTGACGGGAAGCGTCTTCGAGGTACGAGAAGCAAGCGGGACGTTCTGGCTGAATCCTTGAGTAAATATATCTTTTCTTTAACTATATGGGTTGCCGCGCTGCACGGGGTTTTTCGTTGGCGGATGACGGGAAGCGTCTTCGAGGTACGAGAAGCAAGCGGGACGTTCTGGCTGAATCCTTGAGTAAATATATATATATATATATATATATCTTTAACTATATGGGTTGCCGCGCCGCACGGGATCTTTCGTTGGCGGATTCCCCAAAATGGCCATTTCGCTCGAGACATCCTCCTAAAATCGAGGTGTGGTCTGCCGTGCTCCTGTGTGGTCTGCCGTGCTCCTGTGGTCTGCCGTGCTCCCCACCGGAGCACGGCAGACCGCGCGCAGGAACCGAGAGGAGCACGGCAGACCAAGACGAGGAGCACGGCAGACCAGGCACTGAAACCGAGAGGAGCACGGCAGACCAAGACGAGGAGCACGGCAGACCAGGCACCAAGAGCGCCCTCAAGACGACGGAAAGGATGACCAAGACGAGGAGCACGGCAGACCAAGACGAGGAGCACGGCAGACTATGGCCTAAGAGTGCCCTCAAGACGGCCGAACAAGCGGGACGTTCTGGCTGAATCCTTGAGTAAATATATCTTTTCTTTAACTATATGGGTTGAGCACGGCAGACACCACACGAGCACGGCAGATCCCAAATGAGCACGGCAGACACAGAAGCACTGCAGACCACACAAGAGCACCGCAGACCTCACAGGAGCACGGCAGATCCCACAGGAGCACGGCAGACCCCACAGGAGCACGGCAAACCACAAAGGAGCACGGCAGACCACAGAAGCACGGCAAACCACACAGGAGCACGGCAGACCACACAGGAGCACGGCAATCCCCACAGGAGCACGGCAGACCGCGCGCAGGTACATCATAAACGCGCCTTTTGTTGTACCCCGAACGCCGCTGGCGTTTCCCCCACAGGAGCACGGCAGACCCCACAAGCTCGCGGGAAACCCCAAATGAGCACGGCAGACCACAGGAGCACGGCAGACCACACAGGAGCACGGCAGACGCCACAGGAGCACGGCAGACCGCGCAGGAGCACGGCAGACCACACATGAGCACGGCAGACCCCACAGGAACACGGCAGACCCCATAGGAGCACGGCAGACCATAGAAGAGCACGGCAGACCAACAGGAGCACGGCAGACCACACAAGAGCACGGCAGGCCACACAGGAGCACGGCAGACCACACAGGAGCACGGCAGACCACAAAGGAGCACGGCAGACCACACAAGAGCACGGCAGACCCCACAAGAGCACGGCAGACCCCACAGGAGCACGGCAGACCCCACAGGAGCACGGCAGAGCAGACCCAAAAAGGAGCACGGCAGACCACACAGGAGCAAGGCAAACCACAGGAGCACGGCAGACCACACAGGAGCACGGCAGACCCCACAGTAGCAAGGCAGACCCCAAAGGAGCACGGCAGACCACCGGAGCACGGCAGACCACACAGGAGTACGGCAGACCCCACATGAGCACGGCAAATCCCAAATGAGCACGGCAGACCACAAGAGCACGGCAGACCACACAGGAGCACGGCAGACTCCACAGGAGCACGGCAGACCACAAAGGAGCACGGCAGACCACACAGGAGCCCGGCAGACGCCACAGGAGCACGGCAGACGCCACAGGAGCACGGCGGAACCCACAGGAGCACGGCAGACCGCGCGCGGGTACAACATAAACGCGCCTTTTTGTTGTACCCCGAACGCCGCTGGCGTTTCCCCAACAGGAGCACGGCAGATCTCACAGGCGCGCGGCAGACCCCAAATGAGCACGGCCGACCACAGGAGCACGGCAGACCCCAAATGAGTACGGCAGACCCCAAAAGAGCACCGTAGACGACTCAGGAGCACGGCTGACCACACAGGAGCACGGCAGACCACACAGGAGCGCGGCAAACCACAAAGGAGCAAGGCAGACCCCAAATGAGCACGGCAGTCCACACGTTCGCACGGCAGACCGCACAGGAGCACGGCAGACCCCACATGAGCACGGCAGACCAGGAAGGAGCACGGCAGACCACACAGGAGCACGGCAGACCACACAGGAGCACGGCAGACCACACAGGACACGGCAGACCCCACGGGAGCACGGCAGACCACACAGGAGCACGGCAAACCACACAATAGCACGGCAGACCATACAGGAGCACGCCAGACCACACAGGAGCACGGCAGACCACACTTTCGCACGGCAAACTCCACAGGAGCACGGCAGACCCCAAAGGGCACGCAGTGGTTACGTGGCACTGGTGTGGGATACCGTAAACTAAAACGTTCGAATATCTTCATAAGCCCCAGGGGACAAAAGGGACGCTTCCCGTTCTTGTCGGTCAGGTTCCCCAAAATGTCAATTTCGCTCGAGACCATCCTCGAAAAAATCGAGGTGTTGGAGGCTTATCTTTAAGACGTCTTATGTTAAAATGACGGTTTCGCTGCTCGAGAATCCTCCCCCCCTCACAAAATCAGATGTTGAAAAAATCAAAATTTTGTGTTATGCACGAAAATGAGGTTTCGCTCGATGACATCCTCGAAAAAATGAGATGCGACAGAGGTGTTTTACAACCTTCTCTGTTAAAAAAAAAAATGACGTTTTTCGCTCGGGACGTCCTCAGAAAATGAGCAGGAGCACGGCAGGCGGAAAAAAGGGAGCACGGCAGACCACACAGGAGCACGGCAGACCCCACAAGAGCACGGCAGACCACAAAGGAGCACGGCAGACCAAAGAGACGACACAAGGAGCACAGCAGATCCCGCAGGAGCACGGCAGACACCACACGAGCACGGCAGATCCCAAATGAGCACGGCAGACCACAGAAGCATTGCAGACCACACAAGAGCACCGCAGACCTCACAGGAGCACGGCAGGCCACACAGGAGAACGGCAGACCCACAGGAGCACGGCAAACCACAAAGGAACACGGCAGACCACAGGAGCACGGCAAACCACACAGGAGCACGGCAGACCACACAGGAGCACGGCAATCCTCACAGGAGCACGGCAGACCGCGCGCAGGTACAACATAAACGCGCCTTTTGTTGTACCCCGAACGCCGCTGGCGTTTCCCCCACAGGAGCACGGCAGACCCCACAAGCTCGCGGGAAACCCCAAATGAGCACGGCAGACCACAGGAGCACGGCAGACCACACAGGAGCACGGCAAACGCCACAGGAGCACGGCAGAAGCGGCAGGAGCACGGCCGTCCTCCTAATTAGTCATCTCTACTTGCCCATCCTACTCCTCTATGGCCGGAAAATGAAATTCGAGGCGGTGCCGAAAAAGGCCACTCCAAGACCATTATTGTTTCTTTTCGAAAATATTGATTTTCTGCTCCCGGCGCCCTGGAACCCCTCGGGCAGATTCACGGGCACCGGGCCGGCGCTCGAGCCAAACGGCCAGGGCCGGCACCAGGGCCAGCGGCCCGGGCCGGGTTCCGGCGCCGGCCGGCGCCCGAAAATTGAATTCCGAGGCGGTGCCGAAAAAAAACTACTCCAAGACATATTTTTCTTTCGAAAATATTGATTTTCTGCTCCCGGCGCCCGGGAACCCCCTTCCGGGCCGCTTCCGGCACCCGGGCCGGCGCTCGAGCCGAACGCCTGGGCCAGCACCCGGGCCAGCGCCCGGGCCGGTTCCGGCGCCGGCCGGCGCCGGAAAATTGAATTCCGAGGCGGTGCCGAAAAAAGGCCACTCCAAGACATATATTTCTTTCGAAAATATTGATTTTCTGCTCCCGGCGCCCGGGAACCCCTTCCGGGCCGCTTCCGGCACCCGGGCCGGCGCTCGAGCCGAACGCCTGGGCCAGCACCCGGGCCAGCGCCCGGGCCGGTTCCGGCGCCGGCCGGCGCCGGAAAATTGAATTCCGAGGCGGTGCGGAAAAAAGGCCACTCCAAGACATATTTTTCTTTCGAAAATATTGATTTTCTGCTCCCGGCGCCCTGGAACCCCTTCCGGGCCGATTCCGGCACCCAGGCCGGCGCTCGAACCGAACGCCCGGGCCGGCACCTGGGCTGGCGGCCGAGCCGGATCCAGCGCTGGCGTCGGCTCTGGCCGTCGCCGGAAAAATTGAATTCCGAGGCCGCGCTAACAAAACTCATCCAAACAGATTTTTCGAAAGTGCATCATTTCTGCTCCCGGCGCTCGGAGGCTTCTGCGTCTCAAGGAGAGGTGGAGCAGACATTAAAGGAGGTAAAAGCAAGCACACGAACGCTATGGACGCGCGATGCGCTGCCACAAGCCAGCTTCCCGCAAGATCGGTCCAGAGTGGGAGGGGACGGAGCTGGGCGGGTGATGGACCACCAGAGCACTGCTCCAGCCTTCCCTCAGCCCTGGGTCTGCTGACCACACAGGAGCACGGCAGACCACACAGGAGCGCGGCAAACCACAAAGGAGCAAGGCAGACCCCAAATGAGCACGGCAGTCCACACGTTCGCACGGCAGACCGCACAGGAGCACGGCAGACACCACATGAGCACGGCAGACCAAGAAGGAGCACGGCAGACCACACAGGAGCACGGCAGACCACACAGGAGCACGGCAGACCACACAGGACACGGCAGACCCCACGGGAGCACGGCAGACCACACAGGAGCACGGCAAACCACACAAGAGCACGGTAGACCATACAGGAACACGCCAGACCACACAGGAGCACGGCAGACCACACGTTCGCACGGCAAACTCCACAGGAGCACGGCAGACCCCAAAGGAGCACGGCAGACCACAGGAGCACGGCAGACCGTCTTCGAGGCCTCTTGGGCCGTCTTGGGGCCCTCTTGGAGCCATCTTAGCCGTCTTGGAGGCCATCTTGGCCGTCTTGGAAGACATCTTGGGCGTCTTGGAGGCCTCTTGCGCCGTGTTAGGGCCCTCTTGGGACCGTCTTGGGGACTTCTTGGGCCGTTTCGGGGCCATCTTGAAGGCCTCTTGGGCGATCTTAAAGCGATCTTGGGGGCCTCTTGGGCCGTCTTGGGCCGTCGGAACGCGGCAGGCCATCATTTAGTCTGTTCTGTTGCGTTTATGGGTTTCTCTGACGTTCTCGCCAATACGGTCTCTGACGCACGTGGTGGATAAAAAACGGCGCTTCCCGTTCTTGTCCGGTCAGGTTCCCCAAAATGGCCATTTCGCTCGAGACATCCTCCTAAAATCGAGGTGTGGTCTGCCGTGCTCCTGTGTGGTCTGCCGTGCTCCTGTGGTCTGCCGTGCTCCCCACAGGAGCACGGCAGACCGCGCGCAGGAACCGAGAGGACCGCAGCGAGGAGCACGGCAGACCAGGAGACCGAGAGGAGCACGGCAGACCAAGACGAGGAGCACGGCAGACCAGGCACCAAGAGCGGCAGACCTCAAGACGACGGAAAGGATGACCAAGACGAGGAGCACGGCAGACCAAGACGAGGAGCACGGCAGACTATGCCCTAAGAGTGCCCTCAAGACGGCCGAACAAGCGGGACGTTCTGGCTGAATCCTTGAGTACATATATCTTTTCTTTAACTATATGGGTTGAGCACGGCAGACACCACACGAGCACGGCAGATCCCAAATGAGCACGGCAGACACAGAAGCACTGCAGACCACACAAGAGCACCGCAGACCTCACAGGAGCACGGCAGACCCCACAGGAGCACGGCAGACCCCACAGGAGCACGGCAAACCACAAAGGAGCACGGCAGACCACAGGAGCACGGCAAACCACACAGGAGCACGGCAGACCACACAGGAGCACGGCAATCCCCACAGGAGCACGGCAGACCGCGCGCAGGTACAACATAAACGCGCCTTTTGTTGTACCCCGAACGCCGCTGGCGTTTCCCCCACAGGAGCACGGCAGACCCCACAAGCTGGCGGGAAACCCCAAATGAGCACGGCAGACCACAGGAGCACGGCAGACCACACAGGAGCACGGCAGACGCCACAGGAGCACGGCAGACCGCGCAGGAGCACGGCAGACCACACATGAGCACGGCAGACCCCACAGGAGCACGGCAGACCCCATAGGAGCACGGCAGACCACAGAAGAGCACGGCAGACCAACAGGAGCACGGCAGACCACACAAGAGCACGGGTCCGTAGCAATTTTGGCTCAAGGCCATGGCGCACCCGACGACCGCGAGTCCGTCGGGCGTTCTTGAGCGCGAGGGGCGCTCTGCCACGAGCCAGAAGCTTCGCCTACTTTGGTTTCCTTCGTGCCTGCAGGGCAGAGTGTTTCGGCCGAGCAGCGGTCAGTCCCTCGGTGTGCCGCCATGTCGGAGGTTGCCTCGGGGCTGGCTAGGCGGGCGTACTGGTTGCGTGCTAAGCGTGGCTGTAACGCTTGGAACTGGTGTGACAAGCGATGGACGTGCAAGGCGTGCGGCACCAGTGCTCCCCCATGGACGAAGGAGTACCGCTCCGACAAGGCCCCCCCGCGGGTGGACGCAGACGGGTTCGTGCAGCAACCCAGGGGAAGGGCTGAGCAGCGCGCGGCGAGGCGCTCGGCCTCCCAGCGAGCCCTCTCGGGGAGTACCGCGCCCAGCAGCGCCCCCAACAGCAGGGCACGGCAAGCGCGGCCTTGGGGAGAGGCCAAGACCCAGATCGATGAGCTGCAGGCGCAGCTCGTGGCGGCCAGGGAGCGCGTCGACACGCTCCAGGGGGCCTCGGCGCTCGGGCTCTCAGCGGACTTCCAGCGTGAGGCGGAGAATGCCCTCCAGCAGGGCAAGGACCAGGTCGCCGCCCTGGAACGGGCCGTCCAGGAGGCCCAGCGGACGGAGCGCCCACCTCACTCGGTGCTCCACATTGAGGCCAACGCCATACAGAAGGTCGAGCGCCAGCTGGCCACGGCACGTACCAAGAGGGAGAAGCTCCAGCTGCAGGCGTCCGAGCTGCGCGAGCTCATCGCGGAGAAGCAGGAGCAGCTGTCGGCAGCCGAGTTGGGAGTGGATGAAGTCACTGGGCAGATTGCGGAGCTGGAAGAGACCAGAGCCAAGGTCACGCAGCAGGCGATCCAGCGGGCCAACGCGGCTGTCGGAGGCGTTCCGAGCCCGCTTGGGGACGCCGTCCAGGGGTTGCTCACTCAAGTCGGCGCCCTGTCGGATCTCCTCAAGCAGCACGGAGCCGAGCTGCCCCCCAGGTTTTCCGAGATCGTCGGGATTCTCAACACGCAGAAGGAGGCGGTCGCTGAGGTGCTCAGGCCCCGTAGCAGCTCGGCCAGGAAGCGTTGGGGCGACAGCGTCGGTGACGACGGCCTCGCGACTGAGGATGACGACATGCCGCTCGACATCGTGGCCTCTGGTGGGCCTGCGGCCGCCCCTCCCGCTGCCGCCCCGCAGGCAGGGCCGACCGCGGCTGGGCCGCCAGCCACGCGGGCCAGGCCAGCGGACGGACCCTACGGCCCTGCTGCGGCCCGCGGCCAGCACGGGGCGACCCTGGGCGCGTGGCCTCAGGTGGAGCCATGCCTCGCAAAGGCCCTCGCCGAGCAAGGGGCGGCCCTCTCGGACGGCGACCCCTTGGTGGCTGCGGCTGCTGTCGTTGCTCCTGCTGCTGGGTACGGGCCGCGCCGTGGGTGATGTGGGAGCGTTGGAGTGGTCAGCTTCCTCCGCCGGCCTCGACGTCGGGGACAGCGGGGCGCCTTCCCCTCGGGATGTGCGCGGGCCCAGCTGCTGGGACAGGTGGAGGAGGCGCTGTGACGGCCGCTGGCGCGTCCGCGCCCCTCGCAGGCGGCGGGCGGCGCCGAGCACCCTTGCCCGAGGTAGCCTGCTGGCGCGGTCGGGAACGCCGAGGTGGCCCCCCGACGGCCAGTCAGGGGCCGAGAGCGGTGGGATTCAGCCCCACGACGTCGCAGCTCTCGGCCCCGAAGGTGATGGGCAGGCGCACCCCCCGCTGGCAACCGGAGGGGCGGAGGGACGGCCTCCTCCTCAGCGACGGCCACCTCCCGTTCTGGCGAGCGGCCCGCCGACGCCGATGAGGAGCGCTGGAGCGAGGGGCCAGGGCCCCCCTCCAGTCCTGGTGGGGGCGGAGGGTCCCGCGACCAGGGGCACGGCGGGCCTGGTGTCTGGCGCTGGTGAGCGCGCCGCTCGCGAGGCAGCCGTCATCGGCAAGGCGCCGCTGGTCGACAGGGCAGGAGGCCAGCAGCTTCGAGCTGGCCTCGTCATGCTCGGCTGCAATGGCAACACTTGGAGCAGGAGCATTGAGGCCATCGAGGCCTTCTTCAAGGCGTACGACTACTGGCCCGACGTAGTGGCGCTGCAGGAGACGAGGCTCCCGCATGAGCGCCTGCCCAGTGCGGCGGCTCAGGCCCGCGGCCTGGGTTACGCGGCCTTCCTCCACGAGGCAGCGCTGACGGAGAACCAGGGGCCCCAGGCGACCTCTGGCGGCGTGGCGATTCTGGTGCGAGACGGCTTGCAGGCCGACGAGTCTGCGTACCCGTTGCCCTCGGCCTTGCGGCACCGCCTCATCGGAGTGGAGGTCGCCGCCGCCTCGGGCCTTCGGTTCCTGGTGCTCGCTGTGTATTTTCAGCACTCTGTGGGCCCTCGAGGCACCAACCTGGACATGTTTTCGGCCATCTCGGAGGTGACGGGCTCTTCTGCCGACATCCCGTGGGTCCTCCAAGCCGACTTCAACATGGAGCCTGAGCCCCTGGAGGAGTTGGGATGGCCCGCGGCGGTGCGGGGGCACGTCCTGGGGCCCTCGGAGGCGACGTGCCATGCCGAGGGCTGTGACCACCTCTACGACTGGTTCGTGGCTTCCGCGGCGTTGGCAGCCTGCACGGCCTCCTGCGCCACCACGCTCGAGGGCTTCGGTCTACACCCTCATCGCCCTGTCCTGCTTCGCCTCCAGGATGTTCGGGCGGATGCGTTGGTGGAGGTTCCGTCCAGGCCCGCACGCTTCCCCGAAGTTGCCCCTGAGCTCCTTCGGGCGCACGAGGACGCGGAGATTGTGTGCTACTCGGTTGGCAAGAAGGGACAGGTCACGCCTAGGGGCGTCTCGTGGTCCTGGGACGCAGGCACTGCACCGACCAACCTCTCCGTCGCCTTCAGCGAGTGGGCGGCGGCTGCCGAAGGCACCCTGGTCGGCATCCACGGCATCGGCCAGGCAGACTTGGCCCGTCATCTCGGCAGAGGAGAGGGGCCGCGGCTGTCCCTCAAGCCTCTCAGTGCCCTGGTCAGGCGGGATGCCAGGTTCAGGTTCAGCCTCCTCACGCACCGCTTGAGGAGCTGCCTGGACGTAGCCCTCCAGCGGGTGCGCGCTGAGAGGACTGGCCGCTGGCACCCTCGGCATGCAGACTGGTACGGGCACCAGGCCGAGCTCAGGGCGCAGCTCTTGCTAGAGGCGGTGCAGGAGGCTTCCGACTCGGTCGGTGGGGCTCTCCCTGGCGCAGCTCCTGATCGACTAGGCGACCTGGTGTTTCAGGCGGGCGTCCACGGCAGCCCTGATGCCGTTCGGGACCTCCAAGGGCTGCTCGGTGCATCGCAGCGCCGCGACGCGGCTCAGAGCGCCCAGGCCTGGCGCAACTGGGCACAGACAGCCGTCGAGAAGGGCGGTCGTCTGGCCCACCGCTTCTCGAAGGCGACGCCCCCGCCGACGGTCAGGGACGCGGACTCGGGCAGGAGGCTTGTTGGGATGGCAGCGATTGGAGAGCTCACGAGTGTCTGGCAGAAGCTGTGGCTCCAGGACGGGTTTGCCCTGGGCGCAGGGGCCAGCAGCTGGGACGTTGGCGAGTGGCGGCTGCCACCCATCTCGCTGGAGCAGCTCCAGGCGGCCTGCAAGCGCTACAGCCCCTCGGTGGGTCTCGGGTGCGACTCCCTGCACCCTCGGCAGATCCTCCTGCTGCCCGTGGCGCTGCAGCAGCGCATCCTGGACATCCTAGCGGCCTACGACGACGCCCCTGCATCGATCAACGGGCAGGTCTCCCTGATGGTGTTCATCCCGAAGGCAGATGGAGGGGTAAGGCCCATTGCGTTGCTGCCGCTGGTCCTGCGGCTGTGGTCGCGCCTCCGCCAGCCGTGCTGTGCCCGCTGGGAGGCTGACCACAACTTCCCCTTTTTCTGGGGACGGGACGGGCGGGACTGCGAGCGGGCTGGGTGGCTGCACAACTGTTTTGCGGGGTTCGCGAAGGCGAACCAGCAGTTCGAGGCCGCGAGCCTCTTCCTGGACATCAGCAAGTTCTACGAGCATGTGCGTCATGATGTTATCTGGGCGAATGCTGTGCGGTTCGGGTTCAACCTCAGGCTGTTGCGCGGCCTCCTCACCTCCTACCAGGCCCCTAGGATGATCCTCGCGGCGGGCATGGCTTCCCCCGCCTTCGGCACTACTGGTACGGTGTTGGCTGGGTGTGCGTGTGCGACTGCAGTTGCGAAGCTCCCAGTGCTGGGCGCCCTCCTGGCCGCGGGGGCGACGTGCCCGCTGGTCACGCCGAGGAATGTTGTCGACGACATCTCGCTCCAG
Organism: Prorocentrum cordatum; assembly: GCA_963575745.1. Lineage (NCBI taxonomy): Eukaryota > Dinophyceae > Prorocentrales > Prorocentraceae > Prorocentrum > Prorocentrum cordatum. Next base: position 17,938 of record CAUYUJ010006039.1, on the reverse strand, counting down.
GCGGTCGGCACGGCCCGACTCGTTAAGCGGCAGATGTTGGCCTCCAGCTGTGAAGTGGTCCGCCTGCTGCGTGAACAGCACCTCCCACTCAACGAGAGTAAGTCGGTCTTCCTGGCCTCGTCGCCGCTGCTTGCCAAGGAGCTTTCCGAGGCGTGGGCAGCGCAGGGCTTGACCTTCAAGAGGGGACTGCAGGCGAGGAACCTCGGCACCGACGCCAACATCACTCGTCGTGGAGTGCATGAAGGTGCTGTGCGTGCGGTCGGCGGCCTTCGGCGTGGACGCAGGCTCGGGGTGCTTCGCTCAGCTGGTGCGGCGACCGAGATGGTGCACCGAGCTGGGCCCACCGCAGCGATGCTGTGGGGGCGTACTGTGACTGGTGTACCTGATAGGGAGCTTCATTCGTGGCGCTTGGCGGCTGCGCGCTCGGCTGGGAAGTTCCCCAAGGGCGCCTCACTCGGGCTGAGACTCAGAGCGGTGGAGGTCATGCGGTCCATCGACCTCGACCCGAGCCCCGCGCTGCTTCGTGCCGCTGTGCAGATGGCGGCCAGCCTCCTTCAGTCGGGGGAGGTCCCGCAGCGCATGTTCGTGACTGCCTTGCAGGAGGCGGAGCGGAGGCACGCGGGAGCAGCAGCCCCATGGGCGCACTGCCGAACGCCTGTGGATGCCTTGGCCCTCTCGCTCACCAGGGTGGGCTGGAGGCTCGTCCAAGGCACCTGCCTCGCCACCGATGACGGCCACATCCTGGACCTGCGCATGATGGGGCCGCGCGAGCTGGGCCTGCTGGCAGCGGCAGGGGCGCGGCGTGCTTCGGACAGGTCGGAGCTGGCCCGCCTAGGCCACGGTGCGCTCCCCCCGTCGCCCCTGTTCTGGGAGGCCTTCTCGGAGGTCCTCGGGCCTGGCAGCAAGCTCAGCCCCAGGGAGAAGGCGGCGGTGGTGAGTTTCCTTTCCAACGCCCACTGGCCCCAGACCCGTCTGCACTCGGCGGGGGAGAGGGAGCACGCTCGCTGCTGCGCTTGCGATGCACCCCGCGGCAGCCTCTGGCACAGGCTGTTCGAGTGTCCCGTCCTCGCGGGGCCGAGGCGCGACTCTACCTCCGACCGCCTTCGGCGCTGCGCACACCGTGCACGTGGCCGTGGTGAGGAGGCGGGGGAATGCTTCGCGCGCTGCTGGCTCCCTCAGCCCCCGAGGGCCGCCCCGAGGTCGGATGCCATGGCGGTCATGTGGTGCAATCGCCCCGCCGACGGTCTCCTCGGGGGGCGCCTCTACCTGGATGGGTCGGCGCTCGACCCCGAGCACGAGAGCCTACGGCGTGCGGGTTGGAGCATCGTGCAGTGCGACTCCGACGGCAACATGGAGTGCGCGGTGTACGGCAGCGTGCGCCAAGACCTCTGCCCTTTCCAGACGGCCAAGGACGGCGAGGACTTCGCGGTCTGGATGCTGTCCCGCTTCCTGGGCCCGAGTGTGGACGAGATCCTCATCGATTGTGCGTCTACGGTCAGCTGCCTCACGTTGGGCAAGAGGTACGCGACGGCAGCCAACAAGCCCAATGCCCATCTCTGGGAGGGGATCTACGCTTCGCTGGACGTGGACATGCTCAAGGTTACCAAAGTCGCAGCCCACTGCACCGCCAGAGACGTGATGGATGGCAAGATCACGGAGGCGGACCTCCGCGGCAACGGTCATGCCGACCGCTGGGCCAAGGCAGGTGCGGAGCTGCACCGCTCCAGCCCCGTGGCCAGGCGCGAGTTCTTCGGCACGATGGAGGTGGTGAGGGAGCTCTCATGCTGGGTGGCGCAAGCCTCCCTCATCTGGCAGGGGATCGAGGTCAAGGACTGCGAGGGCCTACCCGAGGGCAGCGAGCGGACGGCTGTCTCCTTCGCCGTGCCCGTGGTGGAGCCCGCCAGCAGCCGCCCGTCCGACTCGGGTTCGGGCGACGGGTGGGCCTCGGCGGCGCGCGCTGGTGGAGTTTCCCTCGGTGCGACGGCCTTCGTCGTCGCTGGACACGTCCTGGCCTTCGCCAGGTGTGGGGAGGGCGCCGCCGAGCAGGACTGATCGCGTGCACCCACTGTGGGGCGTACGCGCGGCTGGGCGGGCGCTCTGGCGCGGCGCCCAAGCTCAAGGAGCAATGCCCAGGGTCTGCTGGGCTTCCCAAGGGCAGGCGCGACCAGAAGGCACGCTGGCAGCAGGGACGTCATCCTGCTGGCACGCCCCACAGCGGCAGCAAGCGGGTCGGCGCGGCAGCGCCCAGCCTGCGCAAGGAGGACGTGGTGCCGATGGACGCCAGGGTGCGCTTCCTGCAGTGGCTGGGTGTCCGCCCCGAGGATGCCCCTGGCGGGGAGGCCGCCGGTGCCAGCCGCGTGCCCCCCAGCGGCGCGGCGGCCGCTGGCGAGGCTGCGGCGGAGCCGCTGGCGCCTGGCCCCGCGGGGGCCTCGAGGGAGGCATGGCTTGGCGCCTACGGCCTGGACGAGGCGAGCCTCTTTGAGTGGTCAGCAGCTGCTGAGTCGGCGCGTGAGGACAGGCGCAAGAGGCGCCGCATTGCTGATGGTGACGAGGGGTCGTGATGCAGCATCACTTTCTTCTTCCTGTTGTGTCCGCCCCTCTCGCGGTCTGCAGGTCTGCAGACACCGTTATCGTCTTTCTGTGCTCGTGAGGCAGCTCCTTCATTTTGTTGTGTGTTTTCCGCCCTCAAGAAGAGGTCAGGCCCGTTCGGCTTTGCAATGCGTGTGCTGGCCTCACATCGAGGTTCGTGGGGCCCTTCGTCCTTTGTTGTGAGTGTGGGCCTCGCGTCTCAGTTGCAGCGAGGCTGACATTGGCCGTGCATCGCGGGCCTCCGCCTCCACTGCTCTCTTGATTTCTTTGGAATCTTGCGCTTCGCGCGTCTGGCGCTTAGCGCCCTCCCCTGCGGTGGCTCCTTCGGGGCCCCTAGGGTTGGCCCTTGAGGCCCTGGGGCCAACGGGCTCCGTGGGCCTCGGGCTCCTTTTAGCCTTCATAGGCCCCGCAGCTCACAGCTCACACAAGAGCACGGCAGGCCACACAGGAGCACGGCAGACCACACAGGAGCACGGCAGACCACAAAGGAGCACGGCAGACCACACAAGAGCACGGCAGACCCCACAAGAGCACGGCAGACCCCACAGGAGCACGGCAGACCCCACAGGAGCACGGCAGAGCAGACCCAAAAGGAGCACGGCAGACCACACAGGAGCAAGGCAAACCACAGGAGCACGGCAGACCACACAGGAGCACGGCAGACCCCACAGTAGCAAGGCAGACCCCAAAGGAGCACGGCAGACCACCGGAGCACGGCAGACCACACAGGAGTACGGCAGACCCCACATGAGCACGGCAAATCCCAAATGAGCACGGCAGACCACAAGAGCACGGCAGACCACACAGGAGCACGGCAGACTCCACAGGAGCACGGCAGACCACAAAGGAGCACGGCAGACCACACAGGAGCCCGGCAGACGCCACAGGAGCACGGCAGACGCCACAGGAGCACGGCGGAACCCACAGGAGCACGGCAGACCGCGCGCGGGTACAACATAAACGCGCCTTTTTGTTGTACCCCGAACGCCGCTGGCGTTTCCCCAACAGGAGCACGGCAGATCTCACAGGCGCGCGGCAGACCCCAAATGAGCACGGCCGACCACAGGAGCACGGCAGACCCCAAATGAGTACGGCAGACCCCAAAAGAGCACCGTAGACGCCTCAGGAGCACGGCTGACCACACAGGAGCACGGCAGACCACACAGGAGCGCGGCAAACCACAAAGGAGCAAGGCAGACCCCAAATGAGCACGGCAGTCCACACGTTCGCACGGAAGACCGCACAGGAGCACGGCAGACACCACATGAGCACGGCAGACCAAGAAGGAGCACGGCAGACCACACAGGAGCACGGCAGACCACACAGGAGCACGGCAGACCACACAGGACACGGCAGACCCCACGGGAGCACGGCAGACCACACAGGAGCACGGCAAACCACACAAGAGCACGGCAGACCATACAGGAGCACGCCAGACCACACAGGAGCACGGCAGACCACACGTTCGCACGGCAAACTCCACAGGAGCACGGCAGACCCCAAAGGAGCACGGCAGTGGTACGTGGCACTGCTGTGGTATGCCGTACTAAAAACGTGGAATATCTCATAAGCCCAGGGGACAAAAGGACGCTTCCCGTTCTTGTCCGGTCAGGTTCCGGAAAATTGCGGAAAAATTGTCACTCCGCTCAAAAAATCTGACCAAGACGCGCCCAAGACGGCCACCAGGGCTCCAAGACGGCCCAAGAGCGCTCCAAGACCGCCCTAGAGCGTTCCAAGATGCCCTAATATGGCTTCCAGACGGTCCAAGAGAGCTCCAAGACGGCCCAGGAAGCCCTCAAGAGGCCTCCAGAACGCCTCCAGAGGCTTCGAAGAGGCCTCACAAGAGCGCCAAAGAGGCACAAGTCTATGATTTTTGAATAGTTTTTGAAGGTTTTTGGGGTTCTCGCCTTTTCCGTTTCCCGACGCTCCAAGACGGCCCAAGAGGCCCCCAAGATCGCCCCAATACGGCCCAAGAGGCCCCCAAGATCGCCTCAAGACGGCCCAAGAGGCCCCCAAGACGGCCCCAAGAAGGCACCAGAAGGCCCCAAGGCGGCCCCAAGACGGCCCCAAGGGGCTTCGCGGCGGTCCAAGAGGCCGTCAATATGGTTCCTAGAGGGGGCCCAGACGAGGTACACGAACAGACTTGTCGGGTCCTCGGCCCCAAGTGCCCCCCCGGAGGGTCCAGGAGGCCCCCGGGAGCCCCCCAAGACGCTCCAAGAGGCCCCCAAGAGGCCCCAAAAAGGCCCCCAAGACGGCCCCCAAAAACGGCCCCCAAGAGGCTTCAGAATTGCTTCTAAGAGGCCTACGAGAGACCGACCACGAAATCCCAAGGCTCCATTACGAACGATGACGTGGGCAGCTTCGAACGCCAGAGCTCCCAGTACGAACGCTGGCGTCCAGAGCTTTGACGACAAACACTGCTATGAGCAAAAACGGCGCTTCCCGTTCTTGTGCGGTCAGGTTCCTCACGAGTGACTCCGAAACACTCAGGGACTGCGTTCTCGTTCGAAACCTTGTCGCAATTGAGCACAGCGATTGGAAGCCCAACCACAACGACAACGGCTTCCGCTGGACACTTCCTCACAGTTTACTCCGAGACGCCCTGGTCGTATGCATGATCGCACTCAGGAACGTCGCTCTCGCCCAAGACGCCCTCGCAATCCGTTCAACTGTGTGAAATGCCAGCCGAGACGGCAATGGCTCCCGCTCGAAAAGTCCCCACGGTTCACTCCGAGACGCCTCGGGAACGGCGCTCGATGCCGAACCTTCTTCGCACTTCACTCAAGGTGGTGAGCGGCCCGCGGGCACGTCTGTGCGGTGCACACATAGGGTGCATTGCCGAGTGCTTCTCCGAGGAGCTGGTCTGAAAAGAGCTCCCCCTAGAAGAGGGTCGGCTCATAGACTTACAGTCGGGCATCTTACTAAGAAACCTCCCGAAAAGCTGGGCCCGGCGGTTCTGAACCAACTTGCTGGAAAGCTGGCCCCGTTTCTTGAGCACGCTCGCCCTTGCAGCGTGGTGAACAACAGAAATTGGGCCAGGTTTGGTTTACGAAACTTCGAAGAAGCTGGCCCAGATCTCTTGACTGATCTGTGTCTTGATCATCTGTTCGGTTGCAGTGGGCGGATACACGGGAAAGGGCGAAGCACACGAAGGTCAAAACAGCCGTTTAGTCCACATGTTCGCAAGATGGTCGTTGTCGTCCTCGTCTCCGTCCTTGTCGTCGTCGTCATCGTCGTTCCCGCCGCCGCCGCCGCCGTCGTCCTCGTCGTCCTCGTCCTCGTCGTCCTCGTCGTCCTCGTCCTCGTCCTCGTCCTCGTCCTCGTCGTCCCCGCAGGGGGGCCCCGAGCGCGCGGACTGGCAGACGTGGCGGTTCTTCCTGCGCAGCGGCCAGCGCGGACACCTTGCCGCCGCCCTGGCGCTGCAGGCGCTGGCCCGGGCCTTCAGCGCGCTGGGCGACGTGCAGCTCGCCAACTGGGCGAGCAGCCGCGCCGTGCCGCGCGGGAGCCACGCCGACAGCGCGCACGTGCTGGGCTACGGCCTGTGGCTGCTGGGGGCCACCCTCTGCTTCCTCGGCAGCTGCGTCTTCCTGGCCAGGCCCCTGATGATGATGATGATGCTGATGCTGATGCTGATGATAATGATGACGACGATGATGACGATGACGATGATGCTGATGATGCTGATGATGGATGACGATGACGATGACGATGACGAGGTGATGATGATGACGAGGACGATGACGACGATGATGATGATGATGATGATGATGACGATGATGATGATGATGATGATGATGATGATGATGATGATGATGATGATGATGATGATGATGATGACGATGATGACGATATGACGATGATGACGGTGATGTTTCCTCGGCAGCTGCATCTTCCGGCCAGGCCCAGGGCTTCCCAGCGCCGCGGGTCCGTGCAGCAGGGGGGAGGAGGAGAAGGAGGAGGAGGAGGAGGAGGAGGAGGAGAGGAGGAGGAGGAGTAGGGGAGGAGGAGGAGGAGGAGGAGGAGGAGGAGGAGGAGGGGGAGGAGGAGGAGGAGGAGGGAGGAGGAGGAGGAGGAGGAGGAGGAGGAGGAGGGGATCGCGCCGCACCGCCGTCGCGTCGGCGACGCGGCGAGACCCGGCGCCCCGGGCTTCCCCAGCCCGGCGTCGCAGACGCGTCGCCGAAGCGTCGGGCGGTGCGGTGCGATCCTCCTCTCTCCTCCTCCCTCTCCTCCTCCTCCCCTCCTCCTCCTCTTCCTCCTCCTCCCTCCTCCTCCTCCTCCTCCTCCTCCCTCCCTCCTCCCCTCCTCCTCCTCCTCCTCCTCCTCCTCCTCCTCCTCCTCGTCCTCCTCCGACCACTCCAGCCGCACTGGATTCTGGGCCTCCTGGATGGGGTCGGAGTAGGTAAGGTCGGAGGGTCGCGCCGCACCGCCGATGCATCGACGATGCTGAGCCTGGTTTTCTCCACGCCGACGTCGCCGATGCGCCGCTGACGTCGGCGATGCATCGCCGATACATCGCCGGTACACTGGCGATGCGGCGCGATCCTCCGACCCCATCTGCTCCGACCCCATCTGGAGGCCTCCATGGATCGACAGAAGGAAGCGGGGCCGTCTGCGCCGACAGTGGTGCGTCACCTGCCCGCGCACGGTCACGAGGCAAGCGCCCTCGCTTCGGCGTGGCCTGCCACGCCAGCGGCCCGCGCAAGCCACCGCGCAGGTTCGCCATGCCATCTCGCGCAGGTCCCGTTTCTTTTCGCCGCCCACTCTCAGAGATCCGATGTCGTGACTTTTTCAAGACGGGGTCCCCGGAAGTCTCGACCCATTCCCCAGGACCAGTTTTTCATCCTGAGTCGTTTTCTGACGGTCCCGGGGCCCGGCGAGGGCCTCTGGAGGCCGAAATCGGCGCAGAACCCCCCCGTCTTGATTTTTGTTCCAAGGCGCTGGACCTCTGGGCTTGGGAGGCCTCCACAGGTTCAGCTCCACCGTGGCGGGGGGCGTCTTCCGCGAGGTGTAGGGAGGCACCAACTATACACCAACACCGATCCTGGCCAGGATCGACCTGGGCCCAGGATCGGTGCATATGCCCTCCTGCCATGGGCAGAATGCATGTACACCGATCCTGGGCCTAGGATCGGCCTGGGCTGGATCGGTGTAACCCCAGGAAGCATTTAAGACCCCCCCCCTCCGGCAAATCGATAACCCTTCCGCACCATCATCCATATCCGCATCATCATCATCATCATCATCATCATCATCATCATCATCATCACATCATCATCATCATCATCATCATCATCATCATCATCATCATCATCATCATCATCATCATCATCATCATCATCATATCATCAGCATCATCATCATCATCATCATCATCATCATCATCATCATCATCATCATCATCGTCATCATCATCTTCATCATCATCATCATCATCATCATCATCATCATCATCATCATCATCATCATCATCATCATCATCATCATCATCATCATCGTGTCCGGGTGCTACAGCTATCGTTCGGTTATTTCGGCCCTTCGGAATATCGAATAAAAAATGCGGTGCTACGATATCGCCGGGGGGGTTCTTAAATGCTTCCTGGGGTTAGGTTGTATAGTTGGTGCCCTCCGAAGGTTGGCGGGGCCTCTCCCGGGGCGCCAGCCGGGCCCCTGGTCCGGGGCCGCGGGCAGCCAGGAGGGCGGCTACGCCGGCCCTGTTCGTGGACCTGGCGCAGCCGGAAAGGGAGATGGGTGGTGGTTGAAGCCTGCAACAACGTCTTTGGTTGCCAGACCTCGTCCTCCTCTCCTCACCTCATCCTCCTTCCCTCCTTCAATCATCCTACCTCCCACTACCTCTCCTCCTCCTCCTCCTCCTCCTCCCTCCTCCTCCTCCTCCTCATTGATCTCATCAGCTCCCATCATCATCATCATCATCATCATCATCATCATCATCATCATCATCATCATCATCATCATCATCATCATCATCATCAACCCAGACCCGTCGTGTCGTTAAGAAAGATAATGGCAGGAGGCCTCTGGCTATTGCCGGCTTCTCGGAGCCCTTACTGGCCCTCGGGGCTGTCAGGAACGACCCGGGATGAAGAGCGGGTTCCGAAGAATGGGTCCAGACCGCTGGAGGTCCACGACGTGCACAAGTCATGGCGTTGGGGGTCGAGGAACAAGGAAAGGGGCCCTGGAGGGAGGGGTCGTGGAGCTGTTTCTTCGCCTGCGCCCCCCCCGGGGGCCCTTCCCAGGCCCCAGGGCCAGCCAAAAACGACGGCTCGGGATGAAGCCGGTGGTGCGGGGGAGAGCCCCGCGGACTGGGGCACGTGTCCAGCAGGGCCCGCACCTCGCGCGCCAAGGTACGTGTTCGTCTGCGTCACCGCGCTGGCGTACGTCCACTTCTCCATGCCCTGGAGGTTCGGCTACTTGTGAGAGGGACCCTTCGCTGGAGTGACCTCTAGGCGGGCTCATCGGGGTCCCCTCGATCGCTGAGCGCGACGTGACGGTAGCTGCTTGCGCGCTTGGATCTAGCCACCTCGCGCCCCCTCAGTCCGCGCACTAAAGGTCGCTCTTGCCTAGGGTCACGCTCGCGTGCAGCCGAGAGGTTCACGGTCATAGCCCTGCCGTGCTATGCCGTCCTGGCGCGGATGGGCGTGCTCTACTACAAGACGTCGGCGCGGCTGCTCCACCTGGAGCCCGGGCAGTGCGAAGGGGGGGGGGGGGGGGGCCACTGCCGAAGGGGTCGCCGCCACCTCCAGGGAAGTGGCCCGCCTGGAACGCCCCAGTACTCCTGGAAACGCTTCAAAACGACCAACTCCTCCCCGATTATCCCTCTTCCTATATTTGTACAAGCCCGGGCGGGGGGAAAACCCGGCTTGTAAAACATAGAAAGATCGGGGGCGGAAAAGAGGGGGGTGATGACTAGGGGGGGTGGATATCATGGCGGGGGCCATGAGATTTCCCCAGATCTCATGGCGCCTCTTCTTATTCCATTACGTCCCTGGCCCCCCCGCTGGGCCGCGCACATGCCGCCGGTCATGATTTGCACCCCCCCCCTTGGACACCCCCCTCTTGGCCGCTCCCGAAAAGAGGTGTGTGCGTGTGTAGTTATATACATACATGTGTGCATATATGTATATGTCTCTCTCGCTCTCTCTCTCTCGCTCTCTCTCTCTCTCTCTCTTTTTTTTTTTTCTCTCTCTCTCTCTCTCTCTCTCTCTCTCTCTCTCTCTTCTTCTTCTTCCTATATGTTTACAAGCCCGGGCGGGGGGAAAACCCCTCCCCCCCCTGAAACCGGACTCCCCGGATCTGGGGCTTTGGGACCCTCCGGACGGGCCTCGAAGCGGCCCCCCGGGCCTCGCAGGGCATTTTGCCAAGCTTTCCCAACACACCTAGGGCGATCAGGGGGGTCATCGGAGACGTCTCAGAGACCCCAAGACAGCACAAGAGCGCTCCAAGAGTTACCGACGTGACCTCAAGATGGCCCAAGAGGCCTCCAGGACGGCCCCAAAGAGGCCTCCAAGAGCACTCCTAAGAAGGCCCCAAGAGGCAAATATCATGGAGTTTCTGATGGTTTTTAGTGAATTTTGGGGTTCTCCTCTTTTCGGCTTCCCGACACTCCAAGACGGCGGTCTTCTGGGCGTCCGAAGCCGCCTGGGAGGCTCCCAAATCGCCCCACCACCATCCGAAAGGGCTTCCAGGCAGTCCAAGAGAGCCTCAAAACGGCACAACATGGGTCCAAGATGGCCCTCAGAAAGCCCCATGGCGGCCCAAGATGGCCCCAAAACACCCTCCGAAGCATTCCAAATCGTGACCGGGTCGTTCAGGGAGACCGCGGTTGGAGGCAGGGTGGCTCGAGGAAGCCCCCAGAATACGCCCAGGAGGCCTCCAGAAGGCCTTAAGAAAGCTTGAAACAATTTTTGTGAGGCCCCCAGAGGCTCTCCAAGGAGGAGCCTCCGCAAAAAAGAGCTGAGGAGGATGGGGAGAATGCGCAGGGTATGGCGAAAATGATGAAAATGAAGCCCGACACCACAGGGGGGGGCGCACGGGGTGATCCCTGAGCGCGGCCGCTATCCATGACGGTCGTCTTTGCCCTAGCAGGCGTGGCAGATTCTCAACACCACAGGGGGGGCGCACAGGGTGGTCCCTGAGCGCGGCCGCTATCCGTGACGGTCGCCCTTGCCCTAGCAGGCGTGGCGGATTCTCGACACCACCAGGGGTGCGCACGGGGTGGTCCTTGAGCGTGGCCGCTATCCGTAACGGTCGTCCAGGGCACGGCAGGCGTGGCGGATTCTCGACACCACCAGGGGTGCGCACCGGGTGGTCCCTGAGCGTGGCCGCTATCCGTAACGGTCGTCCAAGGCACGGCAGGCGTGGCAGTTTTCTCGACACCACAGGGGGTGCGCACGGGGTGGTCCATGAGCGCGGCCGCTATCCGTGACGGTCGTCCACTCTCCTCCCCCGTCTCCTCTTGACTGGCGTCACCAGCGGTATCGGCGGGGCAACGGCCACCAACATCATTCTCACATGCTTTACTTCAGCTATCATTACTCCAGCCGTAATATAAGTATGTGGGGTTCCTCGGTAGCGTAATTGTTGGTTTCCGCTCTTTCGGCTTGCCGACGCTCCAACCCAATCCCAGAAGCACAACCGCCCGTTTCAAGACGGTGTCAGAGGGTCCCCCAGGGGCGCCCAGAGCACCCAAGAGGCCCCCAAACCGCCCCAAGACACCTCCAGGACAGCCCAACAGGGTACCGAGTCGCTTCCGAGTCGCCGGGAAATCACTCCCACACGCCCGCGGTCGCCTCCTGACGTGGCGGCCCACGCACGCCCCCGAGAGGTTCCACGGAAACTTCCAGAATCCCCAAGACGGCCCCCCAGACGCTCCAAGAGGTGCCCCAGACGGTCCTTCAGGAGGGCCCCTGGAGGCCCGCTGTTTCCGCTAGTCTTTTCTGATGCTCTTGTCTTTGTTCCCACCTCTTCGGCTTGCCGACGCTCCAGCCCAGCCCCATCAGAAGCACCGCCCAGAGACTCCTCCAGGACGGCCCAGCAGGGCACCGAGTCGCGCCCGAGCCGCCGGGAAAGTCACTCCCGCACGCCCGCGGTCGCCGCCTGACTGCCTACCGCGCTCCCGGGGCGTTCCGCGAATCCTTCCAGACGGCCCCCCCAGGCGCCTCCTCCTCCTCCTCCTCCTCCTCCTCCTCCTCCTCGTCATCCTCCTCCTCCTCCTCCCGAGGCGCTCCCGAGGCCTCCTGACCGCCCCCCAGTCGCTCCAGAAGGATTCCCGGGCGGCCTTCAGGAGGGCCCCAGAGCGCAACATTCATGGGTTCCCATGGACCTTCAGCGTTTTGAGGAGCTCCCGCCTTTTCAATTCAGAAAGCTGACAACAACCCACGAATCATCAGCGACACCTCAAGACCAATCCGAGCCTCTAGAGGGCCCACGTCGTCGTCGTCGTCGTCGTCGTCGTCGTCGACGTGGCGTCGCTGTCGTCGTCGTCGTCGTCGTCGTCGTCGTCGTCGTCGTCGTCGTCGTCGTCGTGGGCCACGGAGGAGCTTCGACGTTCGACCCTCGTCCCCTGCCCTCGAGGCGTGCGACGGGTTTTGGTCGAGGGTGGTGGAGGAGGAGATGGGAGGGAGGAGGAGGATCACGAGCAGGCGGAGGATCAAAAAAGGGAGCAGGGAGAAGGGACAGGGAAAGCCACGGAGGGAGCGGAAAAAGGACTGGAAGGAGGAGGTGGAGGAGGAGGAGGAGGAGGAGGAGGAGGAGCAGGAGGAGGAGGAGCAGGAGGAGGAGGAGGAGGAGCAGGAGGAGGAGGAGCAGGAGGAGGAGCAGGAGGCGGAGGAGGAGCACAGCAACGCTAAGGACCGAAAGGGACGAGGGCAGGGAAAGTCCGAGGCGGACTGAGGCTCCGCAAGACCCGCGTGCGGGAACATTCGCAGTGTCGCCCTCACGACACGAGCGAAAACGAAGGCCATGGCCGAGCTGTGACTAGAACCTCAGCGCGCGTAGCGTGCGCGTGGCTCTGTCTGTCTCTCTCTCTCTCGCTCTCGCTTTCTCTACCTCTCTCTCTCTCTCGTTGTGTTTGTTGTTGTTCTCTTCCTCCCTCTCTCTCTCACGATATACATTTGCATACGCACATACATACATACATATATACATACATACACACATACATGCATGCATGCATGCATCTATGCATACATGCACACATGCATACATGCATGCATGCATGCATGCATGCATACATACATACATACATACATACATACATACATACATACAAACAAACTAACTAACAACCAGACAAACTGACAGACGGACAGACAGACAGACAGACAGACAGACAGACAGACAGACAGACAGACAGACAGACAGACAGACATACATACAGACAGGCATACACACCTTTCACGGGGGACCGGGCCCGGAGGCCCTGGGGTGGCGACCCCGACCGCCAATGGGGGAAACCAGGAGGCCTGCCTGTCTGTGGGGCGCCCACTATTGCTTCTGAGAGCCACTACACCCTAGGCGATGCTTAAGAAAACTGAAGTTTTCGTCCAGAGTCTCGATTATTCTTAACTTTTCAATGTAAATCCCAAGATGTTGATAGAAGTTCTGGGTTTTATTCCATTTCTGAGACTATGAATTGCTTAACCCATGATTTCTTAAGCATTTCGCAGGGTGTAGACTGCCGTTGCGGCGGCCGTATCGGCCCTGAGTCGTCCCCACGACGCTTTCCACGGGTCTCCGTCGGCCCAAGATGCTTCCCAAGCGGACCAAGAGGCGCCCACGACGCGTCAAGACCGCTGCAAGAGAACCCCCAAGATGGCTCCGAGAAGCAACAATCGTCCCATTCCTCTCGAAAACTTATGTATGGTTAGCCTATTGCCTTGTTCGATTCCAACACGGCCCAAGACGGTCCAAGACATCTACCAAACCGCCCTGGGGTTGCCCAAGAGGCCCCAAAGAGGGTCCGTGGACGGCCCAAGAGGGCCGCGTGACGGACCAAGAAGCCCCGAATACGCCCCAAGACGGCCCCAAGATGGGCCCAATAAGGGGGAACCCGCGCTGCAATTTCGAGCCCTCCACCCAAAGATGACCCCCGAGGCCGCCAACAGGCCCCAAAAGGCACCCAAAAGGCCCCCCAAAGCCCCAGGGAGGCCCAAGAGAGGGTCCAAAGAGGCCCCCAAGAGACTCCAGGAGGCCCCCGGGAAGCCCCGAGGAGACCCCAAAGAGATCCCACACTGGGCTCCGCCAGACTTCAACGATACACCAAGATACGTCTACGAGGCCTCTGGCCCACGTCCCTGCGGTTCGCAACCCCGCGGGGAGCCGCGAGGTCTTGATAAGGGAGAGGACGACTAAACAGGAAAGCGAGGGTGGCGGGGAGTCGTCGAAGTGGAGGCGGGGAGGAGGAAGGAGGGAGATGGGATGAAGGAAGGAGGAGGAGGTGGGGCCTACACTGCTCTATTCAAAGCGAGAACCTCATTAAGGGAAGGTTGGGAATCACTCCCCAAGGGCACCCAGCCCCCAAGATGTCCCAAGTAGCGCCCGAAGAGGGCCGCAAGAGGGTCCCAAGCCGGCTCAGGACAGCCGCAAGATAGCCGCCATTGAAGCCCAACAAGGGCTAGGATGCCCCCAAGACGGCCCAAGAGCGCCCAGAGATGTCCCAAGAAGGCTCGAACACGGCAAAGGAAAGGCCAAGAGGGCCTGAGGTGGCCCCAAGAGGAGGCAAGACTGTCCCAAGAGGACCCTACAATGGCCAGCGCCCGCTGGCCCGATTGCTTTCCGACCGGCTAGAACCTAAGCGTCCGGGGGCCTGGGGCCAGGGCCAGGACATTCTCCCGGATTCCCCCCATTCTTTTGGCCTGCGACATTTGGACCCCTGCCAGGGTCTCCTGGGCCCCCCGCCACCGTTCAAAACAGCGCCGGAGGCCACCAGCAGAACGACCAGAGCGACCTGACAGGACCGAAGGCGCCCGAAATTCTCAAGACGGCTCAAGAGGTTCCGAAGACGTCCCAAGAAGGCTCCAAGATTTGCCCCGAGAGGGCCCCAGGAGGCTAAACTTGTCCCATTCCTTACGGCAAACGTGAATTTTGGCATATTCGCACTCTGGTTTTGAGCAGCGTCCAAAACGGCCCAAGAGGCCCCAAAGATCACCCCGAGACGGCCCAAGACGCTCCCAAGAGGGCCCCAGGACGACCCAAGAGGCCCGAAGACAAGAGGCGCCCAAGACGGCCCTAGAGGTGGAGCTCAAACTGAGATTTCGAGCCCTCCGCTCCCAGTGGGCCCCTAGGTTTGTCAGCAGACCCCCAAGAGGCCCCCAAGGGCTCAACAAGACGCTCCAAGAGGCCCCCCCCAACGGTCCCCAAGAGGCCCCAAGAGGCTTCCCGAGAAACACGCCAACAGATCCCGAATTACAGGTATGCGAGAATCTTCTTGTCCAACGCTCAGGCACAGTAGCAATATGGGCCGAAGGCTATAGATAAGCCAGCAATTGGCTTGTCGACTGATCCATCCCTATGCAGTCATGTGTAGCGCAGGGCGCGGTCTCTCTTCCTGCACTGCGCGCCTCGGGGCACTGCGGAAAGGGGGCTGCTGCGGAGCACGCGTGCGCGGGTGCCGCTGAACTCCTTGTGGGGCACGGTCCGCGTGAAGCGTGTGCCGAGTAATTCAGATGCCCCGCACGAACACGCCCACTGAAGCCGCAGGTGGACCTCCTCCTGGCACGACCCATACGAGGCATGTTCCGAAATCGGCGGGGGGACGCCACGCGAAGCTGCCCACTGGTGCCATAGGTGTAGCTCCTTCTGGGGCATGATTCGCATGACGGGTGTGCCGGCAAGGGGGGGGGGCGCTGTGCGAACCTTGCCTCTAGGTGGTGTTCCTTCTGTGCACGGTCCGCGTGGTGGGGTGTGCCGCAATGGGCGGGGGGGGCGCAATGCGAACTTTGCCTCTGGGGTCATAGGCGGGGATCCCTGTGGGCCACGACCCAGTGCGAGAGGTGTGCCGAAGCAGGCGGAGGGGCGGCATGCGAGCCTTGCCTCCGGGACCGCCCGTCCGTGAAGCTCCCTGCAGGCCACGATGTGTGTGTGAGAGGTGTGCCGAAGGAAGCCAGGCGACGCTATAAAAGCGTCCCTCCGGTGCCGCACATGCAGCTACCTGCTGGGCGCGATCCGCGTGCCACGATGTGCGAGCCTCGTTTCTGGGGACGTAGGTGGAGGCCCCTGTGGGGCGCGATGCCTTCGAGAGGGCCCCGCGGGCTCCCCCCCCGCCACCAGATGGGATAGGGACGACGACGATGATGACGACGACGGCGACGCGGTCCTCCTCTCTCTCTCTTCTCCTGGCGACGCGACGCACGAACGACGACGGGGACTGCGACCACGGAGATCGACGAGGCGGCGGCGACGATTCGACGGCGACGGCGACGGGCACGACCGTGGCCGTAGAAGCAGACACTTCAGCGTCGCCGTCGTCGCAGCGGTCGTCGTCGCCGTCGCCTCATCGTCGTCCGTCGTCGCCGCCAGCTCCGTCGTCGTCGTTGTAGAAGTCGTTAGAAGTCGTCGCCGTCGCCGTCGTCGTCGTCGTCGTCGTCGTACCAGTTGTACGCGTCGCCGTCGTCGTCGGTACACGCTTCGTCGCACGCGCGTCGTCGGCGCGTAGAAGTCGCAGTCGCTGTCGCCGTCGTTTCCAGGACCGCCGCCGTCGTCGTCGCCGCGTAGTAAGTCGTCCGTCGTCGTCGCCGTAGAAGTCGCCGTCGTCGTCGCCGTCGCCGTCGGCGCCGTCGTCGTCGCCGTCGCCGCCGTCGTCGTCGCCGTCGCCGTCGCTGTCGTCGTCGTCGCGCTGTCCTGCCGGGGGGCGCTGGAGGTCTGGTCGGGGCGCCGGCCCGAGGAGCGGCGGCTCGCCTCGGCGCTGCTCGCGGGCGCGGCGGAGGCCGAGGCCGCGGGCGGTTGCCGCGCGCTCCCTGCCTCCCTTTTGCCCCCTCCCTCGCTCCCTCCAGCCCTCCCTTCTCCCTCCCTCGCTCCCTCCCTCCCTCCCTGCCCCCCTCCATCCCCCCCCCCCTCCTCCTTCCTCCCTCCGTCCCTCCCTCCCTCCATCCTCCCTCCTCCCATCCTCCTTCCCTCCCCTCCCTCCCCCTCCCTCCACCTCCTCCCCTTCCTCCTCCCTCCCCTTCCTCCTTCCTCCTCCCTCCCCTCCCTCCCCTCCCTCCCTCCCCTCCCCTCCCTCCCTCCCCCTCCCTGCCTCCCTCCACGGGGCCGAGGCCGCGGCGGTCTCCGCGCGCTCCCTCGGGGCCGCCGCCCTGCTGGACGCCGACTTCGCCGCGCGCGCCGCGGAGCAGCTGAAGGCCCAGTTCCTGGCGAGGACCCCCGCGAGGGGCAAGCGGTGCCCACCATGGGCCCAGAGGTCAAAACGAGGAGGAGGAGGAGGAGGAGGAGGAGGAGGAGGAGGAGGCGGAGCAGGAGGAGGAGGAGGAGGCGGAGGAGGAGGCGGAGGAGGCGGAGGAGGAGGATGAGGAGGAGGAGGAGGCGGAGGAGGCGGAGGCGGAGGAGGAGGAGGCGGAGGCGGAAGAGGAGGAGGCGGAGGAGGCAGACAGACAGGCAGGCAGGCAGGCAGGCAGGCAGGCAGGCGGGCAGGCAGGCAGGCAGCCTCTCTGGGTCCCGCGTGGCCGGTCCGCCGACCGGCCACGCCTCACGGGCGCGCCCCAGCCGTGCCCGGGGAGCGACGGGCAGACAGACAGGCACAGACAGACAGATTGACAGACAGACAGACAGACAGACAGACAGACAGACAGACAGACAGACGGACAGGCAGACAGACAGACAGACAGACATACAGACAGACAGACAGACAGACGCAGAAAGAGAGAGAGAGAGAGAGACACACTGGCAGGCGGGCGTACTGCGTACCAGCTAAAGGCCCACTGCCCGGCGAGGACCCCCAGGGCCCATGTCGATCCGATCGATTCGATTCGATGCCAGTTTCGGCCAACTCGATCCCATTCGCTTCGAAGTCTTGGAGGTCCGGTGTGGCCCCATGCTGGCCCGGCGCTCTTGCGCATCCCGTCGCGACCGATCCGCTTCCATTTCGATCCCGTGCCGACGCAGCCCGATCCGACGCACGTTTCGGTCCGATCCGACTCGCCGACTCGATGCTGGCCGATCCTGACCCTGGTGGGAAGGCCAGGGCCGAGATCTGGGCGTTGCCCTTCTTGTTGCGCGCGGGCGTCTCCGCCTGTGCTCGGACGCTCCGGGACCGTCACGGGGGCAGTCGCAGCTCGAAGCGTGGACGGGGAGGAGGAGGAGGGGGAGGAGGAGGAGGAGGAGGAGGAGGAGGAGGAGG
>CAUYUJ010006038.1:0-56629 GCA_963575745.1 Prorocentrum cordatum | reverse complement strand
CTCCCCCTCTGCATCCTCTCCCTGCCCCTGCTTTTGCTGCCGCCCCTGCTGCCCGGAGGAGCGGGAGAAGCAGGAGGAGCAGGAGGAGGAGGAGGAGGAGGAGGAGGAGGAGGAGGAGGAGGAGCTGGAGCTGGAGGAGGAGGAGGAGGAGGAGGAGGAGGAGGAGGAGGAACTGGAGCTGGAGGAGGAGGAGGAGGAGGGACCAGGGGGATAAGGAGGACCTTCTCCCCTTCCCCTCCTCCCCCCCTGCCCCTGCTGCTCCGTGCGCGTCGCCCCCCCTGCTGCTGCCCCATCCCCCTCCTCCGTGGTCGTGGTCTCTCCGCCTCTGGCCCTCCTCCTCCGTTCTCGCGTCCCCCCTGCTCCTGCTCGTTTCTGCACGAACGAGATTGGCACGGAAAGAATGGGTACAATGCCCAACAGCAGTCCCTGTTCATTTTGAAGAGGACTCGCTGTCCGCGCCGCCGCGGCCTGTGTCCATTTGAGACAGAAGGCAGCCTGCCCAACAGCGGCCGCTGTTGGTTTGGGACAGCATTTGTTGTTGGGCATTGTACCCATGTTTTCCGTGCCCATTTCGGGCGTCCAAATCGTTCGGTAC
The DNA here is from genome assembly GCA_963575745.1 of Prorocentrum cordatum. NCBI lineage: Eukaryota > Dinophyceae > Prorocentrales > Prorocentraceae > Prorocentrum > Prorocentrum cordatum. The sequence continues at coordinate 56,034 of CAUYUJ010006038.1, read as the reverse complement.
AGTGGAGCACCATGCCAAGAAACACCCTGCTTGCCTCGAGGGCTTCTTGGGCTTCGATGTTTCGTGTCGATGGAAGGCACGACATTCCCGCACCACTGCGGACCAGCCTCCACTGCAGCAAAATTCATGGGGGCCTGGTCGACCCTCATAATTCCGCATTCAGCGTTGATTCGCGTCGATTGGCGTCTGGGATTCGTTAAGATAGCGCCGATGTTGCGTCGGTTCGCGTCGATTTGCAGCGATTTTGCATCGTTGAGCGTCGATTCGCCAGAGCCGACAAGATGGTATGGGAGGCTCCCATGAGTTGCCGCCGAACCCTCGCCCTGCTCTCGTCCCCCTCCTGCCCCCCCGTGGTCACTGTCCTCGCTGCTCATTCCGTCCTCCTGTTCTTCATCCTTTCCTCCTCCTTCTCCTTCTCCTTCTCCTTCTCCTCCTCCGTTCTCCTTCTCCCCATATTCGGAGGCCTCCACAGGCTCGACCATTCTCCTTCTCCTCCTCCGTTCTCCTTCTCCCCCTCCATTCTCATTGACACACACACACACACAACGCACAGCACACAACATAGCACACAACACACAACACACGACACACGAGCACACTCCGGCTGCGCGCCCCTGCTGCCGCCCGCCGCGCCGGCGCTTCGCCCCCCCGCCCCCCGCCCCCCGACCCCGACGTCCTGATAGTTTCCCATCACGTCGACCGCCCGAGATGCAGCGTCGACGACTCAGCATCGACGCTTCCCATGACGTCGACGATTTGGCGTCGATGAGCGTCGATTCGACGCCGATGAGCGTCGAATCGCCAGAGCCGGCAAGATGGTATGGGAGGCCCCCATGTAAAAAGAGGAGGAGGAGGAGGAGGATCGAAGAGGAGGATCGAGGAGGAGGATCGAGGAGGAGGATCGAGGAGGAGGATCGAGGAGGAGGATTCGTTCGCTCAGTTGTTGTATAGCGCGTGTGGCTTCTCTTTGGAGCATCTGCGGCTCTCCGTCCCGAGGCGCCTCTGGGTCGGGCGGCCCCGAGGCCGGGCGAGGGCCCGCGGAGGCCCAGGATGGATCGAGCGGCCGCCGTCGTGTCCGCCTCCGCCCGCCAGGGTCGGGAGCCACGAGGCGGGGGTCGACGCAGACTGGGGTCAGCCAGAGCGCCGGATCCTGCAGGATCCTGCGAGGACCCCCTCTGGCCGACCCGGGTCCGCGAGCCGCTCGTGGCCGCGGGGCGGCCGCGCCTGCTGGCTGACCCGGGTTTGCGAGGACCTGCGTTGCATGTTTTTTTGCTCCTGCACTGCAGTTGTTAGTTTCCTGCTGACCCGGGTCTGGATTGACCCGGGTTCAGAAGGTCGCCGACAGGGGCCGGGACAGGCCCTGAGATCCGACGCTGCACCAACAAAACTCAGGCAGTGGCGGAAGCGTCCTGGCTCGCCTGCTAGGTCCACCAGAGGATGTTCTGAGAACCTTTTGTGGCTTGCGCGAAGTGTTCTCAGAACATTCCTGGCTTAGGCTGTCCTGTTATAACACATCGGGTGAATGTTCTAAGAGGATTGTTTTTGCTCCTAGAACATGTTCGGGTTCTAAGAACATTTCCTGCTAGGCCTATAGGAATGCCGGGACGGTCGGTCCCAGCTAAAACAATGCAGCATCGCGCAACAAATCACGCCAGAGGAGGAGGAAGAGGAGGAGGAGGAGGAGGAGGAGGAGGAGGAGGAGGGGGAGGGGGAGGTGGTGGAGGAGGAGGAGGAGGAGGAGGAGGAGGAGGAGGGTAGGAGGAGGAGTAGCCGAAGGAGGGTTAGGAGGAGGAGGAGGAGGAGGAGGAGGAGGAGGAGGAGGAGGAGGTGGAGGAGGAGGAGGGGACGGGGAGGAGGAGGAGGAGGAGGAGGTGGAGGAGAGGCAGGAGGAGGAGGAGGAGGAGGAGGAGGGGGAGGAGGAGGTGGAGGAGGAGGGGGAGTAGTCGGAGGTGGGGGGAAGTTAGTGAGAAGGAAGAGGAACGATGAGGAGGAGGAGGGGGAGTAGTCGGAGGAGGGGGAGAAGGAGAACGATGAGGAGGAGGAGGAGGAGGAGGAGGAGGAGGAGGAGGAGGAGGAGGAGGTGGAGGTGGAGGAGGAGGAGGAGTAGTCGAAGGAGGGGGAGGAGGAGGAGGAGGAGGAGGAGGAGGAGGAGGAGGAGGAGGAGGAGGAGGAACTGCGCCCTGCCGCGCGGGGCCTGCGAGGTCCGTTGGGCCCGGCCGAGGCTGCCTGCCGCCTCTGCGGCAGGGCTCCTCGGCGCGCCCTCGGCGGGGCGCGGACGCGGCCGCGCCGCGCTGTGGGGCGCGGCGGCCGCGCCTCGGCGGAGCGGCGCCTCAATTGGCGCGCCCGCTGCGGCCGCGGCCAGCCGTGGCCTCCCGGCGGGAGGGCTTCCCGCCGCGCGCCGCGGCCCATGGCGTTGAGTAGTTAAATATAGTCGGGGGGCGATGTTTTGACTATTTTTGATCATTTTGGGGTATGTTTTGGGGGTATTTTTTTCGTCCAAAATCTGCCTGTAGGGGGACATGCCCGACCTAAGCCTCGGCTTTCCCTGAGGTCCTGGCGCTGCAGTTTTTGTCACGGCGGGGGGGGGGTCGCTCGGCTCCGAGCCCCCGCGTTCCGCAGGGGTGCAGCCCGAGGAAGCCGTGGAGGCTTTGGTGGAGCCCGCGCCCTGCAGCGGCTGCCTGCGCGGGGCACTCGTGCCGTCCTCGAGAGGGCGTCGCGGCCGCACTTCTTTTGCAGGCCTGCGCCCGTCGGGTCCAGCCCCGGGTCTGGCCCCCCGGAGTTGCTTTCCCCAGATGGAGTTTTGCTCCTACTCCTCCTCCTACTCCTCCTCCTCCTCCTCGATCCTCCTCGATCCTCCTCGATCCTCCTCCTCCGTCTCCACCTCCTCCTCCTCCTCCTCCCAAGGGTCCTTTTGTCCATCCCCGGAAATCAAGTTCCCCCCGCCCTCCCTCCCTCCCTCCGTGTCTCCCTCCTCCGCGCCAGTGGGGCCCCTGCAGGCCCGTCGGCTGTCCCCGGGGAGCTCGTCGGCGCAGGGGCGAGGAGGAGGAGAGGCGCAGGAGGAGGGCGGAGGAGTGAGAAGCCAGCAGCGCAGGAGGAGGGCCAGGTGGAGGGCCAGGAGGAGGGAGGGAGGGAGGGAGGGAGGGAGGGAGGGAGGGTATGAAGAAGCTGTAGGGCTGTAGGGTGAAGAGCAGAGGGAGGAGGGAGAGGAGGGGGAATGGGGAGGGGAGGTGAGAGGAGGACGAGGGGAAGAAGGAACTTCGAGAGACACGCACATGGTTGTTACCACTGGAGAAAGAAAAGGAGGAGGAGGACGATGACGCGGAGCAGGAGGATTGAGAGGTGGACGGCGGCAACGACCACAACCGTGCCCACGGCGACGACCTCGACCACCCAGACCAGAGCGACGACGACGACGACGACGTTGACGACACCAGCGGCGGCGAAGCCGACGACGCCGACGACGACGACGCCGCCGACGACGACGACGACGGTGGCGGCGGCGGCGACGACGACGACGAGAGCGACGCCGACGACGACGACGGCGATGACGACAACGTCGACACCGTAACAGCGACGCCGCCACCGCTGGCGACGGCGGCACCAGCGACGACGACGACGCCAGCGGCAGCGGCGACGACCACGACCACGACCACGACCACGCCCACGCCCATGACCACTCTCAGGAGTGGACAAAAAACACAGACAATGAATCGTCGACCCCCAGGAAGTCACGGGAAAACATGTGGGAAGTGGGGGGGGGAACGGACGAACACCCAGAAGATATTGGAAGACCTGGGGCATCCTGGGACTCGTGTCTCTTGACCTGTGTGCCCGCACCAGGGCCCCTCGCAACTTCCCACGACCTCGACGACCGCGGCGACGGCGACGCCGAGGCCGCTGGCGGCGGCGGCGGCGGCGCCCGAGGGCGGGGCGGCGGCCCTGCAGCGCTGGCTGCCCGGCGTGCGGCTGGAACCGCAGGAGGCCGAGCGGGAGGCGCGCGGGGCGCGCGCCGCCCTTCCCCGGCTGGGTCTCGGTATCGTTCCCAGACGTGCTCGCGTCGTAAAAGAGAATCAGGACGGGTGGTTTTTCACTAGTTTCGACCCTCGGGGGCCCTCGCCGGTCCCCTGAGACCGTCCAAAAACGACTCAGGATGAAAGACCGGTCCCGGGGACGGGGTCGGGACTTCCAGGGGACGCCGTCGTGGGAAACTCAGGACGTTGCATGTCTGGGCGTATAACCGATCCCCATCCCCATCTCCATCCCCTTCGAGGCCCCCGCCAAAGTACCACCCCAGTGGGGGGTGCACCCCTCGTCGGAGCCCGAAGAGCACGACCCAGACCCCCCCTACCCGGGGGGGTGGGGGATCGGCCAGCGAGGGGCCCAGGCCGCGCCGCGGGGGAGGGGGATCGGTGCAGCGATGCTCAGGGCCGGGGCCGCTCGGCCGGGGGGAGCCGTGCTCCCGATAGCACCCGGAGTGGAGCAGGGGCCGACCGTCCCGGCATTCCCACACGCCGACCACGAGATTGTCGGGGGTCCCCAGACGGGGTGGTGACCACGCCGTGCGGTGACTCGGTGGGGATTCGGGGTCACCGCACGGCTTTGGGACTCGGGCCGTTCTCCGAGGACGTCTCGGGCGACAGGGGCCTCCGGGTTCCCAAGACCGTGCGGTGACGGACCGTGCGGTGAGGTCTCGTGGGATTTCGAGGTCACCGCACGGTCTGTCACCGCACCGTTTCGGGACTCCAAAGACATGTTTTTAGAGCCCCATAATGTGTTCTTAAGAAGAGAAGCGGTGTTCTCAGAACGTATAAGTCCGACCTGCTGAACCAAGACAGCCCCAGCCAGACATGTTCTAAGAACATGTTGGGCAGGCCACAAAATGGTTCTTTTAGAACATCCTTTGATGGGCCTGTTCAGGCGATCGCAAACTTGAATGAAGAGGGCATGAGTTAGCGACGGGGCCCGTTCCCATGGGAGTCGCGGATTTCCGCCGCCGAGCGAGGCGGCGCTGGCCGCATTTGGGGGAGGGCACCTCCCCCGATCCATGGAGTTGGCGACTGCGCGCCAAGGCCATGGATCGCTGATCCATGTTTGCGCGCCCCCGATCTGTGGTGCGGGCCTCGGACCCGGGCCCCTCGAGCCATGGAGAGGAGGCGCGGAGGGAGGATCCTCTCGCTATGTTCGGCCTCTGTGGGCCCTCGCCGGGCCTCGGGGCCGTGAGAAGACGACTCAAGATGAAAAGCCGGTCCCGGGGAATGGTTCGACACTCCTGGGGGTCGTCGTGAGAAACAACTCGTGGCGTCGGGGTCTGGGAAGAGGGGGGGGGGATGACCGACCTGAGGGGGGGGTCCTTGGCGTGGGGAGCCGCGATCCCGAGCACCCAGAGGTGCCTGTGGGGGAGGGCAGGGATCGTTTCCGAGCGCCCTTCGGGGGAGGGGGGGGGATGAACTGGGGGGCTCCTCGGCCGGTGCTCCCGAGCAACCTGAGGGGTCTGTGGGGCAGGCCTCGGGGGGAGGTGGATCGCTTCAGAGCGCCCGTCGGGGGCGGCCGAGTTAGGTGCTCGTTCTGGGGGCCTTCCTGGGGCCCACCTAACGGAGCTGGTCGGCACTAGTTCGATTCAAGTTCGACGCAAGTTCGACTCAGGTTCGGCTCAGGTTCGGCTCAGGTTCGGCTCAGGTTCGACTCAGGGTCGACTCAAATCGACGGACGTTCGACGCATCTTCGACGCACGAGTGGAGCGAATGTCTCAAGGAAGGTTCCAAGAATTGGCATCCAAGCCAAGAGGGCGGTGATGATTTGGGGGGGGTATCGCGGCCGGGGGCAGGTGTCTCCCCGGATTTCATGCCCTCCTCCTCTTCTCGCAATGCGTCCCGTGCCCCTCCCCCCCCTGGGCAGCGCACGTGCTTCGGGCCATGATTTGCGAACCCCTCGCTTGGACGCCCCCCGTTGGATGCAGGTAAAGTGCTTCAGAGTGGCCTGGAACGCTTTCAGAACGTTCTGGAACGCTCTGCAACATCAGAAGGCCCGCCAGCTCTCAGAGATCCCGGAGTCATGTCGGTCCTGAATCGTCTTCATCTTGCCAATGTCTGACTAATCTCGACGAGCAACACATAGTACACATGTTAGCCAGTGAGGACCCCAAACAGTGATGCCTTGCAACGTATGCGGTGCAATCTAGGTGGGGCAATCACTGTGGTGCAATCTAGATGGTGCAATACATGTGGTGTAATCTGTGTTGGGCACAGCACTGCAAATCAATGCAACGCAATGCAAAGCACTAGGGAGCAGTGCACAGCCATGCATAGCAGGGCGGAGCAAGACAGCACAAGGACACGCAGCAACGCAACGCACGCAACGCAGCGCGAGGCAACGCTTCATGCAGAGCAACGCGAAGGCAGTGCAGAGCGATGCAACGCGATCGACGCAGTGCAGACCAGTGCGAACCAGAGCGATCCAGTGCGCTTGCAACGCGGCGGCGGGCGGCGCCGAGCTGGCCAGACCGCCGCCCGGGCCCGGCGGCGGCTACTGCGGCGACGCGCGGCGGTCACACGCCGTCCAGAGCGGCACCGGAGCGCCCGGAGTTGCCCTAGGAGAGAAGTGCAGCTTGCCATGGGAACTCCCATGGGACCCCCAGGGGATTCCCAGGAGTCCATGGGAATTCCGCAGGGAATCCATAGAATCCCTTAGAGCCCCATGCCAAGGATTACCCTGCTTGCCTCCAGGGTGCCCTGGGCTTTTTAGGTCTCGATGGTTTTGCCATGGAAAGCGTGCCGTTCCCACACCAAGTCGCTGGACGTCCTGGGGTCTCAGGGTTGGGTTTCTTGTGGAATGTTTCCGATGGTCGGGCCCCCACTGTAAGATGCCCGAAGGCATCCGCTGGTGCGGGAGTAAGGATAAAGTTTTGGAGGTCCGCGCGCATTTCTTGTGTCGGCACGCCATGGAGGGGGGCTGTCCAGCGCCGATCCAAGAGATCCGAGCGGACCCTCAACAGTTTATGCCTGTGTAGCTAGTCTTTAGAGGCCATGGCATCGCCCACCTGGTCTTTGCTAGGCCAAAGCTTTGTCCGCAGCGGTGGTCGCGGGTCCGCTCCCTCCGGGGGCGGCCAAGAGGGGGGTGGGTGATGACTGGGGCGGGGCAGGTATCATGGCCAGAGCCATGAAGTCTCCCTGGATTTCGCTGCCCCCTGTTCTCCTGGAGGAGACCCCACGGAGTCATGAACCAGTCTCGACGGGCGGCTTCTCGCCCTTCCTCGGCCTCCGAAGGGGCCCTCACGCCGGGCCCCGGGGCCGTCCAAGAGAGCGACTCGGGATGGAACACCGGCCCCAAGGGAACGGGCCGTGGTGCCCGGGGGTCGACGTTATGAAACACTCATCACGTCGGGGGCCTGGGGAAGGAGGAGGAGGAGGAGGAGGAGGAGGAGGAGGAGGAGGAGGGCGGAGGAGGAGGAGGGCGGAGGAGGACAAGAAGGAGAAGGAGGAGGAGGAGGAGGAGGACGAGAAGGAGGAGGAGGAGGACGAGAAGGAGGAGTCGCGAGCCCATGGAGCGACGCGCCGAGTCGGATTCGGGACGGAACAGGGGGCAGGAAAAGGTGAGAAACGCGCAATCGAGCACAGAGCGATTTCGGGCCCCAGGGCGCATTGGCCCAGCCGAAGCATCACGGCCGCGACGAGAGGTCCCGACGGAAAACGCCCAGGATCGGGGGCCAGGGACCGAAACGACCGAGGACGGATCAAAGCTAATCGAGTTAGCAGAAACAACTATATGGAAAGCAGGCCGAGCCACTGGACCGCCGAGTCCGTGACCTCGAGCCTGCGGGGGGTCGGAATGGGTGGGGCCTTCCCCCCCTTTGGGTGGGTGCCCTTCATAAAGTTGTCCCGTCTCCACTTTCGCTGGGGATTATCTTTAAGGGCAGCCTCTGGGTCACAATCCCAAAACAATTGCGTGCGCGCCGTTCTGGCCGAGAACGCCCCACACTTGCTGCACTCCACCAGGTCCCCAGACAGATACAGGACATGGCCCCGAGCGCTCGCGGGAGGGACCTCCCCCGAGCGTGGCAACGGGGCTCTGGGCACCACCGCGTCCGCTCTGGACGGCGGCGTGCCCTTCCACGCTCGCTTCTCGCCCCGCGAGGTCGCCGCACCCACCGCGCCCCTTATGGCCTCCTGGGGCCGCTCAGGTCCCTCCAGGACCTCCGCGAACCTGACCCTCGGACGAGGTGCGACGGGGGTCGGCGGCGGCGGCGAGGAAGGGGGAGGCGAGGCGAGGTGAGGCGTGGGAGGTCGAAGCGAGGGAGGAGGAGAGGGGTGGGCCTCTGGAGTCCCAGCAAGCCCTTGGGGAGCGCCCCCGACCGATCCAGAACGGCGCTCACGCTCGAGCGAGGGGAGGACCGAGGGGGAAGGAGGCTCCACGTGAGGAGGAGGAGGAGGAGGAGGCGGGGGGGAGGTGACCCGAGGTCTAACATCCCTGTGAGACGATGACGCCCCGCCCTCCAGACGTCCTCCTCCTCTGGCTGGGCAAACCTCCCTCCTGAGCCTCTCGAGGCCCCTACGCGATCTGGCAAATCGAGGGCAGTGCATGCAGCGCCAGCCGCGGCCTGCCGCTACTACCTGGTGTCTTTTATTCTGCTCGCGGCCGCAGAGGCCGTCTGGTCCAGCCGACTGCGCCCGAGCTGGCTGAACGCGCCCGCCGCGGCGAGCCTTCCTGCCCACGGTGGCGACCCTGTCGAGCTGGTCGCCGACGCCGATGTCCACCTGGCAGCTGCCTATCCAGGCAGCGACCTGCCTGACCGCCTTGAGCAGCCGCTTGTGTTCCTCGTAGGCGTCCTCGGGGAAGCCGTGGAGCGCCGTGCCCTTTTTGGCGGCCGCGTCCGCGAAGTCATTCCCAACCTTGTCGATGCTGTCGCCTGCCTCCAGGGACGTCTGATGGCCCTCGACCCACGTGATCTGCAGGTCTTCGCTGAGCCCGCCCAAATCCTCGATCGCATGCCAGAGCTGCCGCCACAGGTCTGCTTTGTCCCTCCTCACGTGCGTGCAATGCGAACGCCAGCGACTCTACGAGGCCCAGGCAGTCGGTCTTGATGTGCAGCGGGAGGTGACCGTGCTTGAGCACCTGGAGCACGGCATAGGTCTCGCCCCGCTGCGCTGTCTGCTGGGGCCCTGGCAAGGGGCCGAAGGCCATGCCACGAAGGCGCCTGCCTGCTAAGATGGCAATGCCCCATCCTGCACGGCTCGCCTCAGGCCAATATAATGGTGACCTGGCCGATCCATCAGTGAACACTTCTCCTGTGATGTCCATGGTCTGGCCTCCCATGCAGTACCACCACCTCTGCGTGTCCAGGGGTGGCGGAATATCTGGGAGTACTGCTCGAGGACGCAGCGCCCTGGTGTAGAAGGGGTCATTAGGGGAAGCCTCCTTAACCATGTCCACTATCAAATCATCCACAGCAGCTGTCCTCGTATCTGCACAACGGGGGCACTTCCAAAATCTGTGGTGTAAATCGCCAACAACGTCTCCGCAATACTGGCACATCTGAGAGTCCGCGTAGCCTATGGTGTAGAGGCGCTGTTGTGACCATTGCGCTCCAATGATGGTGGACCTGAGGGCGCCTCTGGCCTTGGGCTGCAAGTTCCAAGTAGACGCCTCAGGAGGTGCGTGCATCATGGCTGCGATCGGCTCGATCCAGTAACCTCGCGGGTCGCGCGGGGCAGGTGGGTGTTCAGCTGCATGTTCCACTTTGGATGCCCACTCCTCCCACTTCGCCGATCTGTAGCTGCGTCTCGCCATCGTGCGCACCCACTTGGGTGCAACCTCGTCCAGCTTCAGCGTGATGCCGTTTCCCGTCTCCCAATGCGTGGCTGAATGCGCCCTCCAGCCCAGACGCCTAAGGTTGAGGGTGACGGCGCCTGCAGGTCCCGCGATGGAGCTCCATGGGGCCGATGCCGATGCCAAAGCTGCCGACTGAATCTTCCACGCGCGCTCGATCGTGTCCATGGGGATCTTCTGGTCGAGCACCAACTGCGCCCAAGTGAAGATGGGCTCCACGGCCGCCATCGCATCAGGCATCTGGTTGGGACCTTCTTCCAAGAGCGATGCAAGCCATGTGGATGAAGCCGTGGGTGTCTTGCTCCAGCCTGTGCGGACCACGTTCGTCATCATGGCTACCGTGGCTGGCGGGGCCCCCACCGCATGGGGGCCGTAGGTCATGCCAGGCGCCAAGCATGGCCGAGCGATCCGCTTGGCCAGCTTCGCCATGCCTTTGAGCTTCCTGAACCTCGGGATCCGCTCCTTGATTTTCCGGACGCGCTTGTGGATCTCCATGTAGGTCAGACGAGCCCCATGCACGACATTCCAGGCCAAGGACGCTCAGCTTGTTGACCACCTGAAAGCCATACTGAGAAACTCCTCGAACCACTTGCGCTGCGATGTCCTCCGCTGACCCCAGGATCTTAGCCTTGTCTTTGGCGATGGGAAGCTCAAGTGCTTGGAGGACCACCGCCAACCTGCCGATAGCCGCCTGAGCTGCCTGGACAATCTCATTCGCCTTCATCATGATCTGAAGCGTGATATCATCTGCATAGATGTCCAGGGTGTGCGGTATCTGCGTGATCGACGCCTGATAAATATCGAAGGGCAGGATCATGATCAGTTGCAACAAATGCATTGCCACCGAGCAGCCAGGTAGGGCCCCTTGCGTGGCCCTGACGGCATATGAGAAGTTCGTCCCCCATCGAATGCGCCTCGGAGCGGCATACATGGCCAGGACACTGCGCAGGACGCTGAGCGGAAACCCAACGTGTTTGGCGGCCTCGATGATCTTGATCCACTTGAGCCTGTCGAAGCACTTGCTGATGTCCATCGGGGCTGTGATGATGGCGTCCTGGTCTCTTGCGTCGGCTGCCTCAGCGTCGACCATTGTGCGCGCACCCACATCTATCGTAGATCGTCCTGAGCCCAGCGCGAGGTAAGGACGCGTGTGGTTGGCCGCCCACCTGCGCACGTGGGCGATCCTGATCTTGGTGTACACCCTGTAGATGGACGGCAGCAAGGCTATCGGCCTGAAGCCGCCTTGGGGCTTCGCCAACAACATCACGTGAATGGCCATGATGGTGGTGGGCCATCGCCCCCAGGCCTCCGCAGCCCATAGAAGGTACACGAGCATGGCCACGGCGTCGTCGACCAAAAGAGAGTACGCTCGTGGAGGCATTGCGTCAGCACCAAGTCCCGTCTTCCACGCAAAGGATCTCGAAGCACGCCGTACGTCATCGATCGTGGGTACCTGCATGGCCTCGCATGGTAGGGTGCGGATGAGCTTCACCAGGTCGTCCTGGCTGTCTGCAATGTGCTCGACGTCGAACTCGTTGTCGCCGAGGCTGACGGCACAGGTGATGCTGCCCACGTCCTTGTAGATGATGTCCTTATCCGCAGCTTTGGAGACCTTTGTACCTTGCCATATGTCATTCCACATGTCCATCTGGCTGTCTGCTACTGCTTGAGGAAGCGCTGAGCGAATACCGAACCTGTCTACCTCATTGCGCGCCCGCCCCTTCAGCTTGGTCATGCCGGAGACTGGGGAGGCGCCTGTGATCAGCGCGTCCTGGGCCCACTTGTGAAAGCTCTTGGCCCTCTTGTTGGCTGCCTGCTGCTCGAGAACCTTGGCATGGCCTTCGAAGGTCAGGGCGAGAGCTTTGACAAACAGGATGTACTGTGAGGCCTCCAGTCTGCACGCATAACGTAGAACAGGCCAAGCCCACTCGAACAGCACCACGCCCTCCGTCGCGTGGATGTCCTGACGATGACCTGGCCGAAGAGCCCTCGTGATGCGCGCCCAGTTGGGCCCAATAAGACCTGGACCGCGACGCCTCGGTGGGGTAGGTCCCTCCCGATCGCCTTGGTCTTGATCGTCGTGCCCTCTCTCGTCGCGAAGCCCTCCTCGATCTGGCCCTTCGTCGTGTCCATGTGGCTCCGCCTGCTGCTCAGCCATGCCAGCGACAAACTTTAAATTAGCGCTGGAGCCCGAGCCGCCGACGTCGCCTGAATGAGTAGAATTCCCAAGGGAAGCTGCTGTCCTTGCTCGATGCCGTGGTGATGCCCGCTTCTCAGCCATGCCGACTGCAATCTTCAAATGAGAGCTGGAGCCCGAGTCGCTGGCGTCACCTGAATAAGTAGATGTCACGCGAGAAACTGCATCCTTGTCACGATCACGTGGCGCCGTCCGCTGCGCAGCCATGCCAGCATCAAACTTCAACTGAGTGCTGGAGCCCGCGATGCCGACGACGCCTGAGTAAGTCGAAGCCGATGTGGTAGCTGGCGAAAGATGACCTGTTGGCTCTGCCCTTTCAAGTTGAGCGGCCAGGTCTTGCAGCGCGAAGGTCACGTTGCGCATGCAGCGGGCTTCGGGGCCAGCTGCTGGAGCCCCTGTGAGGATGGGCCCTCCCGCTGGACGCCAGACATATGCAGGAGCTTCCGCTCTACCACAATACTTCTCGCGATCCTGCACGTCCACCTGGTTGATGTGGCAGAGGTCCTGCTCCACGAACGAGATGAAGTTGGCGTGGAGGCCGTCGAGCCGCCGCTGTGCCTGATCACCATCTTCAGGTTGTCCCAGATCCGCATCTTGCCTGACCACGTCCAGGTAGGGTTGCAATTTGGGCGGTCCATACAAGGGACTGGCCCGTGAGCACCGCGGCGCCTGCTTGGGGAAAGGCTTGGGCGCCTTCAGGTGCATCTGCATGTGCGCCCTGGGCTTCGCGTCGAGATCCATGCGCACAGGATAGTGGGGCCTCGGGACCCAAGAGTCGAGCACGTAGGGGACGCCACAAGCCTTCGCAAAGTCAGGTGAGGCCAGCCAGTAGTCGACGGTGCTGTAAGTGCCCGTCTTTGCCGAACGACAAGTGCCCGACGTTTGAGTGGCCACCGCAATGGCAGGCATGATCTGCAAGAAGCCCAGCACCTCCATGTTGGCAGGCTCCGTGTTCCAGTCACCTGCGAAAATGAAAGGGGCGGAGAAGTAGCGCATGCTCTCCGCGATGCGCATGAGCTTCTGATAGTTAGCGGTGAGAAAGTCGGGGTCTGGGACCGACTCCATGTACGCCGACCCGACGATGAAGCCTCCCTTGATCCCAGCATGTACGTGTATTGCCACCGCCCACGAACGTACGATCTCGAACCCATCCGTAACGCCCCCAGCACCACTAAGAAGAGTAGTGGATACATGCGCCCTGACAAAGATCCCCACGCCCGCGCTCGGCAGCTTGGAAGCCAGGCGCCTGCACGGACTGAATGGCTGCCATCCATTTCACGTCGCCCATGTTCGCGCCTGATCCAACGCTTCGCCATCAAGTCGAAGTTCCTGAGCCGTTACCACCAGCGCATCTGTCGCTCCATTCTGCCAAAACTGCTGGCACGATCGCCAGCAATACCCCTTGAATGTGACAACCCCCATGCTGGTGCGCGCCCTGCGGCGCGTGGCTCGTCTACGTGGTGCCCGCAAACTCCCGCGCTGCCGCTGCTGCTCCTGCTGGCGTCGGTGCTGCTGCGACGGGTGGTGCTGCTGGTGCACGTGCTGCGCCTGGTGCTGCAGGCGCTGCGGCTGCTGTGACTGCTGCTGTGTGGGCGCCGACGCCAGCGGGCTGCCCGCCCGCGGTGCGAAAGGCCTCAACCTCCATCGCCGTCTGGCCTGGCGGAGACGGCCTCGGCATTGCGTCCCCCGGCGTGCGCACGTGTCCCACCAGCTGCTCCAGGATGGCACCGCCCACGATGTTGCGGTCCTGGCCCTGCTGGATGGAGTTGCGGGCTGTCTGGAGAAGTTGCTGAAGCGCCGCCACCGAAGATGCCGCATCGCCGCCCAGTGGTGCGGTATGTGCCGCATTGGCCAGCTGGGCCTGCGCCACCTCCTCGTTGGACTCCACAAGCTGCAGCTTGACGCGGTCCAGCCTGTCGGTGGCCGATTTGTGTTGGGCTGCCAGGGCGTCGACCTCCGTCTGGAGCTTTGCACGCCCCTCTTCACGCGCTGCCTGCCTGTCCAGCGCCGAGCGGAGCACGTCGGCAGGCGCCATGTGAGCCCGCACTTGTGCTTCGGCCTGGCTGAGCTCGGCCTTGGCAGCCACGACGAGGGAGTGCTCTTCGTCATAGATGCTGCGCAGCGCCTTGAGGGCCTTACGGCACTTGGCCACCGCGTTGGACTCCGCGGTGCCCCCGCCGCCAGCCCCAGGAGGAGCGCCGCGAAGATGGCGACCGCCGCCAGCGCCCAGCGAGCGAGGCCTGGACGCCGAGCGCGGCCTGGTGGGCTGGCGGGCCCCCTTGGCTCCCGTAGGCCGGCCCTGGCGGTCGAGGCCGCAGGCCCAGCAGGTCTCGCGGGTCGCGAAGTTGTTGGCGAACCCGCGCGCCCGCGTGGCCGCGCATGCCCACACAGGGCCACCGCCGCCACGCCCCTGAGCTGTGCGCCAAGGGGCTCCATGGGCCGCCTCGTCCTGCGCCATGGCCTCGCCGTGGTGGCCAGCCAGCGTCCTGCGGGCCTCCGCGACGCGAAGGACCTGGCGAGCCTCCGCGCGGCGCCGCCGCTGCCGCCTGTGCCAGGCTGGCGACGGCGAGCGCCGTCGAGGCGAGCGGCCAGCCGTCGTCGAGGTGCACCAGCGCCCGCAATCGCCGCGGGCCGCCGGCGACTGGGGCCAGATGGACGCCCCCCCCGCGCGCCCCCGCGCGCGTGGGAGCCCAAATGGCAGCTGGACGAAGAAGGAGGATGAGTGAAGGCTAAGGATAAAGGAGGAGGAGGAGGAGGAGGAGGAGGAGGAGGAGGAGGAGGAGGAGGAGGAGGAGGAGAAGGTTCGGGAGGGATGACGGGGGCCCGGGTTCCCAACTGGGGCCGGGAGCGCGGCGCCCCCAGCTGTGGCCGCGCGGCGCCGCCCAAGCGGCCACGGCGGGCCTCGGCTGCCCGCCGGCCGCCGGCGCCGCCGGCGCCGCCGCCATTTTCGGTGTCGTCTTCGTCGGCGCGTTGCGCGCCGCCGTTGCGCTCCTCCCCGTCCTCCTCCACGTCCTCCTCCACGTCCTCCTCCTCCTCCTCCTCCTCCTCCTCCTCCTCCTCCTCCTCCTCCTCCTCCTCCTCCTCCCCCTACTCCGTCTCCTCCTCTTCCTGCTCTTCTGCCTCCTCCTCTTCCGCGTCGCGCGCCGCCGTCGCGCTTGTCTGGAAGAACATCCGGCCCTGTGACCCAGACCCCCTCGAGTCATGAAACAAAACACGACGGGTGTTTCTTCGCCATTTTCGGCATCTGGGGGCCCTTACTGGGCCTCGGAACCGTGAAAAGACGACTCAGGATGCAACAACGGTGCCTGGCAATGGGTCAAGACCTCTGGAGGTTGACGTCATGGAGAAATCATGAAGTCGGGGGTCTGGGGATCGCGGGTTGTTCTTCAATCCCACGACTTCCTGTGAGGGTTTGGGACGACGTCGGGGTAAGGGAAGCATCGACAAAATGTATGCACCAGTATCCCGTAGACGCCCCGACCCGCTTTCCTGTGCGAGCTTCAGTGCGGGGCCAGAAGACGCGTCCGTGCGTATATATAGAGATCGGCTCCTTCCGCAGGCCCTGAGCTCTCGGCGTTGCACTTCTTGCCAGAACAAGGGCGCTTCCGCCCGGTGTGTGGGCCCCGGGCCCTCGCAGCTCGATCCCGCTCGAAGAAGGACGCTGCTGCTGCTGCGGAGGGGGAAGGGGAGGAGGAGGAGGGGAGGAGGAGGAGGAGGAGGAGGAGGAGGAGGAGGAGGAAGAAGGAGGAGGAGGGAGGAGGAGGAGGAGGAGGAGGTGGAGGAGGAGGAAAGAGGGGGAGGGAAAGAGGACGACGAGGAGGAGGAGGAGAGAGGAGGGTGGAGGAGGAGGTGGACGAGGTGAATGAGGAGGAGGAGGAGGAGGAGGAGGGTGGGTAGGAGGAGGAGGGGGAGGAGGTCGGAGGAGGAGGGGGCGGAGTAGTCGGAGGAGGGGTGAGAAGGAGGAAGAGGAGGAGGAGGAGGAGGAGGAGGAGGTGGAGGAGGAGGGGTAGGCGAGGAGGAGGGGGAGGGAGGAGGGGGAGTAGGAGGAGGAGGGAGGAGGAGGAGGAGGAGGAGGAGGAGGAGGAGGGAGGAGGAGGAGGAGGAGGAGGAGGAGGAGGAGGAGGAGGGAGGAGGAGGAGGAGGAGGAGGAGGAGGAGGAGGAGGAGGAGGAGGAGGTGCCAAGTATTTCGCAGCGCAGCGCCGGCTCTCAGAGAGACGTGCGCGCCACGTGCGGCCGAGACAATGGCAAGCGACGTCGACAAGCAAGGGAGGACCCCTGCCCCAAGAGCAGAGACGACGAGCAGAGACGACGTCAGAGGAACACGTAAGTCGGGCATGTCCCTCTACAGGAGGAATGTTCAAGAATAGTCAAAGCATAGTCGGGGGACGATTGTGTGACTATTTTGAATCTGTGCTGGATATGTTCGAGTTTTTGATTTTTCGTCCACAGTCCGCCTGTAGGAGGACATGCCCGACCTAAAACACATGCATACTTTCCCGGAGGTCCGCGCGGATCTCTTGGATCGGCCTTGGGCCCCACAGGCGGCGCCTCGGGCGCCACCCCTGGCCCGCTCCGCGCGCCTGGGAGAGCGCGAACCTCCGAGACGCCCGCCACCGTGCCTTGTGCACGTCGAGGCTTGGAAGAATGTCAGCGTCTACCTGCTAGGGTTCTTGGACTCTAGCGAGGGGCCGCCCCTCCTCTACCAGCGGACCTCGTGCGCGCATACCCCCCCAACTCACCGAGGCCCCTTCCCTCGTGCCCGCTCGAGGATGGGTGCACTTCCCGCATGGAGTCCCTACCCCCCCTCTCCACGTTTGCCCGCTCGAGGATGGTAAACTTCCCGCATGGCAGCTCATGCCTGAACCCCCATTCCACGCGTACTTCCGCATGACGGCTAATGCCTGATCCCTCATTCCATGCGCACCCGGTCGAGGATTGCGCAGTTCCCGCAGGGCTGCCACCTCCTAGACCCGTCATCCCAAGCTCCCGCTCGAGGATCGCGTACGTTCCAGACACCCTGGCGCTGCTGCCACGCGCCCCAAGGCCTCCCAAGCGACGAACCTCCGTGAAATTACCCAGGAACGTACCCAACCCTTTCTAAACACGTAGTGGCTATACCCAAGACTGCCCAATACAGGCGAACATGTGGAAAGAGCCGCAGTGCGCAGAAGCGGCCAGAAGTGAAATCAGATGCGCGCAGCAGCGAGGGCAATGACAGCCACCCGAAAAATGGGCACAGAGCGGCGCTGCTGTAGGACAATCGCCCAAGAACACTTGAAACAAGAGGGCCGCGGCGGCAAGGGCAGGGGGCAGCGAGACGAGCACAGCAGATGCTGCACACGAACAGGGCAGCGCGACGAACCAGAAGAGCACCCCAGAAGTGCAGACCGATAGGGCGCCCGGCTCCAGCCCTTTGGCCCGCCGCCCCCCCGCCGTGATGCGGCGGGCCGCGCCGTGGCCGTGCCGCCCCTGGGCCTGGGCGGCGGCCGCCCTCCTCCGCGGCCCGGCGGCCGCCGCCTCGTGGGGCGCGGCGGTGCGGGGGCCGTGCGAGCAGGTCGGGGCCTGCGTGCAGAGCCCGAACTACCCGGGACGGTGCGCGGCTGCACGCGCACACGTTGCTCACGTCTGCTTCTTCGGGAGGCCTCTCGGGGGTATCTTAGGAGGCCAGGATCCTCTCATGTCTGATGCCTCTGTCCTGGGCCTCTTCCTGGCCACCAGGGGGCCAGGAACAAGCAGAGACACGAGCACAAGCAGAAACGAGCACGATGAGAAATGAACGACGTGTCAGAGTGACCCTTCGCTGGAGTGACCTCTGGTGCGGGCCCAGTGGGGCACCCCGATCGCCAAGCACGATGCGACAGCAGCGGCCTGCGCGCCCGGCGGTGTCCCCGAAGGGCCCCCCACACTGGGCCGCGCACCACAGGTCACTCTTGCCCAGGGTCGCTCTCCTGCGTGTAGCCGAGGTACGGTGGCCAGCAGAGCTGCGAGATCTCCGTGAACCCGTGGGCGCAGGAGAGCGTCAGCGCCATCCGCTTCCGCAGCGAGAGGAACTACGACGTCCTCACCGTGAACGGGAAGCGCTATTCGGGCCACTTCTCGCGGGGCCCGCAGGACGTCGTGGCAACCGGGGCGATCCTGTGGAGCTCTGACGACGGCGTCGAATCTACAGGGTGGAAGATTTGCCGCACGTCGGAGGCCGATGCCGTGCGGGCCGCTGAGCCGCCCATCGAAGCCCGAGGATTCGAGATGTTCATTTACGCCTTCATGACGGTGATGGTTGTGTGGCTTGTCCCATTCCTTGCTGTGGCCCCTCTGGTATCTACGGTACTATGCATTTTGGCCCACAAAGTATGTAAAACCGAGATGTTGAGCAGCCTCGCAGTTCGCATCGCACATTTCCCGTATATGTTGTTGCACGGTGGCAAGGCCGCGGGAGACAGTGAACATCCATTCAACATCGTTGGATATTGCATCTTGTGGTGGGGAATTGTATCATTCACATTGCTGACTTTCATTATTATCTTGTTTGCGGCGGTCACCTTCCTAATCACTTATCTGTTCGGTTTGTTGATGATGTCGCTATTCTTCATGCTCCTCACACTGATGGAGTCCGTCGCAGAGCGAGCTACGAATGAAACAAGAGTCTCAGGAGGTCAAGTTCCTGCCGTGAAGTACGAGGGGAAGCTGTGGCAGTTCTTGAGGCACCCATTCGTCAAGTGGACTTATCGGACAGTGGCTCTTCTTGTAATTGCCACCGTGATAAGTGTTGGAGTCTACGTCCAGATCTTGGTGGACGCAATGCTGATCGAGAGTGGATTTGATCTGCTTCCCTCCCAGCGCGACTCAAGTGATTCTCCGCCAGTGTATGCGGTCTTGCAGGGCATGAAGGGCGATTTCGCGGTCATGAGCATCGTATCCCCAGCGTTCGAGCTACAGGGAAGTTGGTGTGGGGGGGGGTGAGGGTTTGGAGTGGGGAGAGGGGGGGGGGGGGGGGGGGGTGCTGGTTCTTGTTGTGTTCTTGTTGTTGCTTTTTGTTTTTTGTGTTGTTTTTTTTTTTGTAATTTGTTTCCGTCCGTATTCTTTTTTATTTTTTTTTTTTTATTTTTTTTTTTTTTTTTTTTTTTTTTTTTTTTTTTTTTTTTTTTTTTTTTTTTTTTTGTTTTATTTTGTTTTTTTTTTTTTTTACTTTTTTTTAAGGTGTGTTTCGTGCGATGCTTGGATATTTGAGGGAATGGTCATGTAAAACCGCGTGGTCTGCCTATTCTGTCGTTTGCCTTTCTGCAACATATGTCCAGTTCGTATGGTGCACGACCGACGTTGCATCTCCTTTGTACGATCGGCAGAATCGGTTGGAAGAGGCGCCAGCAGATGAGACTGCTGGCAATATGGGTTTTCTGAAGCAGAAGTTTTACGCCCTGGTTGTATTGATCATCCTCAAGTTGAACTTCTACACTCTGCAACTTGTTGGGCTGGGCATAGTCTCTGGATTCCCCGGCATGATGTCACACGATTCTAAATATTGCGAGGTCGAAGTGGTCCACCCCCACGGAATTGAGCTTGGATATGCAGCCTCATGGCTGATTGCACGGCTCATGTCTTATTCGTAAGGGCTTCGCCCCCTGCCGCCGGCCCCCTCTCTATCCTAATGGGGTAGATCAGGGTCGCGTCGGTGCGTCTCGGCGCTGTCTCGGCGCATCTGCGAACATCATGCGGGGGCGGATTGGAACCATCAGCGCGTATTGAGACGTTGGCGTTATCGACGACGCGCACGGCGAATCGCCGCCGCGCCCTGCCCTTGTGGAAGCGCTGATGTGGCCGACAGCTGGGCTAGAGCTTGGCCAAGCTATCGGGCCAATTGTTCCCCGAGTCGGTAGGGAAAGCCTTCGGGGAACGCTTGGGGGAGCACGCGGCTTGGAATCGCCCATGCGTCTGAGCGTTGTGGCCAGTGCTCTGCCAACACACCAGGCCATTTGTTCCCCCAACAGTTGTGGGAACCCTTCGGGGAACTCGTCGGGGAGGACGGCGGGGAAGATCAGGAGGAGGAGGAGAAGGAGGAGGAGGAGGAGCAGAAGGAGGAGGATAGAAGGAGGAGGAGGAGGAGGAGGAGGAAGAATAGAAGGAGGAGGAGGAGGAGGAGGAGGAGGAGGAGGAGGAGGAGCAGGAGGAGGAGGAGGAAGCATCTTGGGAGCCTCTGGGGGCACTCTTGGCGCCTCCTCCTGGGAGTTTCCTGAGAGCCTCTTGGAGGCATCTTGGGGGGCCTCGTTGTGCATTTTGAGGGCCTTTGGGGGCTTCTCGGGGTCTCAGGGCATTCCTGGCACGTCCGACGCCGTCGGAAGCCGTCTTTGGGGCTTTTCTGGGCCGACTTGACTCGAGGGACGTCTTTGAGGCCATCTTGGGCGTCTTGGAGGCCTTTTGGGCCTTCTGCGGCCCTCTTGGGGCCGTCTTGGAGGCTTCTTGGGCTGTTCTGGGGCCGTCCTGGAGGCCTCTTGGGCGATCTTTCGGGGCTCTTGGGCCGTCTCGGGCCGTCGGAAGGCCGACCGAAGCAAACATATCTCCCGAAAACCGGAGGGAAATCGATGCATTTGGCATCTTCGGGCCTTCCTGGAGAGCCTCGTGGGCCGTTTTGGAGGCCTCTTGGGAGCCGTCTTGGGCCATCTTAGAGCCATTTGGGGCCGTCTTGGTGGGCTCCTGGCCCGTCTGGTTCCGTCGGGAATTGTTTCGGGGGCCTCGCTGTGCAACGTACAGCCCAGAGCCTGCCTGACTAGAGCCTCCTTACTACACAACAGATGGCCTCTAGATGCCGAGTGTGAGCTTACACCTGCATACATGTCTGCGCTCACAAGGGACCCCGGTTTACATATATCCGCGTTTCACGGCGCATCGTGTTTCGAATTCCGTGTGTAGTTTAGGCATGCTTGATGGTCTCCCCGAGAACCCTCGTAGAGCCCTCGGGCCCCAGATGGCTCATTCTATAAATGTTTCAAGTGTCCCCAGGACGTTTCTTTTGAAACCGCCTTGGTTCAAGCCTTTGCAGCGACAGAGTGTCGCTGGATTCATGGTGCGCGCCTGTGACGCGCAGGATTGCGAGCTGGCCCGCAACCGTAACAGCCCCTTTTCATCACCATCGCGCGAGCAGCCTCGTGCTTCCCATTGCCCGTACATCCCCGACACCAACATCAGTGTTATCGAAACCTCGAGAGGCGAGAGAGAGAGAGAGAGAGAGAAGAGAGAGACCAATATCCAGGGATTCATCTCAGGGCAGTGGTTCTGGCAGCGCCATTGCATGGTTGCGGAGCTGTGAAGCTCCATGGGCAACATATTCACGGAGCACAGCGTGCTACGACACAATGGCGAAACGCAGCATTGGAGATGACATTGTATTGGAGTGGAACGGAGACTTCACCAAGGTGAACGATTACGAGCGAGACGCCAAGGCCTCTATCCGCGGGACCAGGCGTGACAAACGAAATGTGTTCGGCCACAGACTCTGGAGACGACTCGGGCGACGAGCTAGACAGGCCGCCATGCACGTTGATTGGGACCGCATCTAGAAGGACGATGGCGCCATTGAGTTGCCCAGACACGTCCGCGCAATGCTCGGAGCGCAGCCCATCCAGGACGCTGGGAAGTATTTGGCCAGATTGGTATTCGATCTACGACGCGACTCTTGTTATGCCGTCCTTTGTCCGCCGCGATTACGAAACCTATCACGACTTGGTCAACGGATTTGCCACCGAATATTTCGAGAAGCAGAGACATCAGCGTCTCGCCAAACGGGCGACGGATTGGAACGACGTCTACACAGAGATGCATTGATTCACCATGAGATCTTGCTCGAGGGCCCCGAGGACTCCTGCCGACAAAGCGAGAGAGCTGAACCTCAAGCTCTGGAGCTTCATCAGGACGGGGCTCCAGGAAATTCTGGAGCATGCCGATTTCGGAACCGATTTTAACCGGGCGGTTCCCCATCGACCAGCTCCGTGGGTGGTTACTGCTGCAAAGATCCAGACTGTCCCCGACCGAGCGTGCAGCAGTGATCAGTGTTGTGGAGGGTAACCTCGACTGCGAGAGCATCGGAGCAGTTTCGAGTATCCTGGCCAGATGGCGACTCGACGAATCGCGACAATAACCAGGGCAAAGATCACTGCCGCCCGGATCGTGGCAGGGTCCGGGCCAGCGGGGATCAGGAAGATGACGAAGATGAAGTTCAGCATGGCTATGGCTACTACGACGATTCGAACGCGTCCTACGATACCCAGCCGGAGGAAGATCCAAAGATCCCGAGGAGCCCCTCTACGTTGCTCCAGCGATAGAGGAGGCCGAGACCGCCTTCGCAGCTCAGCAGCGCAGCTTCGAGCAGGCTCGGGACCTGCTTCGTCGAGTGAAGACGGCGAGGAATTCCTTCCCAGTGGATGCGCAGCCCGCGCGACGAGAAGCCCCATGGACCTCGAATGGCATCCCGAGGCTCTTGGTTTTCCACGGGGCGAGGGCGCGTCGACGGACAGCGACGTGATCGACCGAGTTCCAAGAGTAGTGACCGCTCGCGTCCCGCATAGAAGGGCCTGCGCTTGAAATGTGGAGGTAATACGAAAGACCACCGAGACCGAGTTTCATCCGCCGGCAGCCGAGGGGGTCGAGATCGACCGAAGAAGGCTTTCTCGAGCTTCGACTTCTTCAGCGCTCAGCGAGGCGCGGAGATGGGGGCCCATCTGACCGGGCGCGACGAGGCGATCTACGATACCTCGACCGGGATCCGCGTTCTGATCGTCTGGTGACCTCGCCCGTCTGGGCGACCTTGGAGCAGGGCGAAGAGTGGATGCGCACGGGCGTGAAGCAGTCTGGCTCCGAGGGCTCCGGCATTCTGGACATCGGCGCTGCCTCCAGCATCGCGGGCATATAGGCCGCCGAGAAGCTGCCAGGCACCGTCTATGAGCAGACAGGCAGGAACGTCAATATTATCGTCGGCCAGAAGTCAACCTTAAATCTTCGGCGACGTCAACTCCGAGACCTGCAACGGCAAGGCCACCTTTCCGCTGGAGATAGCCGGCGCGGAGGGCGAGCTCGAGACCGACATCCTGGGCGCCGACGCTCCGCTGCTGAGTTGGGGTGGTGTCTCGAGCCGCCCGGGAGCCGCGATCGACTGCACGGCGCGCGCTGCTTACTTCGAGAAGCTCGGGCGCCGAGCGCGGCTGCTCGCCCTTCCGAGCGGCCACCCTGCGCAGCCACTTGCATCGCATGCCGACTTGCCGCTTCGTGGCCATCCTCAGCTGGGGGCGCGCGCCCCCGACGCCCGAGACTGCTCCGGTGCAGGAGGGAAAATGCGAGAACAAGCAGCCGATTGACAGCGAACGCCCAGGTGCTCCTGCCGATGCCCCCCAAGAGCTCCCAGATGAGACCCCCGCAATTGGGGCCCCGCCAGGCCCCCGGACATCGTTGCCCGCAGCCACAGGGGCATCGTCAGCGCCTACAGCTGCGGGGACATCGTCGTTGCCCGCGCCCGCGGGCATGTCATCATTACCCGCGCCTGCGGCGACATGATTTTCACCTGCTCCCCAGGCATCATTGTCACCAACTCCGGCCCGCTAAAGGCCATGGCCTGGTCAACTTCCTGAGGTCGTTCCCGAGGTCCCCGCGCTGATCAAGCACCGGGCCGCGGCGCCATCATGTTCCATCGCCAGTTTCGGCGCAAACGAGTCGAGCGAGGAGCTCAGTTCTCAGCAGTCTTCATATCTCCCATATCTGCGCGAGCCTCAACCGCGAGACGATATGCTTCAAAGCAGAGGGCCAGCGAGTGGAGAGACAACGAGGAGATGGAGCCGCGGGCGCGGGGGGGGCTGCCACCTGCGGGCCCAGAGCAGGGCAGGGACATGACGCGGCTGTCGGAGATGTTCTTACTGGAGCACCTACCTTTCTGGGAGATGTGGGTCTGCGAGAAGCTGCTATCGAGGGCGACGCGCCGCCGGCGCGACTCATGCTAGAGACCTTCTTGAAGACAGTGTATCTCGAGAAGTGGAAGCTGGGCAGCGTCGACCTGCTGGTGCAGCTGCTGCCCACTCGGTGCCCGACCTGACCGGCGGAGCTTGGACATCAGGCGAAGCTCGAGACTCGCAGTCCGTCGCGCCGGGAGGCAAAGGAGTCGGCCGCCTCGGCCGCGCCGATCCAGCAGAACAGGAAGTTGCGCGACGCCATCGAGAGCGCAAAGTCAGATTTCTTGACCAAGTTGCGGAGCTGACTGCGTCGGCGGCGCTCAGCTCGGAGCAGATTCGCGAGCAGCGCAGCATCGTCACGATGCCCAACCACCTCAGGCCCCTGCGCAGGAGCTGGGGGCTGGTCCATGCAGGGAACAAGGAGGAGGTGATCGACCGCATCATCGCGCCCGTAATCGAGCAGCGCGGGGCGGCGGCCCCGGCGATCAAGATCAAGAAGGGGGTGGAGATCAAAGAGATGGAGGCGGCTTCCGCAGTCGCGGAGCCGGCCATCGCGGCCCATTGCGCTCAGGAGTGCCAGCGTCCTCGTTGCTTGCAGAGGGGGCGTCGCAATGCGCGAGCCAATCGCGAAGGTGAGGCCCCGCGGGTGGCGCCGCCGAGCGCGCGCGACTCAGGAGGCCTGGGCGACGCGCGGTGCAGGGGGACGCGCTGGCTCGGCGACGGCAGCCGCCCTTTGACGGGTCATCGGCGTCGGGCTATCTGGGCAGCTGCCCGCTCGACAAGATCGGCTCTGTTCGGGGCCATGTGCTCCCTCGCGTCTTCCGGCCGCTTGGCGGCGGTGGAGGCCCGCGCCCACCTGGGCTCGAACCTTGGCCAGGTGTGCAACAAGAAAGGCTACCGTTGCGAGCGATCGCAAGGCGAAGTTCCTACTTGGCGAGAAGCGCCCAGAGATCTGCGTCAGCGCTCCACCCTGCGGACGGGCCTTGGTCGATTACGCAGCACGTCAACCAGCGCAACGAGCAGCAGGATAGCTACCTTCGCAAGAAGAGGGCTAAGCGCCACGTGATCTTAAGTAATGGCACGCGAACATCGGGCTCTAAACGCGCGCGGCTTGGCCCTCGCAGAGCACTCCCACGACGACCGTTCGCGGCAGAGGACCTGCTGGAAGGGTCTTCACAGCGCACTCCCATCCAAGGTCATTGTTGACGGCTTCTCGCGTGGACTCGGAGCTCCAAATGCTGGGGGGCTCATGAGGAAGCGCTGGAAGTTCCAGACGAAGGACAAGGGGATCTGGATTACTCTCCAGCCCGCGCAGTGCCGCGGAGACCATTATCACAAGGAGATCGAGAGCAGCCCGCGCAAGGATGCGCCGGGAAACTACCCTAAGACGCTGCGCTGCAAGACCCTCAGAGCTCTGACGAAGAGCTAGAACCCCAACTACTTCGAGGATGAGGTTGTGCGCTGCCACTGCCTGGCTGCCACGCGGCAGCCGCCTGCCGATCGACGACGGAAGGACGGCAGAGGCATCCACGACCTCGCCAACGAGACGATCCATAAGCTCGGGAGCGACGTCAGGTTGATCCATGCCAACCATGGACACCTACCTCGGGCTCACCTACTTCGATACCGTCGAGATCGAGGCGCTAGACCAAAGGTGCTGCTGTTGGCCCTGAACTTTAAGTGCGGCATCTACGATGCTCACCGACCAACGACGCGGCCCCCTGCGTCATCGGTCGAGCAGCCCCAGAACGGTCACGAAGTGCTCGTCGAGGCCATCTCGTGGACCCGACGCGGTACGAACGCGAGCGCGATGGCGCTGTCGGTCCTTGGCGCTGGCTCCGGCATCCTCTACGCGAGGCTGATCGACGAGAGGGGGGCTCCAGGACAGACTCGACAAGTGCGCGCAGGAGACCCCCGACATATCTTCGCTAAAAAGTGGCTTCCCCTGGATGGGGCGCCCAAAGGCCATGCGCCGCGACCCGGGAGTGGGCCGAGGGTCTGGGCAACTACTGCCTCTCCTTAGCCGCCGACGCCCGCTGGCGGATCGGCAAGATCGAGCGCGCGACCGAGGCTTTCAAGGAGGCACTCGACGCCTTGGCTGAGACGGTCTCTGCCAAGGTGCCGACTGGCGAGATCGCGGCGAGGAACGACCTGATCCGGATCGACGGTTTCAGCCCGCTTCAACGGTGCGCGGGTCGGACGCCGACGGGCACCGCCGTCAACTTGTCCGACGAGCCGCGCAACCTGCCTCTCGTCAGCACCGAACTGTTGGACGGCACCTTCAGCAGAGACGCTCAAGTACGACGACTGTCGAGACTGGCACACATCCAGGCGGAATTTTTCGGACCGCGACGAGCGAGCCGAGGCGCCCAGGTCCAGGTCCTTCAGAAAGTACGAGACTGGTGACCTGGTCTTCGTGCGCAGGCGGCTCCCACCAGGAGCCCGGCGGAAGAAAGGGCAGTCTCGCTCCATATTGGGGCGATGTCACTGGTGCGGCCCTGGGCCAGTTCTGAGTCGCGAGCTTGCGAGCTCTGGATATCGACCTGGCCTGCCAGGGGCCTTGGTCAACATCGCGTTGGCTGGTCGCCTCCTACCTGGTGGCTCCAGAGCAGCTTCGACCGGCCACCCCGTCGGAGGAGGCGATGGATCCCCTGCGCTCGCGCCGCGAGCATCCTGGGACATGGGCCTTTGGAGAGGTCCAGAAGCATCTCGACGCCAACGAGATGATTGACCTGTCCAACGGGCCCCCGCCGACAGGCGAGGACCTTGCAACGGGCGACGGCGAGTCGGTCAGCGCCCGCGCCCTCGCGGGCAATCCGAGCGGGCCTTGGGCAATCGACGAGGACAACGATCTACGGCCCCCCCCCCGGGAGAACCTCAGCGCCTTGGGCCAGGAGGTGGCGGAGGTGGCAGCTTGCCTTCGGCCACTACTGGACTCGAAGGACTTCTTATATTCGGGCCGAAACTGCCTAGGAGGGTGCGACGTAAGGGAAGCCCTTGGCTCGCCGCGAGCGCGGATCCAGACCTTGTTATCCATCCAGCAACGCCAGAGGTTCCACCGGGCCTTCGTCAGCCCGGCGAAAAAGCTGGAGTGCCTGAAGAAGAGATCATCGTGGAGGCCCCTCCAATAGACGACCAGGGGGGTCACGCTTCCCGGCGCCGTATTACCGTGGACACGGACGAGGAGGACCTGAAAGAGGCGACGGCGCCTGATGCCAACAACAAGCGTCATCGGCAAGCCCCGGGGTCGCCAGGGCCACCTGTCAGGACGCAACTGGTCGACGCTACCACCCTGGTGGCTTTCTTGTACTTCTTGCAGGAGGGAGATTTCTACGGGGACTACGCGCGCGCTTACAGCGCCCAGTAGTGCGATGAGGCCAAGGAGGATAATGAGCTCATCGTTCTGGACATCCCCTTCAAATGCGAGCACGCGCTCATGGCGTACATGTGCGACCCCAGCAACTTCGTGGCATCTGAGGCCCGCGAGGGCCGAGTGGGGGTCTCCATCCAGAAGGCGACCGCAGAGGAGAAGAAGCTGCTACTCGAGGCTCAGCAGGAGCGCTCCTCCTTCGCTGCCGCTTCGTGCCGACCTGGAACACGGCTCGACTTCGTCGACCCCGGCTTGCTGGGCCAAGGCTCGACTTGGAACGAGGCTCGGCTTGGGGCAAGGCGGCGTTCTCCGAGGCGCGGCTAGACTGGTCATGCTCGGCTTCATCGACCCCGGCTTGCTCCGCCTCCAGACGGAGCCCCCCGTCGCTTCGCGACGGGCGCGTCATTTTCTATTGGCCATGGCAGCCTGACGCAAGTGGAAGCTGGAGAAAGCAGACGCAGTGACGGCCTTCCTCCAGGGGGAGGCCGACAAGGAGAAGAGTAATCTCTACGCGGCCCCTCCGGGATATGTCCGCCAGGCATTCGGCGTGGACGACTACCGGGCCTTGCAGTTGTTCAAGCCAGTGTGCGGATTCTTACACGCTCTTCGCAAGTGGTGGCTCCACTTCCAAGACGCGCTCAAGAAGCTCGAGCTGGAGGCTGCTCAGTGCGAGCCCTGCTTCTGGGTTTTCTGCGACGTTGACAAGCTGGTTGGCATGGTAATCCTACGCGTCGATGATATGATGATCGCTGCTGACCAGACGAGCCTGGCCTCCCTCGAGAAGCGTAAGGATATCCAGAAGAGTGGACGCCCTGGGAGAGCCGCGCCTTCGTCCAGCGCGGCATCAGTATCCGACAGTCTGACGATTTCAGTTGCAGCCCCGCTCAGGACAACTACAGCCTGAACGTGGAACCCAACAAGGTACGACGTGGCCGAAGACCTACGGGGGGGGGTTCGGGTAAGGAGCGATCGGGCCTGCGAGGCCGACTTGGTGCACTCGGATGGCGCGCGCAGCAGTCGGCCCCGTGGTTCAGTGCATAAGTATCTTTGCTCCATGCCAGGACTCCGACGGCCGCGGTCTCAACCATCCAGACGATTAACGCGCTGATCTGCACCATGCGCAACACTGCCGACGTGGTCGCGCTCATTCCGGCCGTCGACCAGATCGCCGCGGTTGGCTGGGGTGACGCGGCCTGGGCTGTGAGAGCGACCGGCGAGTCCCAAGGCGGACAACCGTTCTGGCCCCGTTGTCCTTACTCAGCGGTTCGGCGGAGACTGCGGCGCCTATTTCATACAGATCCTGCAAGTTGCTTCGCGTGGCCAGAAGCAGTGCGATTTCGGAGGTCCAGATGATGACTGGGACTTTGGACGAGATCAGCAACCCGCGGTTTTGCATACGCAAGCTAGTGTGCGGCCCAGTGGACTTCCGAGCAGCGCGAAAACGATGCCATCTCAGCCTGAAGCGGGACATCGGGCTATTGCGCGATCGAGAAGTGTGAGTCGGCTGGCCTTGGGCTGCGCGATGAAACAACGAAGATCGAGTGTCTTGACATCCGACAGCAATTGGAGCTGACGGCCCTCCATATGCGGTGGGTCCACAGCAACTACGCTGTGCTAGCCGACGGTTGGACCAAGTTTTTTCAGAGCAGGGCAGCGCTGGAGATTGGTGGGTGATCCTTTCCAACGCAGTGCCAGGAAATGCCAGACCGCAGGCATGGACAAGCTCGACCATGGCAAACCCGTGTCCGATGATGACGGAGATGCGATGCTGGAGGTCTTCGTCTACTTCGCCCGCGACAATCCCTGCGAGCAGTTGTGCCCTGCCGGACACGTGGCCTTGCGGGGTTCGGTAAGACCGCGCCCCCGCTTTGTGCTTTCAGTGAATGCAGGGGTCAGCGGCGCGCCTCGATGTCGCAACATCGATTCCTATGTTTGGGCATGTAACTCGCAGCCCGGAGCCTGCCTGACTAGAGCCTTCTTGCGGCAGATGGCCTCTGGAGGCCGAGTGTGAGCTTTCACCTGCGTGCATGTCTGGGCTCACTGGGCGCCCCCGTTTACACATATCCGCGTTTCACGGGGCATCGTGTTCCAAACTTCGTTTGCAGCCTAGCCATGCTGAGTGGTATCCCCAAGAGCCCTCGTAGAGCCCTCAGGCCCCAGGGTCTCATCATGTATTTTCAAGTTTTCCCAAGACGTTGCTACCGAACACGTCTTGGCACTTGGCGCAAGCCTTTGCAGCGACGCACTGTCGCTGGACTCCTGGCGTGCGCCTGCGAGGCGCAGGATTGCAAGCTGGCCCGCAACCGTAACAGCTCCCTTTCATCACAATCGCGCGAGCACCCTCGCGCTTGCCACCAGCATCAGTGATACCAACGCGTTGCCATTTCGAGAGAGAAAAAGAGAGAGAGAGAGAGAGAGAGAAATAAAGAAAAAAAGAAAGAGAGAACGAGAGAGAGAGAGAACAATAGAGATATAGAGGGGAGGAGAGCAGATCTCAGGGCAGTGGGTCTAGCGGGGCCATAGCAGTCTGTGTCGACTAGGAGCCCTTTTGGAATGCTCCAGGGCCGTCTTGGGGACTTTCTTGGGCGTGTTGGAGGCCACTTGGGCCGTCTTTGGGCCCTCTTGGGGCCGTCTTGGGGGCAACATGGGCCGTTCTGGGGCCATCTTGGGGGCCTCTTGGGCGCTCTGGGGCGATGTTGGTGGCCTCTTGGGCCCTCTTGGGCCGTCGGAAGGCATAGCGAGAGCAATTGCCACAATCCTTCAACAACCTGGGGGGCATCAGTGATGTTGGCCTCTTCGGGGCCTCCTGGAGGACCTCTCGGAGGCCTCTTGTGCCGACTTGGAGGCCTCTTGGGCACCTCTTGGGCCGTCTTGGGCCATCTTAGAGCCATCTTGGGCCGGTCTGGTTGGCTCCTGGCCCGTCTGGCGCCGTCGGACTTGGGGGCCTCTCCGGGCAGACTGGGGGCCCGCTTGGGGCGCTTCAGGGCCGTCTTGGAGGCCAGGCCTCTCGGTCCGTCTTGGAGCCCTCCTGGGGCGGTCTTGGGCCTCTGAGGCCGTTCTGGGGCCGTCTTGGAGGCCTCTTGGGCGATCTTGGGGCGATCTTTTGGAGCTCTTGGGCCGTCTCGGGCCGTCGGCACGCCTAACAAGAGCAAATGCCAACATCCTTTAAGCACCTGAGACCTAAGGGCAATCAATGAACTTGGCCTCTTCGGGCCTTCCTGGAGGCCCTCTTGGAGGCCTCTTGGGCCGTCTTGGGGGCCTCTTGGGGGGCCTCTTTGGGCCCGCTTGGACCGTTTTCGAAGCTTCTTGGGCGGACTTGGAGGCAACGTGAGCCTTGTCGGGGCGTCTTGGAGGTCATCTTGGACCATCTTGACAAACTCGAGGGCCATCGTAGCCGTCTTGGAGCCCATCGTGGGCCATCTCGGAACCGCATGGAGAAGAAAGCCCTTTGCAACCCGGTCTTGCGATCCCTTTTAGGTCCTTCCGGGTGGCCAGCGGGCTGGGCCGGAACCCCAGGGGAGAGTGCTTGTGGAAATAGTACCAAAACCAAAACCGAAAGGATCCAGCACGCCAGGCATCCCTGTGATGAATCAACAGTGGGCGGCAGATCGAAGATGCCTACTGCGAATCACCGCCGCCCCTTGCCTTCTAGAATCGCCCATGTGGCCGAGCATTGTGGCAAGAGCCCAAGCTATCGGACCATGTGTTCCCCCAGCCGTTGTGGAAACCCTTCAGGGAACATTTGGGGGAGGATGGCGGGGAAGATCAGGAGGAGGCGGAGGAAGAGGTTGAGAGGGAGCTCTTGAGGCCACTTTGGCGCGTCTTGGGCGCTTCTTGGGGCCTCTTGGGGCCTCCTGGGGGCTTCTCGGGGCTTCTCTGAACGCTTCTTGGGCCATCTTGGAGCCATCTTGGGCCGTCTTGGGGCCCTCTTGGAAGCGTCTTCGGCTGTCTTGGAAGCTTCTTAAGCCATCTTCGAGCGTCGGGAAGCCGAACATGCGAGAACCCCACACTCCTTCAAACACAGTATGTAATATCGACGATGTTGGCCTCCTGGGGCTCTCCCAGGAGGCCTCTTGTGGCGGTCTTGGGGCCGCTTCGGGCCCTTTTGGGCTGTCTTGGAATCATCTTCGGGCGCCTTGGAACATTCTTGGCCTCGGCAATGCGAACATTTCCGAATTTGCGAAGGTTTATGGCCACGTGGACGCGCATCTTGCTTGCATAGTTCGTGAGAGTTTGTTGCCTCGGGGACGCAAGCATTGAGCACTTTGCTAGGGTTTGTGGCCTCGGGGGCGCGAACATTGAGTAACATACGACGGGGTTCTGGCTTCGGGGACGCGACTATCTAGCACTTTGCGAGGGTTTGTGGCCTCGTGGGCGCGAATGTTGGGAATTTGCTCAGGATTCTGGCTTCGGGGACGCGAACCTGGTATAATTTACAAGGGTTTGTCCCCTCGGGGACGCACGACTTGAGTAATTGAAGAAGATGTCTTGCCTCGGGGGCGCAAGAATTGCGCAATTTGTAAGGGTGAAAGGCCTCGGGGACGCGAATAGCGAGTAATTTGCGAAATTGTTGCCCTGGCGGCGCAAGAGCCGCATACTTTGCGAGGGTTGCTGGCCTCGGGGACGCGACTGCTGCATGATTTTAAGAAGGATCGTTGCCTCGGGGGCGCAACTGTGGCTCAATTCTAGACGCTTCGCGTAACCCCACCAGCCATCGTGGGCTGTAGCCCGTGTGGTCGACTGAGTTTATCCCCCCAAGGTCTTGGCCGCGTTGCCGGCCCGCGGGGGACCCGGCCGTTTTGCCGTAGGCATCGCCCCATCGGTCCCTGACGCAGTGGATGGCTCTGGCCACTGATTCGTGCCACCTCTTGGGTTCGAGGGGCACGTCACTGCGCATTGGTTCCCGCGGCACCTTGTGGGTTCCTGCGCCTGCGGTCGGCTGAAATAACCCCACCCAGGCATCTGCCCGTGTGAGTGCGGGCCGTGGTGCAGAGGCTATTGGAAGGCCCTTCCTCGTGCTTCACCAGTGGAAGTCTAGCTGTGTGCCAAGTGGCTTCCCCCCATTGTTGATGTCGGGAGTGATCGCCATGCTCGATGGCGTCTGCGCACTGGGTGCAACGTGATTGAGTTCGCAGCGCTATAGGCCTCCTGTTCTCCTTTCCTCCCCCCCCCCCCTGTCTGCCGCGCCCTTTGTGGCCGCCTGCCGTTTCGCGCTCTTTCTTCCGGTCACCGGCCAGGTTTCCCCACCTGCGGGTCTGGCTTGTGTTCTTTTGTTGTCCACCGGTGGCAGCTTCTCCCCCGCTGGCATCTGCCCAGTGATTTTGCAAATAATCTTCGGTTGTCCACCTGTGGCAGCTTCTCCCCCGCTGGCATCGGCCCAGTGGTTTTGCATGGTCCGCGCGTTCTCGCGCTAATTATCTTGCGCTGTGCCCCAGCCTCGGTGACCCCGCCCTGTGGACTTTTCCTTGCGGGCCGCTAATCAAAAAAAGTAACCCCACCAGCCCTGCTGCTGGACCACTGTGGGCATCTTGGGCAGTCCGTACACCTGTCTGCCGTCACCCTGGTCACATCTTGGTGCTACTGCGCGCCATTTTGGCTGCGCTCCAACTTCGGTTGGTCAATTCACGCGCACTCAGTTCGTTTACTTGGTGGGTCAGGCCTTACGGTTCGGGCCACCCTGGCAGCCTCTCAGTTGCAGAGGTTGTCCAGTCCTTGCAGTTCAACTCACATACGGCAGCCTGCAGCCCCTGGCAGTCAGCAGCCCCTGGCAGTCAGCAGCGCGTTTCCAGCACGGTGCACGTTTGAGGCCAGTGGCAACCTGCAGCCCACTGCCCCCCACCCCCTCGGCCCCTTCCTGGTCTCGGCCTGAGTTGCGGCGGTAGGCCTGCTCCTGCTAGGTAATTTAGGACCTCGCGCGGCCCGCCCGGACCTTGACACGCCGTCGGCGCGCTCGCCTGCGGCTGGCAACACAAAAGTAACCCTACCAGCCCATCCAGAAACGATGCTCAGAGGATTTGCCTCGATCAGGGATGTGGGCAGCACACAGAGGAAGGGTCCCCCAGTGGAGGCCTGCTGGAGCGTCTTGGGGGCCTCTTGGTGGTCCCGGGCGCCTCTTGGAACGTTTCCGTTGCCTCGCAGGGTTTCTTGGGGTTTCTTGGGGGTCTCTTGGGAGCCTCTTGGACGCCTCTTGGACGCCTGTTGGGGCCTCCTGGGGCTCCTGGGCGCCCCCTCGGGCCCTCATGAAGCGCTCTTGGGAGCCTTAGGAGCGCTCTTGGAGCCCTCTTGGGCCATCTGGGAACCATCTTGAGGCCTCGGATGGCCATCGGAAGCGACAACGCTCAAATAATGTGGCTCCCTTCATCAGCCTCTCCCCTCGGGAGCCCTCTTGGGTTCCCTTGGGCCCCTCTTCGAGCTTTCTTGGGCCATCTTGGAGCTATCTGCTTCGAATGGCCATCGGAAGCGAAAAGGCGAGAAACCCAAACACACTGATTATCTCAATTTGGAAGGCTTTGGCATCTTGGGGGCATCATTGGGGAGCTCTTTTGGCAACTTAGAGCCGTCTTGGAGCAGTCTTGGGGCGTCTTGGAGCATCTTGGGGGCCATCTCGAGGCATCTCGCGCTATCTTGAGCGATCTTGGACGCCATCGTGGGCTCTCTGAGGCCCTCTTGGGGCCGTTTTGGGCGAACAAGTACCTTCGGACACCTCGCGACCGGCCTCGTCCAGGTCCAGGGGTGGGGGTGGGGGAGGGGTCAAGGCTCCCTCCCCGCCCGCAAGCCGTCTCGCACACTCCCACCCGCCCTCCCAACACATACGTAGCACCCGAGTCTAGCCCGAGCCTCAGCATATTCAGCAGTCGTCTTTGGATGGGCAGCTACTGGGGGCCAATCCGCCGCCGCCGCCGCCGCCGCCGCCGCCGCCGCTGCCCGCCGCCGCCGCCGCCGCCGCCGCGCCGCCGCCGCCCGCCGCCGCCGCCGCCGCCGTCGCCGCCGCCGCCGCCGCCGCGCCGCCCGCCGCCGCCGCCGCCTCCGCTGCCCGCCCCGCCGCCCAAAATCGCCGCCGCCGCAGCCACAGCCGCTGCCGCCGCAGCCGCTGCCGCCACCGCCACCGCCGCCGCCGCCGCCACCGCCGCCGCCGCC
Organism: Prorocentrum cordatum; assembly: GCA_963575745.1. Lineage (NCBI taxonomy): Eukaryota > Dinophyceae > Prorocentrales > Prorocentraceae > Prorocentrum > Prorocentrum cordatum. The sequence continues at coordinate 21,580 of CAUYUJ010006038.1, read as the reverse complement.
GCCGCCGCAGCCGCCGCCGCCGCCGCCGCCGCCGCCGCCGCCGCCCCCGCCGCCGGCGTCGCCACCGCCGCCGCCGCCGCCGCCGCAGCCGCCGCAGCCGCCGCCGCCGCCGCAACCGCCGCAGCCGCCGTCGCCGCCAAGTGTAATCTGTACAGGGTGTTGTCAGGGATGGAGGGGGGAGGCCGCCTCGGGTTGGCTGCCCATGCTCCGAATTTGGAGGCAGAGTGTGTGTGTGTGTTGTATGGTTTTTGTTTGGAGGGATGGTGGGAGGGTGTCCTCATGGTTCCTGGTTGGCTACCAGTCGCTTGGGGGAGGGGGTGTTTACGTAGCACCCCGCAATTGCGGATAAGAGTGAGGGGGCGGGCGCGGGCGACGCGGGCGTCGTCGAGCCGGCGGACCTCGTGGCCCCTAATTACCTTCCTTGTCGATGGCGCTTTCCTCCTCCTCCTCCTCGTCCTCGTCCTCGTCCTCATCGTCATCGTCATCCTCCTCCTCGACCTCGTCGTCCTCCTCCTTTTCTTCCTCGTCCTCCCTCTCCCCCCCTCGTCCTTCCATCATCGTCCTCCCATGGTCGTCCTCCCCCTCATCGGCGTCGACCGTCGTCCTCCCATTCTCGTCCATCATCATCCTCGTCCCCCTCCTCCCCCTCCTCCCCCTCCTCGTCCTCCTCCTCCTCCCCCTCCTCCCCTTCCTCCCCCTCCTCGTCCTCCTGCTCCTTTTCCTCATATTTTTCCACATTATCCTTGCATCCTCTCTTCTTCCGCGTCCTCCTCGTCCCCTGTTTTTTTCCTCTTGCCGCCCCCTCCTTTCCCAATATAACGGCAACATAATCCTTTTGTCCACTTTGTGCTCCCCGACTTCTCTTATCAAGGCAACTCGCCAGGGCAAAGTTGCTGGACGGGCTGGTAAGGATGCGCGGGGCTTGAAGAGGTCGTAGCGGGCTCAGACGGCATGCAACAATCCGCCGCCGCGCTTGTGCGGCATTGGTTTGTTCAGTGAACGTGGTTTGGGTCGCGGGTGGGTCGCGGGCTCTCCACCTCCACCTGGAAGAATGCAAAAGCAACCCGCCGCAGGCGCCAAAAGAATGGGTTTGTACACTGAACGCGGTTTGGATCGCGGGTGGGCCGCGGATTCTCCACCGGGAACGAATGCAAAAGATGCCCGCCGCATGCGCCGAATAATTTGGTTTGTGCCCTGAACGTGGTCGCGGGTGGGCCGCGGGCTCTCCACCCTAAACGAATGCAAAAGATGCCCACCGCAGGCGCCGAAAAATGTGTTTTGTACCGTGACGTGGTTTGGGTCGCGGGTTGGTCGTGGGGTGGGTCGCGGGCTCTCCACCTGGAAGGAGTGCAAGAAAAAAACCCGCCGCAGGCGCCGAAAATGGTGGTTTGTACCTTGAACGTGGTTTGGGTCGAAGGTGGGTCGCGGGTGGGTCGCGGGGTGGGTCGCGGGTGGGTTGCGGGTGGGTCGCGGGTGGGTCGCGGGTGGGTCGCGGGTGGGTCGCGGGGTGGGCCGCGGGCGGGTCGCGGGGTGGGTCGCGGGTGGGTCGCGGGTGGGTCGCGGGGGGTGGGTCGCGGGGTGGGTCGCGGGGTGGGTCGCGGGGTGGATCGCGGGTGGGTCGCGGGTGGGTCGCGGGTGGGTCGCGGGATGGGTCGCGGGGTGGGTCGCGGGGTGGGTCGCGGGGTGGGTCGCGGGCGGGTCGCGGATGGGTCGCGGGGTGGGTCGCGGGGTGGGTCCCGGGGTGGGTCGCAGGGCGGGTTGCGGGTGGGACGACGGCAACAAACAACAACAACAACAACAGGAACACGACAACAACAACAACCACAACCACAACAACAACAACAACAACAACAACAACAACAACAACAACAACAACGACAACACCACCAACAACAACAACAACAAACAACAACAACAACCAACAACAACAAGAATCCGCACCGCGGAAACCCACTTCAGCCACGCACCCAAGGACAGTGAATGGCCGTTCGGCCCCCTCACTTTGATTAGTAGGGAACAGTGTTAAACCCTTTCCCGAAAAAAGGAAGAAGGGAGGTGGAAGAGGAAACGCTCTAGACCACCAACGCCCAGAGGGCTGGTGGGATTTACTATGGATCGTGGCCCCAGAGGCGCGACAGTTAATTATGTAAATTGCGGAAGATCGTGGCCTCGGGGGTGCGAATATGGCTTGTTTTACAAGGGGACGCGAACGCAGCGCAATTTGCGAGGGATCGTGGCCTCGGGGACGCGAGCGTGGAGTAATTTACGAAGGATCGTGGCGTCGGGAGAGCGAATGTCGCGTAATTCTCGTGGCCCCCAGAGGCGCGAATGTAGGGGTATTTGTGGGAGATCGTGGCCTCGGGGACGCGGAGACGGTGTATGTTGCAAGGGGTCGTGGTTTCGGGGGAGAGAATGTGGAGTAACTTGCAAAGGATCGTGACCTCGGGGGCGCGAGCACAGCGTAATCACACCAGCCCTCTGGGCGTTGGTAGTCTAGAGCGTTTCCTCTTCCACCGCCCTTCTTCCCTTTCGGGAAGGGGTTTACCCCTCCCCCTACCCCCTCCCCTGGACCTGGACGGGGCCGGCCGCGAGGTGTCAGAGTCTACCAGGGATTATTGCCTCGGGAGCGCGAATCTCATGTATTTTTATGTGTCCCACGGCCCCCCAGGAATTCAGGCAACGCGATTTGGGGGTGGCAACGGGGTGGTTTTCGGCTCCCCCCCCTCACGCGGACTTGAACAACTTACAGTCGGAAACAGGAAGCAGGAGTGTACCATTGGAGAATGGCAACTGAAATTGGCGCAGGGCGCTGCAGCCTAATCCTCGCAGCCTGATGGCCCCACAATGGGGCCGGCGGATTATGCATTTTATGTAATGAGTTCGGCTTTCTTTTTCATCGTATCGGGTGTCCACTACGACCTAGGAATGTTTATATCGATGTCCAGGTTGACAAAGGAAGGTGTTAGAGACCGTTCGTTGGCCACGTATGTCCAAAAGCTGAATGACATGGTACTCAGAACACTGCCGATATTTTTGCAGGGTGTATTGATTCTTGTACCTCAGCCGGTCGGGAGGAGCATGAGGGCTGATATATCGGAAACCATCGAAGAAGATATCAGCGAATTGAGGGGAGCTAGTGAGTGCATAGACGAGGTTGCGAGGTATATGGATGGTGTTGGTCTCGGAGGCGAGTGGGGTTCATCCTGTCAGCGCATCGGATTGATCGTATCAGTTATACCCGCGACATTTGGAGTGCACTCGTATGGACTTAGTCGTGCAGCGTATTTGCAGAGATTGCGTTGTATCGTTTGGAGTCCAGGGAATCAGATAGCTGCGCATCCAGAGAATGTCCAAATAGCCACAGGCAAGGTCTTGGCACTGGCATTGACTAACTTCCCTGCTATCGGGGTGGCTCATGCTAAACTCTTGGAGTACAACAATGAGAGCTCCGCATGGCTCTGGACAAGACGGGACAAAGATACTCCCAGACTTCCGTCTCGTCTGGAAGCGTCGTTTCGAGACGTGAAGGATGACGACGTCTACCCCCTGCACCCGTGGGTCACTTGGTGGAAGTTCCGCGAGTATCTGAAATGGATGTATATGTTCGTTCTTTCGATCATGGTAGTCATTGCAGCAGCAAGGCCTTCGGATGGGGCATTTGCTCTGGTGTTTGCGTTGATCTTGGCCATCAATGTCATCGACGCGTTCTTCCAGCTGTATAACAAGCATAAGCAAGACCAGCGCGAGAGACAGATTCATCCAAACCCAGATCTGAGTGTCATTCATGCATGACTCGTGCGCCTCTCGCTCTTCGGGGTACGCCACCAGGCAGGAGGAGCAGTCTCCTGAGAGGAAGAAGGAGCTTGTGGGATGGGTGCGTGTTGTGGCGGAGGAGGACGATATCGACGAATTCAGTTTTCAACGGCGCATTCGGCTGTCAGCCTCTCAGCCCTGCCCCCCTGCGCTTGCACTGTCTTTTTGTGGGGTGTGTCTGCCGCTCGCCAGGCACCCAGCCGCTGCGGCCAGCATCAGCAGGCGCCAGTCCCACGGTCTGCCGCGCACACTTGCTTGCTCGCCAGTTGTAAGATGACGGCGAGTGCTTGGGCAGTGTGTTTCCTGTGACTGTGCATGGTGACGCCGTGTGTGATTGGCAAGCGCTAGTCGTACGGCTGCTTGCCATGAGTGTGCGACTCTCCTTCGCTGTTCCCGTAGGCGTGTTTCTGAGCCTGGAGTTGAGCCATGGACTGTTTCCCAGGTGTGGGCCTGAACTTTGCGGCCACGACCTGGAAAAAACACAAGCAAACAAACAAGTGCAGTCAAAAGGGCGCCGTATGAACAGCACTTGAAAGTGGAAACACATGTGGCGACAGTTGCGCCCTTCGCAGCCCCTCAGGGAAACCCCTCAGGGAGCTGCGAGGTCCTGGCTGGGTCTGCGTACTCCTCCACTACACTGGGCCTCTCAGCAGCCCGCGTAAATGGCGACAGTTGCGCACTTCGCAGCCCCCGTGGAATTGCGAGGTCCCAGCTGGGTCTGCGTACTCTTCCACTCCGCTGGACCTCCCAGGAGCCCACGGAGGTGGCGACGGTTGCGCCCTTCGCAGGCCCAGGGGAAGCAAGGAGGAGGATTAGGAGGAGGAGGAGAAGGAGGAGGAGGAGGAGGAGAAGGAGCATGACGGGGAGGAGCCGGAGGAGGAACAGGAGGAGGAGGAGGGGGAGGAGAAGGAGGAGGAGAAGCAGGAGCAGGAGGAGGGGGAGGAGGAGCAGGAGGAGGGGGAGGAGGAGGAGGAGGAGGAGGAAGAGAGGTCAGGAGGAGGAGGAGGAGGAGGAGGAGGCGGAGGAGGAGGAGGAGGAGGAGGAGGAGGAGGAAGGCGGACGAAGAGGAGGAGACGAGAGAGGAGAGGTGCGGGAGGGTCGGGGATAAAGTCGGACGCAGGCGGCAGGAGGAGGGAGGCAGGGAGGAGAGGGGAGGCGGGAGAGGTGGAGACCACGGTGCCCTGTTCAAAATGAAACCCAAGACAGGAGGGTTGGGTAACGCGAAGGGTATGCATTCCGAGTTTCCAAGACGGCCCGGGCAGGCAACCAAGGACACCAAGATGGCCCACGATGCCTCACAGGCGGCCCAAGATGGCCCCAAGGCGGTCGAAAAATTGCTTCAAGACGGTCCAAGATGCCTTCAAGAGGGCCCAAACCGGCCACAAGAGGACCTCCAACGGGGTCCTGAGAAGCCAAAGTCATTGATCCCCCTATGGTTTTTGTCGCATTCTCTCCTTGTCGGGCTGCCGTCAGCTCAAGGCGGCCCACGAGGACTCTAAGATAGCCCAATATACATCCAACACGGCTCCAAGACGGCTCAAGAGGGCCTCCCGTTGGACCTGAGACGGCCTTAGAAGAAGGCCTTTGGACGGCCCAAGACGGCGCGAAGACGGGCACACGACGGCCCTCAGACACCCATCACACGGCCAAGAGGGCTCCAAGACGCCCCCAAGGGACCCTCAAGACTGCCTCACATGAGGCCCAGACAGCCCCAAGACTTCCCACACCATGATGATGCTGATGATGATGTTGCTGATGATGATGCTGGCAATGATGATGAGTATGATGATGATGGTGGTGGTGGTGACGATGATGATGATGATGATGATGATGATGATGATGATAATGATGGTGATCATCATCATCATCATCATCATCATCATCAGCCTCATCATCATAACCGCCACCATCATCATCGTCGTCATCATCATCACCATCATCATCACCATCATTATCACCACCACCATCATCACCATCACCATCAGCACCATCACCATCACCACCATCATCGCCATCATCACCATCATCGCCACCATAACCATCATCACCATCATCACCACCATCGGCTTTCTCTCGGCATCGTCACCGTCAGCATACCCATCGTCACCACCACCATTATCATCATCATCAGCATCATCGTCATCATCACCATCATCTTCATCGCCATCATCGTCATCGTCAGCGTCATCATCACCACCATCATCATTATAATCATCACAATCCTCACCCTCACCAGCATCAGCAGCATCATCACCACCATCATCATCATTATCATCATCATCATCATCAACAGCATCAGCATCATCACCATCATTATCAGCGACGGCAGTCAACGTTTATCTCCCCACCATCCTCTTACTCATCATCTTGTTCACGGCTCTGATAAGCCTGGAGACACGGGTCTCATACGTGTCGACCTCCCTCTCCCCCTCGAACAGTCGCCGCCCATAACGCTTGGCTGGCATGGTGGCGGGACTTGCCAGGCAGTTGGATCAGATTTATGGTGAACGTTGTTCTTATCGTCGCTGCCACCGTCGTCGTCGTTGTCGGTTTCGTCTTCGTCGCTGTCCCCGTATCACCGTCGCCGTCGTCGGCTTTGTTGTCGTCGCCGTCGCTGTCCTCGTTGTTGTCGCCGTCGCCGTCGTCCTTTTGCTGGCTCCTTTCGGGCCAGTGGAAGTCCCCAGGGGGGCTTCAGGAGGTCCTCGGGGGCCACCAGGGACCCATGACTCGTCACTGGTCGCTCGTCGTCATCGCCGTCGCCGTCACAGTCGCCGTCGTCGCCGTCGTCGTCGTCGTTGTCGTCGTCGTCGTCGTCGTCGTCTTCGTCGTCGTCATTGTCGTCGTCGACGTCCTCCTCCTCCGTCGCAGCCGCCGTCGCCGTCGACTTCGCCTGCGTCGTCGTCGTCGTCGTCGCCGCCGGCGTCGTCCGCCGTCGCATCCGCCGCCGCTGCCGTCGCCATCGACGTTGCCGTCGTCGCCGTCGTCGTCGTCGTCTTCGTCGTGGTCACCGTCGTTGTCGTCGTCGCCGTTCTCCTCTCGTTGTTGCCATTGTCGTGGTCGTCGTTGTCCTCGCCCGTCCTCGCCGTCGTCGTGGCCGTGGTGGCCGTCGTGGCCGTCGTAGCCCTCCTTCCGCCTCCCCCTCCTCGTTCCCGATCCTCACCCCTCGCTGTTCTCGTGCAGTCGCCGCCGCGGAAGGAGGAGCCTTCTTCGCTGGGGGGAGGCCCAGAGTGTTCCTCCAGTGTTTCGCACAGCTATGCTCAGGTGCCCCTCAAGCTTGCCAGGGAGCATCGACGTTGAGCCTGTAGAGGGAAGGGGCCCCGTTCCTCATGCAGGGTCCCTCACGCTTCGACTCTGGAGTCGTCGACGCCCTCGCCGCGCTTCCCCCCCAGCAGGGCGCCTGGACCCCGTCCTTCAAGGTCCACATCAACTGCGCCGCCGCCGCCGAGGTCGCAGCCAGCGAGGCCGGCGCTGGCGAGGCCGCGGGCGCTGCCGCGCCGGGCGTGGCCGCCGCTGGCGACGGCGCGGCCGACGGCGCCGCCCCCCCGCCGCCGGCCCGCTGGGCACTCATACAGTCAACCCGCGCAGTAAGGAGGGGCAACCTTCCCCAGGGTGCCCTTGCCTCCTCGCCCCTTCGGCCCGTCCTTGGCGACTGTCGCTGGCCAGCCTCGTTCGATGGCGCCGCCCCCCCTCTCGAGGAAGACAAATCGGTATAAACCTACACTTTTGACGCTCCGCGCGGATTTCTTGGATCTGCGCTGCGCGCCCCCTGGCGGCGCCTCCGGCGCCGCCCCCTTGGCGCGCTCCGCGCGCCAGGGGCGGGAGGTCCAGTGCAGATCCCAGAAATCCGCGCGGAGCGCCAAGAGTTTCAGGTTTGTGCCCTTTTTTTTTTTTTTTTTTTTTTTTTTTTTTTTTTTTTTTTTTTTTTTTTTTTTTTTTTTTTTTTTTTTTTCTTTTTTCTTTTTTTTTTTTTTTTGTTTTTTTTTTTTTTTTTTTTTTTTTTTTTTTTTTTTTTTTTTTTTTTTTTTTTTTTTTTTTTTTTTTTTTTTTTTTTTTTTTTTTTTTTTTTTTTTTTTTTTTTTGTTTTTTTTTTTTTTTTTTCTTTTTTTTTTTTTTTTTTTTTTTTTTTTTTTTTTTTTTTTTTTTTTTTTTTTTTTTTTTTTTTTTTTTTTTTTTTTTTTTTTTTTTTTTTTTTTTTTTTTTTTTTTTTTTTTTTTTTTTTTTTTTTTTTTTTTTTTTTTTTTTTTTTTTTTTTTTTTTTTTTTTTTTTTTTTTCTTTTTTTTTTTTTTTTTTTTTGTTTTTTTTGTTTTTTTTTTTTTTCTTCATTTCCGGCGCGGCCGACGGCGCCGCCCCCCCGCCGCCGGCCCGCTGGGCACCCCAAGACTTCGGGACGATCGACATGGGTACGGAAAGAAGGGGTACGATGCCCAACAGCAGTTCCTGTTCATTTTGAACAGGACTCGCCGTCCGCGCCGCCGCGGACGTTGTCCATTGAAGACAAAATGCCGCCCGCCCAACAGCGGCCGCTGTCGATTTTGGACAACATGTTCTGTTGGGCATTGTACAAATTCCTTCCGTACCCGTCTTGGGCGTCCAAATAACTCACCGAGCGCGTTCCATTACTCGCAAAGTGCTTGCTCGCGAATGCCCGGAAAACACATGTCCGCATCGATGTACTGCATCGTGAATCCCCCTTGGCGCCCCGCAGTCGGCGGCGAGCGAGGGCGGGACGTGAGAAGGGGCTGGCCTTCTCAGAAGTCCCTGGGCCTGCTGAGAAGTTTTCGAAGCCTTCCCCGAAGAGACGAGAAACTTCTCAGAAGGCGCGAGGGCTTCTGAAAAGCCCCGCCGCCTTCTGAGAAGGCTTTCTCCTTCTCATTTCCCTCCCTCGCTCGCCGCCGACATGACCTCGAGACCTGGGCGCGGCATTTTTGTGACGACGGGCGATGTCGCCTGATTGCGGGCCCGGGGGGCCCTCACAGATCGATCCGGCTCCACATGGCGCAGAATAAGATGGGATCTATAGGGCTGCGGCCGTGATTTTTGGCGAGTCAGGAGTCAGGAGTGAACAAGAGACACAGGCAAAAGTAAACGGCGATCCCCAGGACCGTGTGGGATTACACACACCTATATATATATACACACGGCGATCCCCAGGAACATGTGGGAAAAACACATACATATATATATATATACATATATATACATATATAGATGTGTATATATACACATATACACATATATATATATGTATATAAACACACTTATAGTTGTGTGTAAACTTATACATGGGAAGCGGAAGTCCAGAACCAAGGGGGGGGAATCTGGGGGATCCAGGGATGTGTGCCTATGTGCTCGTGTGTCCCTGGGCCCCCTCAGGTTCGGATCTCGGCGAGGGCCCCTGCTGGGCCCGCGCGGTGTCCGAGCCCGCCTCGCAGGGCCGCCCGCCGAGGGCCGCGGCCAGGTGGGCTTGATGCTGTGGCCAGGTCGGCGCTCGGACGCCGAACGGGCTCAGAAGCGATGGGCAGTTCTCGCCACCACCGTTGCCGTAGGGAGGAGGAGGAGGAGGAGGAGGAGGAGGAGGAGGAGGAGGAGGAGGAGGCGGAGGAGGAGGAGGAGGAGGAGGAGGAGGGGGAGGGGGAGGGGGAAAGGGCAAGCTAGGTGCGCTCGCGTCATATCTGACGTCCTACCCCTCCCTCCCTTCCCTTACCATGGCGCTGATTTTCTCTATCCGCGGACGCGTGTCGTAGCGGACCTGTGGCTCCGCGCGCGCGTGCGTAGTGGGTGGTGGTGCACGTGCGTGCGTGCGTGCGTGTGTGCGTGGTTGTCGTGGTGGTGGTGGTGGTGGTGGTGGTGGTGGTGGTGGTGGTTGGTGGTGGTGGTGGTGGTGGTGGTGGTCGTGGTGTTTGTGGTGGTTGGGGGTTGTGATCTGATGCTGGTGCGTTGGTGGTATGGTGCGGCGCGGCGGTGGCGGGCGGATGGGCGCGCGAGCAAAAGGCCCGCGCTGGGGCGAGAACGCCATCTGAACGACGGAGGCCAAACACCGATCCGAAAATGAGGCCCACGCTGCAGCGGGAGCACGATTCGGAACGATTCGGGAGCAGAAATGAGGCCGGCGCCTCAGCGAGAGCAGCATTTTGAAAAAAACGCAGGCGAAAACCCAACTCCCGGGAATCCTGTGTTTAAAAAACAGTACGCGGGGGGGGGGGGGTCGAATACTTTCAGGCCGCCATCGGGGGAAGAGGGAGAGTAGTATTCATACTGAGTAATTGTAGAAGGAGGAGGAGGAGAGGGTTTCCAGGCTGAGCTTGCGCTGGTCGGGGCCTCCCCGCCCGCGAGGCCCCACGTCTCGGCGCCCCATCTTCGATGTGCTCGCCTCTCCCGGGGGGTTCACCAGGGAGGGGGCCTCCAAGAGGGATGGGGCCCTGACGGCACGAGAGGGCTTCCGAGAATCTGCTCTACTTCCCAGAGTGTCGACTACATGTAGGAGTGACCCTTCGCCGGAGTGACCTTTGGTGCGGGCGCACTGGGGTCTCCCGATCGCCGAGTGCAGTGCGACAGTAGCGTCTTGCGCGGGTGCGTTTGGTCCCCTTGCTGCCCTCCGCAAGCCGCGCACCAAAGGTCAATCCTACCCAGGGCCACTCCTTGCTTGCAGCCGAGAGTGCCGGAGCAAAGATTGGCCGCGCCCTCGGCCGCGTGGTGGCACAGACAGGACGCATGGGCAGTACTAGCAGCAGCGGGACATCGACTTTCAAGCTCGGCGGTGACATTCACATTATCGAAGGCGCTACGGTCAGCAACGTTGGCTTGGCGTGTCGCTCCGGCGGTTCTGGCCCACAACGTTGCGGCGCGGCACGCTATCCATGTCCCAGTCCCCAGGCGTCAACGTCGCGAGCCTTTCCCACCTCCCGCACGCGGAGCGCAGCGACACGCTACCCACTCGCAAGGCATAGCGTGTCGCCGAGAGCCCTCCGTCGTGATCTCCCTCGCGGCGCGCAGGGGGGAGGGGGGAAGGTATGCGTCGGCCTCCGCCCTGCGGCGGCGGGTTCACCAGCGCCGCCCTGGTTCACCAGCACATGCAGGGGGGGTCACCGCTAGGGCGTTCACATGATCGCAGGCCCTCAGCCGTCTGGCTACGCCCGTGGAATGCTCCATGCGTCAGTGGCAACACGTTGCGTGCCAGCTCAGCGTGTGCGCCCACGTTCTGAAGAACGCATCGCGTCAGACGCGCGCCGCCCCACCTCTGGGAGGAGGAGGAGGAGGAGGAGGCGGAGGAGGAGGAGGCGGAGGAGGAGGAGGCGGCGGAGGAGGAGGGGGAGCGTTTCCAGCCTACGTGCTGAGCTCCGTCGGACGTCGGGATCGTGGAGCAGAACCTCTGTGTTTGCCTGCTGCTGCAGTCCGTCGCGGCCGCACATCTGGCCCGTGAGGCCGCGCTTGCCAAGGCGCGAGGAACGAGCCCTCCCGATGCCCTCCGCCATGAAGCTTGGCAAGAAGGGACAGCGAGGGCAGGGTGGCGATGCGCGATCGCCCCGCGGCGGGGATCTTGGGCGCCCCCGCCACGCCACCAGCCCACGGTGCTCTCCGCTCCTCTCAGGTCATGGAGGAGGCCCGCCAGCGCGACCTCTCCCCGCTGCCCGCCTTGGAGCTTGAGACCGACATTTTTGACATGGTCCCTGTCAGCCGCTGCGTTGCCCGCCGCTGCCTTCGCGCTGCCCATGTTGATCGTTGGGCTGCCGAGGGCGCGGACGCGTTGAATGACTTGTGCGGCAGTTTTGTTTCCAGCTCCGGCGTCGGCCTCAATGCAGGTCAGCGACTGGCCCTGGATCACGTTCGCCGCTGCTATCGACGTGTCGGGCAACCTCCTGCAGACCTCCTTTCAGGACGGGGAGCCCTCAGTGCGCTCCTGTCAGGCGCGCCCGGCTCCACCAGTGGTGGCGGGCCCGTCGCTCCCTACGACGGCGAGAAGATCGCCTGGCCTTCCACTTCCAGCAAGCCCATCCCGTTGACCGACTTGCTTGGTGAAGTGGACGCCTCGTGGCTTAGGGATTGGGAGGAGCGCGTGCTACGACCGTCTCAGGCTGCTCGGAGCCCCCGCGCGGAGGCTTGCCCTCGGGGCGCATGCGTCGACCCGGTGCTGCAGCACAACGTTCGTGAATATCTCACATTTCTGAGAGAGGCTTGGCGCCGTGGGATGCTGACTTGGAAGCGTGGGCACGGCGGCGACCTCGGATTGTTTTTCGTCAAGCGCAAAGATGAACGCCTTCGGATCATCTTCGACACGCGGGTCATCAACTGTGATTTCGTGTCTGCCCCTTCGACGCGCTTGCGTACTCCTTCGGCTTCCTGGCGCGCTGGAGGCGGATGAGAAGGTCTTCGTCGCCTCGGGGGGCTTGGAGGCGGTTTTCTCTCACATGCTGGTTCCGCCCGACATGGTCGGGCGCTTCTCCTTGCCGAGCCTGGGCGCGGGGATGCCGCTGAACGGCGGGGTCTCCGACTTGCCGGCTGGTGCGGGGCAGCCGATCACGCCGCGTCTGCGCGTGCTGCCCATGGGCTTCTCGTGGGCCCTCCACCTGTGCCAGGGCGCCCATAGGCGCGGCATCAGCCTCGGCGGCTTCCCGGCGAGCAGCCTCATCGAGGACGGTCAGCCCGGGCGGCAGGCGCGGCATGGAGAGCCCCCCGTGGCCGCCGGCTACGTGGGCAACTCCTTCGCGATGGGTGCGGAGGCCAGCAGCACGGGCCGCCACTGCGACAGCGTGCGCTGCCAGCTCGAGAAGCTGGGACTCGTCGTCCACGACCGGGAGCCGGCCAGCCACGACGCGGAGTTCCTTGGGCTCAGCCTCTCGGAGGGTCGTTTCCTGGCAGTCCGGCCCAAGTGCTTGTGGCGTCTGCGGCTGTCGATCGAGAAGCTCCTCCGCGTTGGCAAGTGCAGCGGGCTGCTCATGAAGGTGTTGCTTGGCCATGTCACGTGGTCGGCGCTGCTCGAGCGTGAAGCGCTGCGCCTGCTGCGGGCGTCGTACGCGTTCGCCGCCAAGGCCGGCAGCCAGGCTCTAGCGCTGTGGCGCTCGGTGCGTGAGGAGCTGTGGCGCGTGAGATGCCTGCTTCATCTTCTACAGGCCGACGTGCTCGCTCGCTGGCATGGGCTGGTGGTCGCGTCCGATGCATCCGAGTTCGGGCTCGGGCTTGTGCGGCGGCGGCTCCCGACCGACCGTGTCGCGGAGCTTGGGCGTCAGTCCGAGCGTTGGCGCTGTCGAGTCGAGGGTGGTTCTCGAGCCCGTGAAAGAGCGCTGCGTCACCTCTGCCCCTCGTCACCTCCTCTGCCCAGCTTTTCATCTTCCACATCTCTTGGAGGCCCCTTCCTGAACGTTTCGGAGGCCGTCTTCGACGAGATCCCTGGAGATGTTCTGGAGGCTTCGTCTTGGGCTGGCGTGGCCGCGGCGCAGATCTCGGAGGGCCCCGACATCTTGGAGCTCGAGGGGGAGGCACTGGTGTTAGCAGTTCGCCATTTTCTTCGGAGTTCGCAGGCTTACGGTAAACGTATTGACGCTCTGGTCGATAACCTGCCCCTGGCCCTCGCGGCCACCAGGGGGGGAGCGCGGTCTCGTCATCTTAGAGGGCCTCTTCACATGCTGGCAGCTCTCAGCCTGGCCGCGGGATCTCGGGTCTACGTTCGGTGGGTCGCCTCAGAGCTCGACCCCTCGGACCCGTTCTCACGTGGGCACAGTGGGTGGTTCTCGGGCGCGCGCCCTCTGCGCGCCTGGGCTGAGCCTTCTCCAGCTGCCGAGACAGGCGGCCCCGACAGTCCGACAGCTGATGGCGCGGCGAGCTCCCGGGGCCTTGGGCCGCAGTCGGCAGTCGCAGACTCGCGCCACACTGGCGCGGCGCCTGCTGCAGGGCAGGAAGCCCGTCACCGGGCTCACCTCGCTGGAGCAGCTGGCGATCAAGGAGTCGACCGAGGAGCTCTACCGCTCGGCGTGCCGCAAGTTCACGGATCACCGCATCCTCCACCAGATCTCCTGGGCCACCCGCCGCGAGCTCGACTTGGCCGTGCTGCTCTTCCTCAACAGCCAGTTCCACTCTGGCGTGGCGGCGGCCGAGGGGAGCCAGCTGCTTGCGGCGCTGACGCACTTCTTGCCGGAGGTGCGGCGTGCTGGCAAGTCGGGGCTTTTGCAGAGCTGGCGCGCGGCGGTGGCTTGGAAGCGTCGGGTGCCCAGCTTCACGCGCTGCCCGCTGCCGCGATCGGCTACTTTCGCGATCGCGGGTGTCATGCTGGCCCTCGGCCAGTCGCGGATGGCGCTGTGGATCATGGTGTCCTTAGTGTGCTACCTCCGCCCGTGCGAGTGCGTCGAGCCGAAGGCCCAGCATCTGGTGGCTCCTTCCGCCATTGCGGGGCCCGCCTACCAGGCGTGGGGGCTCCTGCTCCACGACGTGGCGGAGGCCCAGCCGGGCAAGACGGGCCTCTTCGAGGAGTCGGTGCTCGTGGACCTGGGCGCGTGGCTCAACCCGCTGCTCGAGGCGCTCTCGAAGGCGACGCCGCCCGGGCAGCTACTGTGGGCTTTCAGCCCTGCGGATCTCCGCAAGGTGTTCGTCCAGGCCGTGTCGCTGCTGGGCTTGGGCAGCCTCAGGCCTCACCTCTACTCCCTCAGGCGCGGCGGGGCGTCGGACGACCTCCTGTCCAATCGGAGGACAATGGAGCAGGTCCGTCGTCGAGAACGCTGGAAGGCAGCCTCGTCGATGGCCAGGTACGCCAAGGAGTCCAAGCTGCTGCGCGAGATCGGCCTCGTCCCGGACAGCACCTACTTGTTCGGGGCCCTCGTGGAACTGAGCTTCCAGGAGCTCGCGGGCAACGGCTTCGTCCGCGCGGGGATCATCGACCAGGTGCCCGACCCGCTAAAGCTGCACATCGCGCGCTTGGCCACGGCGGCTGCTGCTGGTCCGCCGAGTTTCGCCTTCCTGAGCTCCGCCCGAGCGGTGCGGAAGCGGCCAGCCAGCGCAGGCAGCGCAAGGCCGGCTGCTCGCCGCCGCTGAGCCGCACTACCGCTGGCATCTTGCGCCAGCTGCGGCATGAGCTCCAGGTTGCCGTGCAGGGGGCCACGCGGCGGCGCCGCTGCGTCTTTTTGGAGCTGTTCGCAGGCTCGGCAGGGATTTCAATGAAGTTTCGAGCTGCTGGCTACGGCGTCGTTACCATTGACATTCAGTATTGTGTTCATGGGGATTTACTGGTGCGGTGTGTCGAGCGTCTCATCAAGGGGTGGATTAGCTCCGGCTT
The DNA here is from genome assembly GCA_963575745.1 of Prorocentrum cordatum. Taxonomy (NCBI): domain Eukaryota; class Dinophyceae; order Prorocentrales; family Prorocentraceae; genus Prorocentrum; species Prorocentrum cordatum. The sequence goes on along the minus strand of CAUYUJ010006038.1, from coordinate 6,506 downwards.
CGTGCTCGGCGTTTTCCTCGGCAACCGCTGCGGAGCGTAGAGGCCACCATGGGCCTGGACGTGCTCACTGACACACAGCGTGCTCGTCTGACTCTGGGTAACGCCACGTTATTCGACACCTGCAGGCTCATCGACGTGTGCAGACGCTTTCGCGTGCCAGCCCTCTTGGAAAACCCAGACAGATCGTTGATGTGGATGGCTCCTCGTCTGAGCCGCCTGACGCGTGGCTCTGACTTCTCCAGCGCTCGTTTTCATCAGTGCCACTTCGGGACGCCGTGGAAAAAGTGCACTCGTATCGTTTCCTGGAATGGAGGTTGTCTCCCGAGGCTGCAGCGCTGGTGTCTCGCCAACGGCAAAATTTGTAGCAGATCTTGCCTGCGGCATCAGGAGCTCGCTGGCAGGGCTCCAGGAGGAAAGCACTGGACCGCCATTGCCGCCTCCGATCCACCAGCGCTCTCAAAAGCTGTGTCTCGTCGATGATAGAAGCTGCTGAATCTCTTAGGGTTCCGTCGCTCTGGAACAGGTTTAAGGTTTGAGTTTTTGTTTCGGCCATCCTGGCCATTCGTCTTCCTGTTCGGGTCTGGGAGTCTCTCCGAGTTGCGCCTGAGCGCTAATCATTTGCCGCTGTGAATAATGTGCCCTGCTCCAGACACGATAGAAACAGTGTCTGGCGATCCCAGGGGGGCTGAGGGCTAAGTCCCTGCTCGCTTTTGACAAGCTGAAGTGACGTGTCTTTGCCCCGAGGGCTCGCCGCATCGACGCCTGCCGTCGTCGTGTCTGCTCAAGTCCTCCCTCCCTCCTCTCCCTTTTTCGCCTCGCGTCCCCTTTTCGCTCCTGCTCGTCCTGTCCCCTCGTCGGCTGGTCGCTCTCAGAAGGTCTATGTTCCCGTGCGCGTTTTTGCTGATGGGAGTCTCTCCGGGTTGCGCCTGAGCGCTAATCATTTGCCGCTGTGAATGACGTGCCTTGCTCCAGACACGATAAAAAACAGTGTCTGGCGATCCCGGGGGGGCTGAGGGCTAAGTTTTTTTTTTTTTTTTTTTTTTTTTTTTTTTTTTTTTTTTTTTTTTTTTTTTTTTTTTTTTTTTTTATTTTTTTTTTTTTTTTTTTTTTTTTTTTTTTTTTTTTTTTTACTCTCTCTCTCTCTCTCACTCTCTCTCTCTCTCTCTCTCTCTCTCTCTTCTCCTCTCTCTCTCTCTTCTCTCTCTCTCTCTCTCTCTCTCTCCTCACTCTCTTCTCTCTCTCTCTCTTTCTTCCTCTCGCTCTCCTCTCCCTCTGCTCTCTCTCCTCCCTCCTTCTCTTCTCTCTCTCTATCTCTCTCTTTTTTTTCTTTTTTTTTTTTTTTTTTTTTTTTTTTTTTTTTTTTATTTTTTATTTTTTTTTATTTTTTTTTTTTTTTTTCTTTCTCTTCTTCTCTCCTCTCTCTTCTCTCTCTCTCTCTCTCTCTCTCCTCTATAATATTTTATATATATGGTCAGCCCCCCCCCAGCGCCCCCCTGGTCCCATTGCTGTGTTTTCTGTCTCTCTCCCTCTCTCTCTCTCACTCTGACTCCTCTTTCTTTGTCCCTCCTCCTCCTCCTCCTTGTTCTCCTTCCCCTCCTATTCCTTCGCCAGGAAGGCTTGCGGAACGGGGCGTGGCCACCAAACCATGCTAGTCACATGTTTTTTTTTTTTTGGGGGGGGGTCAGGGAAGCCACGAAACCATGCTATTCACATGTTTTTTTGTTCTTTTGGTTTCAGAAGCTCCACAACCCCCCCGCGCCCCCCTCTGGCCAAGCTTGTGGAGCTTCTGAAAACCAGAGAAACTTAAACAAAAACTGTGAATAGCAAGGTTTCGTGGCTTCCCTGACCAAAAAAAATAAAAAAAACATGTGAATATCATGGTTTGGCTGCGCATGCTCCTCCTTATCCCCCTCCTCCCGCCCCCTCCCCCCTTGTTTCCTCTTCCTTATCCTCATCCTCCCCCCATCCTCCGCTCTCTCCTGCTCCTCCTCCTCAAACTCATTCCTCCCTCCTCCTTCTCCCCCCTCTCCTCCTCCCCCATCCTCCTCCTGCTCCTGCTCCTCCTCCTTCTCCATCTCCTCCTCCTCCTCCTCCTCCCCCTCCTCCTCGTCCCACTCCACCTCCTTATACATCTGCTCTCAAGCATCTGGGCCCGAGAGGTTTGCAGGGGGGCAGGTCCAACGGGCCCACTGTTGCGCGCGCGCCGCGCGTCCGCCCTGCTTGCCCCGCGGCAGGTGGCGAGGCGCGCTCGCGGCTTGAGGGGCGCACCTTCAAGGTGTGGCAGAAGTCGCAGCAGAACGACGACGGCTACGAGACATACATGGGAGGAACGCGCCCGCCCTGGAACGAAGGAGGTCGAGCGGCTAGCAGAGCTCGATCGCACTCACGTTCGAAGAAAGAGTACCAGGGCGGGAAGGGGAGGCCTTTTGTGGTGTGCAGCACTTGCTCTCCTGTCGGCAGCAGTTGGATCTATTTTGACCGTGTCGCTGACAAGGCCAAGTGCGCAAAGTGTGGAACCACGTGGTCAAGCATATCGACGGAGACAGCCCCGCCATATCCACAGACCCAGGCCCTGGTCGCCCTCCTCGCAGATCAGTGCAAAGCGGCCAAGGACGGCAACGCCAAGGAGCAGATGGATTTGTTGGAGCGAGCGTGCCCTCAGTTACGAGTTCCCGAGCCAGCACCGCCACCAGCGCCCAAGCCTTTCGAGGAGTTGGAAACGGCAGCCCAGGCGCTCCGTATGGTCACGACGGCGGGAGGGAGGCTACGCAGGCGACTCCAACGCAATGCAGAAGAACAAAAAGACATCCTGGAAAAGCTGGCTGACAACAAAATCGCCGAGAAAGAAGCTCAGCAACAAGTGGATTTGTGTCGTGAGAAGGCGAACAGAGGACAACCACCTTCAGCAGCGACAGTCCATGACGATGCAGCTGCCCCAGAGCTCAGCAGTGAAGAGCTGGCATTCCTGGGTGAAGCAGAAAAGAAAGAGTACGAGGCAGCCAAGGAAGCGGCCGCGGCAGCGCAGAAGACCTTGGAAGCGGCGAAGGGGGCCGCCCAGGCCCGCAAGGAGGCCGCCGAGAACCTCCGCAAGTTCGCAGACAAGGCTCAAGAGTGCAAGAGGCGCCGTGGCAACGGAGGACAACCATCAGTTGGGGGCACCCAGGCCAAAGATGAAGTCCAAGAGGAGCCAGCCGCAGAACAGACCAAGCCGTGCGACTTCGCGAACCCTGACGAGGTGGACAGGTACCTGGAGACCACAGTACGCATTCGCGAGAGGAGCAAGACGGTTGCGGCGGCAAAGACGCAGTCCAAGACGTGTTCCTAGCACTCGGCGCAAGGTCACGTTCCAGGACCCCATCAGCGGTGAGCAGGACCCGTGTTTCACATGTATTCGTGGCGAATATCTCGCAGTACAATGCGTCAGTTCGTGATTTCATATTGGGTTCGAAATGCGACATGGTGGGCTTAGTGGAACACCACCTTCAGAGGACGAGCGCAGCCAGCGAGGCCCAGCGGCTTCAACCAGACGGCTGGCATTCACAGTACACTTGGACAGCAGCCAGAAAGACGGGGCGATCAGTAAACGGTTCCCATGGGGGAGTATGTTGGCTACGTCGCTCGCACCTCCAGACTGCAGTGCACCTGCCCACCGTCAAGGGGAGCAGCGCCTTCGAGAAGGAGTTGAATGACATTGCGGTGGTGCACTGGGATTTGAAGGGAGGAATGCGTATCACACTCTTCGTGGTATACCTCGACAGCGGACCGGGCCTGACAGGGCCCAATGCAGCGAAGATGAAGCAGCTGACACAGTTGACGGCTAGTATCTCTACACCGTGGATGGCAGTGGGTGACTGGAAGGTTACCCCAGACGAGTTCATGCAGTCCACGTGGGCGAAGAAGCTCAAAGTTACCCCAGTTTGCCCGAACATCGATGCGACGTGTACGAGTGGCAGAGGCCGCATGTTAGATTATGTCATTTGCCCACCAATATGCAGGCCTTTCTTGGGTGGTGTCATGGCGGTAACGAAGGTCCCGTGGAGACCTCATGTTGGATTGCGCATCCGTATCGCCAGGAAGCCAGCCAAGTTGCAGATCTTGTCTCCTGTTAGGGCAGAGCAGCACAAAGTACCATACATTACGGTGCACGTCGAGAAAGGCAGCAAAAGGAAGCAGCGAGACCGAGAGCAGCATGCAAAGCTTACGGAGCACCAACCAGAGTTGGATGACATAATCTACGACACAGACCTGACGGAAGAACAACAATCTCTCCAACAAGAACGAGCAGACATCGACAAGCTCCTTGAACCGACGTACTCCAGAGAGGTATTGGCTACGGTCTCGGACGATGTATGGCAAGATATTCGAAGGCAGACAGAACATTGTGAATCATTCAGCCCAGACAAAACCACGGTGGACAGTTTGGCTTTTCAGTTAACATAAGCGAGCAGCGTGCAGTTGGGCGAGCAGTACACTCGATGGGCACAAGCAGCAGACCATGCCCTGGCCATTTTGTGCAACAGAGAAGACCAAGTTAAAACGGTTCGAGGACGGCCAGAGAAGTACCGCTTGGTCCCAGTAGCCCCTCGGCGTGAACACCGCGCGCAGGAACCAGAACAAGCCAGACATGACCGCTGGGTGGAAATGGGACCTCTCTTACGGCAACTGGCAGTTTCAAAGAGCTCTACTCGGCAGCAGCAACTTCGAGGAATGTTACGATCTCAATTGGCGCACATCGAATCATTGGAGTACCCACCACTGCCACCGTCCAGCCTCAACTGTGTACGCCAAGATGAGAAAGAAGACTCTTGGGCCTTGGATATTATTCGCAGGACAGAGCTGGACACAGGCCATCAGTTGTGGAGTGAAGCAATACTTCAAGCGGCGCAGCGGGCTGAGCGACACGGCAAGCGAGCCTGGCAGAAAGCGAAGCAGAGCATCCACCGTTGGGCAAGGAAGGCCATGGACGGCAACATGAAGGAGGCTCATGGATATCTCAAGCGGCCCGAATCCCTCTCGCTCCCTGAGCTGTGCATCGACCCCGACAGCAGTGGAGTTATCGCCAACTTGCAAAGTGCGGTGGAGACGAGAGCCAGACAATGGAAAGCAAGATGGACCAAGCACGACGGGTACAACGAGACCAAGGCACAGATGCAGAAGCTGCGCTCACGGGCTGAAGCAGACCTTCCTGAGCGTGAACCCATCACCTTGGACCAATTGGAAGCAGCTCTCAGGACGACGCCCAAGTCCTCAGGCCAAGGTTCGGACATGTGGAAAGCGCAGCATCTGAAGGCGTTGGCACCCCAGGCCAAAGAGGAATTGGCCGTCTTGCTGACCAGATGTGAGCAAAGCCTTTCATGGCCGCACCAATGGTTACACATTTGGTTTGAACTTCTACGCAAAGGGTCCAACTTGAAAGCTGGAGACGAGAGGCCGATCGGCTTGATACCTTTACCAATACGACTTTGGGGGCGAATCCGACAACCAACTATTGCAGAGTGGGGCAGCAAGAAGGCAGCCTTTTGGGATGCAGCGGTGGCCCAGTCGTCAGCCCTCCAGGCAGCTCTCTTCAGCATGGCCATGGACGAAAGCAGTGCCTGGGATGGAACGCAAGCGTGGGGCTCAATCTATTTGGACATCAAGAAGTTCTACGATTCGATCAGCATCCCGATCTTGATTGATCGCGCTTTGAAGCTTGTTTTCCCCCCCGTGGAGCTCTACCTCAATTGTCTGGTATACCTCGCTCCGCGAGCGATCAGAGCAGGAGGTGCATTCGGTCCACCGATAATCCCTGGGAGCAGCATCGTACCAGGGTGCAACAATGCAAATAATGGTGCAAGGGCTTTCTTATACGAAGTTTTGGAACGAGCTCACAATCAGGTACCCCGAGCGCTTCCCAGACAGTATGTGGACGATGTCACGGCGAGGTCCGACGGCTCGTACAAGCAGGTCAAGCATGAGTTGACAATTGTTGCGGTCGAGCTGGTCAAAGGATGCATGGGGCAAGTTGGAGATGTCGGACAAGTCGGCAGTGATGGCATCCCACCCAAGTATTGAAAAAGCAGTCTCGCAAGCAGTTCGGCAACTAGGGGCAACAGTCAAAGGAGCCTCGTACGTACGCGACCTCGGCATCGACATGGCGAGAGGACGCAAGAGGCGCACCACGACGGCAACGGAGAGACGCAACGCGGCCAGAGCACGAATACGCCGAGCCAGGGTTTTCAAAGGGGCGGGCAAGCGTAGACGGAAGCTGGCCACGCTCAACTTAGTCAATGTCCGTGCTAAGTCAGCATATGACGTCCCTGCAATAGGCCAGTCTCCAACAGCGGTGCGACGTGCAAGAGCTGAAGCAGCAGACATGCTCGGGTACACGACAGGCGGCAGGAGTACATCCGTGGTGATGTTGTTGCATTACTTCGGGAGGGACCCCAAAGCTGTTGGGCTCCGCCGCCAAGTTGCAGAATGGATTAAGCGTTGGAAGCGGTGGCCAGATTACCATGACAAACTAC